>CM023534.1:24451948-24817422 GCA_013350335.1 Chimonanthus salicifolius
ATGGATGGGTGAGGTGGGATCCACGAGGAGGACATAGATTTAAGTGCAAGAAAGTGGGAATGGGGTGGGGGTGAAATGTTTAAATGGGCACAAACTTGTGGGTAAATGGGTCATGAAATTGGGAAAGGGTTATTGGTTTGTGAGTCACGTGTGTAGAAGGAAAGGGCTAAAGACTGACAGACGTGGGATATATGTTATGTGCACGAGGTTAGGACTTTAAGACATGAAGGCAATTAAACTTAAAAGGGTGGGGCTGGCACTGTGGTGCGATGGGTTTAGGCTAAAAGTTAGGGCTGCAGCATACGAATGGGTTATATGAATTAGAAGAGCTGCGGAAGCAAAGGGATGGGGAAAAGAGGAAAAAACATCAAAAGTAGAAGGAACCAGAGGAAGAAGAAGAGGAAAAGGAAGGGATGTCGCGAGAAGGAGAGGGAAAGAGGAGGGAAAGTGGAAGGAAAAGAAGGTGATGGTTACCTGGCTTGGGAGGATGCGAAACAAGGGGCGGCGGAAGAGGGAGATACTCGCAGAGGCTGCGGCGGAAGTACGAGTAAGAGAAGGAAGAGTTGCGAAAGCAAAAGGAGGGAGAAGAAGGAAAAAAAAAAAAAAAGAGGAAAGGGATTAGCGATTCTGCTGAAAAGAGGGAAACAATGAGTGGAAGAGATACACTTAGGATCAAGCTCAAGTTCGTGAAGACGGCAACTGGAACAAGCCAGCGATGAAGGTATGGCTGTTTGCTCTTTTTCTTTTTTTTTTTGTTATTTTGTTTTTTTGGTGAAGGGAGGAGGATGGGGATTGCGATGGTAGATCTTACTTGGGATAATGCCTAGATTTGGCAATTGCAGAAAGATGGTGGGGTTCAAGATTAGGCTCTAAACCAATTGATGGGGGAGCACGTCTGCAACTGGGTAGGAAGAGATAGAAAATATGCCTGTAGCTAGATAGGTGAAGAAGAAACGAAGAAGATAATGAAAAGGCTATGCCTTGTTCAATTTCATTGAATATTCATTGTGTTATTTATTACAATCGATTCCCTCCTTTAAATAAAAGGGAGAAACCTAAGAAAAGAAAACTAAATAAATAGAAACTTCCTAATTATTCTAAACGAAAATAACAAATTCTAATCTTATCTTAGATGCTTAAACTAACAGGAAAGCCACTAACCTGGCTTTCTTGTTAAACACGAACTCTAAATAAAAATAATAAAATACGAAAATAGTAATACTCCTTGATGCTCTGCGTGTCCTACATCAACTCCACCGACAGCAATATAGTCACTATTTCATTACTAAACCCGTTTATTCAAAATCATAGAACTCTTCCAATTGCATAGTGGAATAGGAAACATACCCATTAATATGTTACATGTTACTTCCAAATGATACCCATTGCAACTAAACCCAGCAAGCTCATTCAATAATAATAACCATGACAAGAACAAGTACAATTATATCAATCAATGCCATTATCCCTTTTTTGGGGATAGATCTCCTAATTCTACTTTTCTACTCAACCCCCTTTCTCCAAGACTCCCAAATCTTCTGCATCCTTTCTTATTATGTCGATCCAATTCTTTAATGGAAGGTTACCACTTTTACCAGAAATTGGGACAAGAATCTCCATTGTAAGTTCCATCAACATCAGTCACAAGACCAACATGTGTTGGACTTTTAAGAGCTGTCGTTCATAGACTTATCAATTCTGATGAGATTCGCTTTCTAAGACTCAAACATTGGAAGACTCCACAAGGCAGCAACGCCAACCTGAGAATCTTCAAGGATCCTCTCTCTGATCATGCATCTAGTTCCAAGGAGACTGCTATCAACGAGCTCAAAGTCACCAAAGGAGTACTTGAGGTTCTACCTAGCCATTACCCCATCTATTTTGGGGTTACCGTTTCTAAGTTCTACTTTCTACTCAATACTATCAAAAATCATATTTTTTGTGACTCCACAAACCATTATGTCCCCTTTTACCACAACAATCCAAGTTTCTGAAACTCTCCTAAATGCTTCTACTATATTGCCTTTTGTTTCCAAAACAACAACAAGAACAACAGTATGTGTAAGCGACCCAAAGGGAGCCGCAACGCGGCAGATGTTGGGAAGGGGACTCTATCATGATCTAACGAATCAACAATACCCTATAAAAAACTAATAGTAATGATGACAATGAGGACATCATCAACAAAGTAAGCCCAGTAAAGCAACAGAAAACGGAGCCAAACAGGGCACAAATAATACCTGAGGAGCAGAGTCTCAATGTGACATTCTCAGCTATAAAATCCTCGCCTTCCACTATCACTGACCCACATCCAAATGTCCCAGTCCCAATAAGTCGAGAATTCTGGGAATGAAAAAAAAAAAATTTCACTTTGTTTTATTTAATCTCATTCAAATGAAAACGAAAACGAGAAATGTGAAAAGGGTGGCGAGTGGTGACTTGCCTGATGATGGTCGATGCGGGAGGCGGTGTTATCCCAGGTGAGAATGGTGTCTTCAGGGCGGGAGGCAGCAAGAGTTATGAAGTTCTTGGTCTTGGGCACGTACAACGGCTGCTTGTATACACCCGGACATACCCGAATTATGGTCCGTCGGGTATTGCAGAGAGGAACCGAGTCGATTGCTTCCTGCACCGCCGTGAAGTCCCCTCTCCCATCTTTTGCCACCGTCAGGATCCGTGGAGGTTGTTGACACGCCATCCCCCGACCCGACCCGACCCGACCCAATTTCTCTCGATCTCGCCAAGAAGACGATGATACCTATCTATGTCTGGACTCGTCGATAACGCCCTTGACACCGAAACTGACGTGGGCTTGCCTCTGTGAGGATTGCCAGGTGTTTAATGCCTTGGGAATCTTTATTTATTAGTTATTTCTGTGTAAATTGCATACTTCCAAAATTTAAAATTCGAAATTTTATTACGGTGAGTAATTTAATAATTTTTTATTTAACTTGAAATTTTTATTATAATTCATCAATTTTTTTACTCAAAATTCTATAAAGTTGAATAATTCAGATTGATTCATCGTGTGGAAGAAAATGAACTTAAAATTTTATCAAGTTATTTTTTTATCAATCAACTTGAAAATTAATTTTAAATTTGATTAATATTTTATAAATTATGTTATAAGAATAAATTCTAATGCCCAGAGAACCTACATTTGATTAATATTTTATAAATTATGTTATAAGAATAAATTCTAACGCCCAGAGATCTTGCATCCACTAGTTTACTGGTTAAGTAGATTAGAAATGTTAATGTTTAAAGAGAAGTTTTAAGGAATTCCCTTTTAAAAAGAATTATTTAAAATGTGGGTAGAAATACTTGTGCATTTTAGACGATAGAGTACTCTAAGAAATTTAAATACCATAGTAATAAAAAAAAATTAACGAACATAATTCAACGTAGAGTCATGACATGCAATGTCCGAATCACTTTGTCCTAAATCCTAATTAGGGTAATAATTATGAAGAACAATAAATTAACTAACTTCACAAGAACAAATTCCCAACTGATGAATATTTTGCATTGAAGATTACAATAGAATATTATAAAGTGATATGATTGGATATTGTCGAAAATATATCCACAATTGATTTAAATTTTAAGAATTTATTTTTTCTTAATTAAGAGTATGGGTAAAAATATCAGTTAATATGTATTATATCGACCGTTATATATCAGATTTTTAAGGGTTCATACATATCCTCTTATACGATAAATATTGGTCATACATTATAGATAACGGCCAATATTATCGATTCGTATCGTTTAAAATATCAGTCAATATTTATAATATCGGTTATTCCACTATTTTATTTAAAAAGAAAAACAATAAAAAAATTACTAAATTAGAAGAGAAATCGGTTGAAAAAATTTGGAGTGAATCTCTTTATTATTATGGAAAGAATTTATTCTTTATTAAATTACATTCATGATGTACATAATTGCTCGGATTTGTCCAATCAGTCACCCATATGTAGGCCCACATTGTGCGTCTTCCACCCTTAAAAAAAGGAATCGTGTACAAATTAAAGAATAAAAATAAGACCAAAAAAAAAAGGAAGATTGATCTAGTTATGATGAGCAGAGAATAAGGATTTCTTTACCGGGATTTCAAAAAGGATTCCAAAGGCATTGATCTACCGCCTTCAATGCCAGAAGATCATGAAGAGAATTTTTTTTTCCATTTCAAATCTTCTTTGTTGCCAAGGAAAAGAATAAGAAAGAAAGGACCTGCTGCAAAAATCTAGCAGAGAATCGATTGATAATGGTCAGCAATTAAATAAAAAAGATTTGGAAGATAAGAAGAGTGTACAATTTCAGGCAAAAATTGAATCAAAACAAATGAGAAGAATTAATTATATATTTTAGCTTAAATTAATTTCGGTATAATTTTAGAGATCAAATTAAGCCAAAATTTTTGCTCTAAATTTCGAGCAAAATCACTTTTGAATTCAAGATCATAAATATTTAATGACAAACAAATAATCAAAATTCATTTAATGATCATTTAAAAAAATTCTACATTTTTTTGTAATTTTTTATCATTTTTAAAAACATTTGAAATTTTTGAGTTCGCAACTTAAAAAAAATATTTGAACTTGTAAATGATCAATATTTAATGAAAAAAATACATATCCTTGAAGCCCATAATTTTCTTAATTTTCTAAAATTTTTAAAAAAAAATAAAAATCGAAAGGAGATAGGAAAATTGTAACGACTCGTCCCGCTACGAGTACGTTAAACTGATACGAAGTCTCGAAATCGATCTGATACTAATCAGGGGTATATTTTTTTTCAAAATAAAGGGAGAGACCGCTCCCGCAACCCACACTCAAATCAATAACCGATGGTACCAATAAAGTAATAGTCATAATTGGAAATAATAACGTCATTCCATTATTACATTCATTCAACTCAAAGAAACGTACACATATCTCAAATACATTAGCAAATCCTTAATTACAAAATGGAACTATGACAAGGTACAAAGCTGCAACTCTATGCCCACGTCCGACTGAGGGTCCCGCTGACCCCTCCTCTATGAAGCACCTGTGAGGCAAGGGGTGAGCTCTACATGCCCAGTGAGGGTAACACACGCATCATATGTCACCGAGCATACATTGTATATGATCATATGAACACATCAATGTCTATGATGTCTGCATGCATGACTATGCAAGCGGGTGCCCTACCCTTAACACACGGGCCCACATCTGTCAGGCCTCCAATACATCCTCTAACCAACTCAGTACAACTCTATGTATCCGTTGCAGTCCACCCACCCTCGGGTACACAAACTAATCTCCAACCGGATCAGGATCCATACTCCTTGATCAAACATATGACTCTCTCATGACAACTAGCACACATATCACGACCAACCCAAGAGTTGGACTCACTAGAGTCTCAAACTGGCTGCCACATTAGAGTAACCACCTTACCAGTCCTCAACGAACTGCCAACCAGACTCATCTATGGTCTCCTCAACCGAGCACTAGAGTTTCGATAATCAAATCTATAACCTTGGACCTCATCTGTTGGTCTCCACACGACTGGCGTATCCACCCCTCACAGAATTCTATAGGTCTTCTACCGAGTGAGCCAGCTGAACTCACTCGTTAGGCGCCCATAAATTTTTGGTGAGTCAACACCCACACATAAGTCTCAACAATGAACCCCAAAGTCATAACCGTGGGTAAACGCACTACCACATCACACCAAAGGCTGTCCCCACCATACAGGTGTCGTAGCCTGGAATACCATAACTCAGACTGTACCCACCGTACAGGTGTCATAGCTTGGAATATCATCTCACACCACACCGCAGGCTGTCCCCACCCCACAGGTGTCCTAGCCTGGAATATCTCATCACATGCTCCCTCGACCAATGAGTGGGAGAGCACATCCTCAGCCAACTCGGTCACCCGGGGAATCACAAGTCATACTAGCGGGAGCTGTCCCTCACCGCATCATCCCTCGACCAATGACCTGGCGAGCACTTCCTCAACCTACTCGGTCATTCGGGGATCACAAGTCATATTAGCGGGAGCTGTCCCTCACCGCATCATCCCTCGACCAATGACCAGGCGAGCACCTCCTCAGCCTACTCGGTCATTGAAGGATCACAAGTCATACTAGCGGGAGTTGTTCCTCACTGTATCATCCCTCAACCAATGACTAGGCGAGCACCTCCTCAGCCTACTCGGTCATTCGAGGATCACAAATCATACTAGCGGGAGCTGTCCCTCACCGTATCATCCCTCGACCAATGACCAGGCGAGCACCTCGTCAGCCTACTCGGTCATTCAAGGATCACAAATCATACCAGCGGGAGCTGTCCCTCACCGCATCATCCCTCGACCAATGACTAGGCGAGCACCCCCTCAGCCTACTCAGTCATTCGGGGATCACAAACCATACTAGCTGGAGTTGTCCCTCATCGTATCATCCCTCGACCAATGACCAGGCGAGCACCCCCTCAGCCTACTCGGTCATTCGGGGATCACAAACCATACTGGCAGGAGCTGTCCCTCACCGCATCATCCCTCGACCAATGACCAGGCGAGCACCCCCTTAGCCTACTCGGTCATTCGGGGATCACAAACCGCCATCCCACCCTCTGGTCTCCACGCTAGCGAACCACTCAACCCATTAGACCACTAGAGACGCCTCATCCGCCACGTACTCGGGTAGCGTGCCTGTAATGACCTTTAAGTCAGCCTTGGACGAGCTAACACTCAACCCCAAAACTTCCTGGAGGTTTCCATGACCACCTCACAACATGTCCCTTTTAGGACTCTCGGGCACCTCATTCTCTGAACCGGACCACACCTCCCTCGTAGGCTTGTTTAAAGATCACACCTGACAATCTAACCCATGCTAGGAAAGACTTCAACCCATGTCCAACCACCGGGTAGCCCATAGTCCAACCACCCTTCCACAGCGCGGTCCCACACGGCGTCCACACCCTACTACCCGACAAGCTAGGGGGAGTCTCTAAATCCTGGTGTTGCCTAGTACCCATGCCCCCACCGGCATCCCACATACGTCAGTTATATGTATGCACATTTAACTCTACACTTACACATGCTATTAACATAGTTCGTCAATAATAATCAGGTGTATGCATCACTATTTATCACTGGTTGGCATGTTAACAACCAAGCATGTTATAAAGTCTAGCAGTCCAAACTAATTATCACATGATCATATGGTATATTATCAACAGAATACCTCACACCATAATCAGACATATACCACCACATAATACATATATTCGCATGTTGGCATCTTAACATATTATAAATGAAAATAAACTCCAATCATGTCACCATACAATCAATCAATTATGACATCAGATAATCAACTTTTATATGCCTCTGCGGGCATCGGGTGCAAATACATCCGGATGGGGCCCGCCACATAATGGTATCAACAGTTCCCTTGCCGATTGGCTCATAATACCGAGGACCCGCATTCGTTGTATTTCGTACCCGCACATTTGATAGGGAAGTAAGATGCATAGATGCATGCTAAAAGCGGTGGTAAGTTCCCTCACCTGTGTGTGTCTTTCGAAATCCAAAATATAAAACATGCTGCAAGGTTGGGGGAAGAGATGCACGGGCTACAGGGCCCAAGAAACCAAGACGGGTCCGCAAGGCTGAGACGATCCCACCCAGCTAGAAACGGTCTTGCATACGGTCCAGAAACGATATCTGAAATGGGCCAAGAATGAACTCAAAACAAGCCTGAAACGGGCCTAGGAAGGGCTTGGGCCGGGCCCGAAACGAACTGTGCCTGAAACGGGCGGGGCTGAAGGTTGGGCTGAGAGACGAACTGGGCCACGAGCTGCTGGGTTTGGGCTGAATTGGGTCTAGCTTGAAACTGGGCCTGGAACTTGGGCCCAAGACTGGGAACTGGGCTTGGTCTGCTGGGCCAGAACTGAACCCAGCTGAGTCAACTCAGTGACTAGACCGGGTTGGCTCAGTAACCCGCCAGAAAACAGGGAAAAGAAGAGAAAGAGAAGAAAAAGAGGAAAACCAAAGAGAAAGGAGGAGGGAGGCACCTGATTCCGACTGAGATCTGGGCTAGGGCGGCGACAAGGAAGGGCTGAAGACCGACGATTTGGACAGAAGTCGACGGAGCAGAGGTGGAGGATGGAAAACCCAACCGGAAGAAAAAGGGCAGAACAACCGATTTGGGAATGGGTTGCAGACGACTGAAAGAGAGATGAGAGGAGATAGCAGAAAGAGGGTCGATGCAAAGAGGGGAGAAGAGACAAGGGGCGGCGGCGGCTGAAGGAGAGGAAATGAGAGCTAGGGTTTGATGAAAGGAGGGGGAAAGAGAAGATGAGAAGAGAGGGTAGAGATGAGGCTGCGGCGGCACTGTAGCTTGCGCTACAGCCGAAAATGGGGTTTTAAGGGAGGGGTTAGGTTTAGGGTTTCCTTTCTTTTTTTTCTTTTTTTTATTTATAAAATAAAAATCTTCAATTTCTAAAATATATTAAAAAGCTCGAAAAAGTCAAATGACAAACGTCGGGGGAAAACATGTGATTTTCAAACTTTTAATTATGACAGAAAATTCAATAATTCAAAATTGCCAAATTGCCCTCTAAGTCTCCGAACTCAAAATCGGGCAAACCAGGACCCACCATAGGGCCCACACTCACCCCACTGCTACCAAACCCTAAAACTCCGAAAAATAGGGTCGGGTCATTACAAAAATATCGGCACTATATCGCTATCGCCGGTATATTAATATCGGTCGACATATCACCAATGGCAATATTTTAACTGCTAATGAAGAGAAGATACAAGTCATGATCCACTCTAATAACCACCGACCCAAAAAGTCCCACATCAATTGTGGACTTGGGTGGTGGGGGTTTTATATGAGGGGCACGGGATAAAATCGGCTGAGATATCTCGGATTTTGGACGGTGAGATAACTAGGCCGATACAGTAAGTATTGACCAGAGGAAAAAAAATTCGGCTGATATGACTGAGATCTCGGCCGAATAGCCAATTTCTTTTCTTCTTTTTTTTTTAAAAAAAAATATATATCGTTTGCGGGCTCGATCAATATCTCGGCTAATATTCGTCCGATACGGGTGAATATCGGCCTCGATATTGGCCGATATTTATATTTTTTATTTTTTTTAAAGACAGCCTTTTTTATTTTTTAAAATGATTTTTTTTTAAAAAAAAGTCACCGAGATTTTCGAAAAAAAGAATCTTGAAGAGAGAAAAAAATTCGGCCAAAATTTCGGTGGAGCCGAATTTTCGACCCCTGATGAGGGGGCCAATCCATCACAAGGCCTTTTTGGGCCTGGCCTAGAGGGCCAGGGCCCAATGCAAAGCTGTGAGGGTCCGTGAGACCCAAAGTGGACAATATTGTGATGAGATAAGGTCGGGTCGTCACATCCACGATTCAACTATAAAAAATATGGATCCTAATCTCTTTAACTTAAAATCACGATTCCTTTGTATTTTTTATTACATTTTGGATCCAGATCCAAACTACTGCAATTCCACTATTTTTTATAGGTAAATTAAGTTCTCATAAAAAAAATTTTAAAATAAAAAATATTTATAGTTTATTTTTATTTTTTAATTCAAATTAGTCTTACTATGAGTATTAACTTTGTCAGTTAAAAGAAGATTCTATGAGTTTTACGGTAGAAAAGACTACACAAACTCCAAAGGTGCAGGTTCAACATTGGGATAAGTATCCCCGATCAAGTCGCCTTTGTCTTTCTTTATACATCCCCACCCGCGTTCATTAGTTTAGAAAGCCCATGTTAGTCCTTACGTGGGCGGAGCCGAAGCAAGCCGAATCTAAATCCAATGGGTAGGGTCCCCTCCTTCCCGGGGTAGTAAGTTTGAGTGGAGACAGATGAGGCTTTAAGAAAGGGGTGCCTTCCTCCCCAATTTGTTCACCTGGAAGAGTGAGCAAAGGCGTTAGGTGTGATCTAATCCTTGTAGGAGGGGTCTAAAAGTTTGCCCGTAGGAAACGCAGCTTGGGATCTTTCACGGATGATTCATCATAAAAGATTTTCGTGCTATTTTGAGTGCGTAATCGGTCTATCGATTGATTTCCCTAATAGAAACGACAAATTCCATCCCTTATGGAGTGAAGTAGGCGAACAACTTGTAGAGTAAGCGAAATCGGCCTTTTCAGAGTACCACCGAGCAACTCTGTCCGCCCCTTCTTGAAGTGCTGGAAAGGACGCCGTTGTTCGCCCTCCTGAGACAATTCTTTTCTTTGTCATGTCCCTTTGTGCTTGTGATTGACCAAACAGGAAGAGGCCTTTATAGGCTGACCTTCTCTGACCCCCTTCACCATCCAATAGATCCAGTTTAGCCCCAAATAACATATCCTTTCATTTATCTCGAATCAACGGCTTGCATTTCTCCCAACCCGATGTATCCAGCTACCTAGAAAAAAGAGATTCCAATCCCTCTGCATAATACAAAGAGGCCGTCTCGTCCGCTTCAGCAAAAGTCTTGTTAGAAACAAGCCGAGCCTTTCTTCTCAATCGGTGAGGCCTCACTTCCCTTGCTTGCCCCAGTTTAGATAAAACTCAGTTCCAAATCTTTTAGTCATATTATTGTAATTTTAACCATTTTGGGATGAATTTTATATTAGGTTCATTAAATTCACTTTTAATATGAAAAGGTAAACTTTAAATGGAATTAAAAGAAATAAAAGTCAAATATCTTTATTATGAAAATTATAAATTTGAGAAGTTGAATTGGTGAACCTAAGAGTATTTCTGCAACTTCAATTTTTTACCTGAGGAACTTGGACACCTCACAGTGTTGGAAGAACCAATTACTTTCCATTACCCACTTATTTCAAGTTTCAACGATGCCAAAAACTTGCAAAACTCGAGACACTTGGATTTTTAATTAAAACCTAAATTGATATAATTAAATATCTAGCTATTACCCTTTTTTTTTTTAATTTACCTCCGGCGGAATACCCAGTATAAAAATCCCATAGGGGAGCCCACTACTTCTACAACACACCAAGATTAGACCATAGGAGCTCAAACCCACAATCTCCTACTTTATTCTTGCATATTAAAGGATGTGTCCACTTGCAAGAACGTGCAAAAACAAGAGGATGAATGGCCTAAGATAAGACAAATTCCAGCAATCCAGATTAATTCTTATTTTCTTTACTTTTCATATTCCATGAGTTGAAAAATGACAAACAACTAAATTATGTTTTTTGTTTTTATTGAAGGAGGTGCAAGACAAAGGGTGATGAAGCCATCATGAAAGATGTAGAAGATACATGAGAGACATTTGAGAACTCTGATTTTTCTAGCGATTACATAATTTGGGTTTTCTCAAGTGTGTCGTAACTTGAGTTGAATTCCACTTTGTTATTTTATATATGTTGAAGACTTCAGTAGACCTTAATACCGACCCTAGCATTCATCAGTTGGTCATTATAACCAGAAAAAAAAAAACTATCATCAGTTGGTGATCAGAGCTTCTATCCTACATAGATTTGTGGACATACATTATTTATTTGTTCGTGCATTACTATATTTTCTTGGAAGACCGTGTTTAGCCAGCATCTCTACTTTTAGAATAGCAATTTGTTGTTTTCCTCTTATGTCAATAGCCGTAGAAAATGCGAAACGCAACCAACAAGATAGAGTTGACATGGATGAGTTACAATTTCAAGATCCATATGATGAACTTGCGAGAATAGTTAGAGAATATATAGATCTAAGAGGGTGGCTTAATCGAAGATCAAAATTTTTTAAATTTTATTCTTGCTCTATTTTTTATTTTATTTTTAGTAGTCACAAAAGAGATTCATTAAAAAAAATATAGTAAAAAGGATCTAAAAGAATTAGAACAAAAGGAATACAAGAAAAACAACAAGCAAAAAACAAAAGAGAGGATCAAATAAGAAAAACGCCCGCCCTATGGTTGTTAACTCCCAATTTAGCGAAATAATCCGCCAGTCCATTAGTTGATCACCCAACTTTAGTAAAAGAAACGCCCATCTCTCTTGCCAAGATTTTCATTTCCATAATTACATTGGTCAATCTCCAAGGTGGTTGCCTCAAACCCGAAGCCCATTTGAATGCATTTGCCGAATCCCCTTCTATAATCAAATTGCCTTGACCAAGAATCTTTCAAATGAAGAGAACTTTCCTAATGCTAAGAATCCCAGCCTCATTTGAATCCTTGACACTCATCGATTCATTGAACATAATGGAAGTTTTACCTCTGTGATTTCAAAGCATTCCGCCAATCCCTACTGGACCCGGATTCCTTTTGGAGGCTCCATCTATATTAAATTTCCAAGTACCCAATTGAGGTGGGACCCACTTCACCTTCACCTTTACATTCCTCTTTCGAAAATTCATGCAACCCTCTCATAACAACACAAGATCGTTGATTTTAAGACCTTTAAAATTAGAGTTCGCCAACAACCACACAAACCATCTCCATTTGACTTTTTGGAATAAATCACTTTCCGATGACAATATTCCTTCAAAAAGTCTTGCATTCCTTTCTTTCTAAAGAGACCAAATAATCACTGCCGGGAGAAACTGCCAAGCACATTTCAGTCTAGGTGACAATCTCAAAAGATTCCAAGCTCCAAGGGATTGAGCATATGAGTTTGCAAAAAACCGAGGAATACCCAAGAAGTTAATGAATTTTAACCAAAGAACTCTAGCCATATCACACTTAACAAAAAGATGATCAACATCCTTCACATAGGAGTCACAAAGGATACAATAAAGATTGTCCGCATCCCCAAGCAAGCATCTTCTATATAACTTAACATTTGTCAAGATCTTTTCTTTAAGAAAGCATCAAACAAATATTTGGACCTTAGAGGAGCTGCAATCTCCCAAACTGATCTAGTGACCCTATCCTCATTGGAGAGTTGATTTTGAACCAGATGTACCAATGCTCTAATTGAAAACAAACCCGAGAAGTCACCAGACCAAATCATTTCATCCGATTCAAACACAAGAGAGGGAATTCCTTTAATACTCTAACCTGAATTAGGTTAATTAATATGATTTGTTTTAATAAATCATAATTTAACCCTGTTAATCATGAATATTACAGTTAGGACTTTGTGAAAAGTCTAGGTTTGGCCCAATCAGAGCACGATAGCTCGATCATCCAATTCATCTAAGTTGGAAGGGAAAAATGGTAATTTATCATTTACAGTGTTATTTTATTATAATTGTTTGATTATTGTTTCAATGATATTGATTTCCTTATTAAGGATTTAAATTCTGAAATTTATAAATGTTTTTATTATATTTTTAATTTCAGAAAAATGTTATTAAAAAATACCCAAAAAGATCCCGAAAGTTAGGAAATAATTATTTTAAACAATTTTAGAAATGAGAAAATTCTAAGAAAAATATGTGTTTTTAGATTTTGTTTTAACTCATTGTTTTATGTTTTAAGATTTTGAAAATAAAGGTTTTAAACCCTTTAAATAAATAAAAATTGAATTAAGGGAATAGTAAATAAATGTGATTTTGCTTAAATCAATAAATTTTGATAAAATATGAATCTCCAAAATTTTAGGGTATTTAGAATTTTAAAACCCAACACTTTGGTTATGATAGATTAAATTAATTAAGTTAAATAAATCATATAACTAGTTAAAAATTAAAAATAAAATAAGTTGGACTTATATACTAAAATACAAATTTTTTAAATCATTGAACCACCTACGTGGCCGATGAATCTGCTGCTTGGGTATCGACTCATGCAAGCTATAGACGTAGCTTGCAGATTGATGTGTTCTTCATTAAGGCCTACCACCCTACCATCCTCTGGCTATAAATTCAAGTCATTTCCCACAAAAATTCTCCACTGAATTTTCAAAGAGAAAACCACTGCTCCTCTGTTTGTTTTCACCATTAGTTGGAGTGGAAGACTTTCCCAGTTGCTGAATTTTAATCTAGGAACGAAAATGAAGGTAATATTTATATTTATTTTCAAATTCTAACCTGTTTAGGATCAAACAAAACTAAATTTGGTTGAGATTTGAGTGTCAAAATCAATTTTGAAGTTTAATGGAAAACATGAATTTTCATGTGTTTCGCTAATTTTTCTGTTAAAATCTGATGTTTTTAGTCAGTATCAATGGTCCAATTGATTCCCAATGTAAAGAGGACTCATTGAAGAGTCCATCTAACCAGAAGGGTGTGAAAAACGAGTTCAGAAAATCCATTGTTTCTGGATTTGTAATTTACACAGTTCTTCGCTCTGTTGCAGGTGACAGAGGAAGAAGACGACTCTTGGAAGATCCGAGAATCGTCTTTTGGAAGTTCCGAAGGTGAGACTTCAGAAGTTCCGAACTTCAGTTCAGAGTTCCGAAGCGCTCAGAGGCCAAATGTTTATTTCTGCCTCTACTATTCAGACCCTGATGTTCCGAGACCCCCTCGGACGTTCCAAATTGTTCGAAAGTTCCGAACAGACCTCGGCAGGTTCCGAGACACACTGAGACCTACTGATTTTCCTGTTTTCTTTGCTTCTATTCGGAAGCAGGCTCGGAAGTTCCGAGACCTAAACTTCGGAAGTTCCAAAGGACAGAACCCAAGTTCTGAAGGCTCTGTAAACCCAGTTTTTAGGCAATGGCTTGGAAGTTCTGAAGCCACAGTACCTGGTTCCAATGCATGTTCTGAGGAACCGAGAACAGGTTTTTGAAACTTAGTCTAAGTTAGAATTCTATGTTAAAACTTAGACCCTAGGTTTTGATGTATGTTTATACCATTTTGATAATTCAAAGTGATACTGACCCCTCTCTTTGGTACTATTATGTAAGCCTAGATTATGTATTCACTTCCAAGTCAATACTCCTTATTTGTGGAACAGCGGAAACACAGCCCGATAGCTATCAGTAGCTGTGCGATTAACTTCGTCACTCAATAGAAAAGAAGGGTTCGGACACTGAGTGATCTCTAAGCCTAACTCGCTATATGAGTAGTGGCCGGAGCATCTGATATCTCTAGGCCTAACTCAATATGTCTACATGGTCATTTCTAGAAGACAATATGAGAAGTGGCCTGAGCACCTTATTATATTGTTGATTATTGTAATTTAAAACGAATATAGGAGGCTCAGATCCATTTCCCTTTTGAGGTTTTCTAGAAAATAGGATAACAAGATTTGAAATACTATGAATATGTGTTGTATTGTTCTATATATTATGTTTGATGAATGATTGTATAATTCATTGTATCCTTGTTCGTGTGTTTGACAGATACTTCGATACTCCACATTTTCGGTAGGAGACTTAACATTACAGAAGAAGTAAATCAAGTTAAGAGGATCTAGTGCAATGAGTAGTTTCAAAAATTAGACTTAATGAACCCACTTATATGCCTAGACATGATGTACTATTGTGTAAAGTGCTTATTGATACTAACGATGTTTATCGTATATTATGATTATGATGATAAAATGCTTATGAGCTATGATGATATTGATACTGCTTCCACGTATCATTAACTACTGAACTATTATCAGTCCACGTGTGTCAATTACAGGCCCAGGTGTGTCTGTTTGTGCCTACTGGCCCAAGTGTGTCAGTTGCTAGCCCAGGTGTGTCAGTACCAACCCAAGTGTGTCGGAGATGTACTTGCAAGATTTTTGCGTTTTGACCGTGTCGGAACATAATGCTTATAGTCAGTATAGTGCCTAGGTGTTACATTGGATGTCAGCAGTAATAGGGATAATTTGATATATTGGCATGATAAACCAATTGTGATGATGATGTTGATTTTATCTATCCTGATATTCATTACACTACATTATTATGTTCTTTTCACTGAACTGGTTAGCTCACACCACTCATATTTCAGGAGATGTACCCGATGAGGAGGAACCTCCATTTCAAGGTTAGGATGGATAAGCTGTTGCGGTTACTTGGGATTCCCACGGATAGGAATTTCATATATTGATTCTTTGAATCATGTTTTTTTTATGTGTAAACTACCTCATGTGGTATTTATTATGTTGTAATCATGTATGAACCACCATGTTACCATTAGTAACTCTGATGTGAATGAAAATATCTGTTGTGGTAAATACTTGTTTGTATGATATGTACTTTATAAAGGGCAAACTTATGGTACATGTTTAAGTCCAAATGAACAGAACATGTATGACATTTATCTCTGGGCCTAACTTTTGTTCCACCCCAGTTAAGAGTTATTAAGAATAAAAATAAATAAAAAATAGTAGCGTTTCGGGCACACCTTCGAGATGGGGCATTACAATTCCCTCAAAAGATTTAGGAGACCATCATGGCTCTTCTCTTTAAAAGACCTTAATTCTCTTTGGAAGTCCAAGATCCAGGTGAAGGATCCATTATCCCACTTGACAAGTTCTTGAACCAAAGCATTAGCGTTCCTTGAAATTCTGAAAAGTCTTGGAAAGATCTCTTTGAGTGGCCTCTCTCCTAACCAAAGGTCTTTCCAAAAAAAGTGTTTTGTCACCTCTTCTAACCAATAATCTTAAGCAAGCTTCCAACCAAACCAATCTCTTATCCTAATTTCCACCAAACTTTAACAACTGAAGTGCCAAGACAATCAACTCTTTCTCCAAGGAACCATCCAGCCCCAACCTCAACACCATATCTAGCTGATAAAACTTCGACCTATAAGGCATCCTTCTCTCTACCAAATCTCCAAGCCCATTTGCATAACATAGCTTGGTCTTTTAGATACAAGGGCAACAGGACCAACCCACCTTTGATTTTGAATTTCACAACTTCAGACCATGCCACAAGATGAACCTTCCTTTTCGACTCCTTATCTCTCTATAAATTTTTTCTGAAGAGTTGTTTAAGTTTTCTTTCAATACCCTTTGTGAGTTGGAACATGGAGAGATAGTATGTAGGTAGATGTAGGAGTATAGCCTTGATAAGAGTAACCCTGCCGCCTAAAGATAAGAACTTCCTACCCCAACCTGCTAATCTTCTTTTCACTCTCTCAATTATTGGGGTCCAAAAACGCTTTAATCTGGGGTTCCCACCAACTAGCAAACCAAGATAGATAAAAAGGTAGGTTACCAGTACCACAACCAATATTTTCTGCAAACTCCCTTAGTTGATCATCCTCCAGACCAATACCAATGAGAGAGCTCTTCTCTAAATTTATCCTAAGACCCGAGACCAATTCAAAGCATCTTAGCATAGCTTTGAATCCCAGGAGTTCCTGTCTAGTAGGGTCACAAAAGAATAAAGTATCATCTGAGAATTGTAAATGGGTGATTGTTGATCCATTGGGTTCCACCTTAAATCCTTTGACAATGTCCAACTCTCGAGTTTTACCCACTAGCTTATTCAAACCTTCCCCCACTAAAGTAAAGATGAAAGGAGATAAAGGGTCACCCTATCTCAGCCCCATATTTGCATGAATTAGGGTACTTGGGGAGCCATTCAACAGGATAGAATAAGATGTATCTTGAATGCAGGATTTCATCCAGTTACACCACATGATCCCAAAACCCATCTTCTCCAAGTCAATTTTAAGCAAAATACCTAGTTTCCTGTCTTTTTTCCTCATATGGACCAACTCATTAGCCAGAAGGACCCCATCAAGAATTTGTTTGTCTTCCACAAAAGCACCTTGGGTCTCACCAATTACTGACAAGACTTTTTTCAATCTTTCTGCCAAGACCTTTGCTAAAAGCATGTAAACGCTTCCCAGAAGACTGATTGGTCGATAGTGTGATAGCCTGATCGAACTCTCTCTTTTGGGAATGAGAGTAATAAAGGAATTTTTTAAGTTCTTATTAATGAGTCCATGATGAAAGAACTCCTTGAAGAATCTGACAAAGTCTGAACTGACAATCTCCCAACAAGCCTTAAAGAAAAAGAAGTTAAAACCATCTGGACCAAGAGCTTTATCGCCAGCTAAACTATCCAAGGCCTCTTTAATCTCTGCCGAGGTGAACTGCCTTTCCAAGCACCGATCACTGTCACTACTAATCTGTATGAACTGTATTACGTCTAAGCTGGGTCTTGTGATGCTTGAATGATTTAAAGAAATTGATGATAGTTGAACAAAAAGAGAGCTAGAAGCACTAAAAACCTAGCTATGGAAGTCTCTAGATCTGGGGATCGGCACATGCAACACACATGGAGCATGGGAAGAAGCACCAGCTGAAGAGAATGGATAGAGGAAGGGAGAGAAGGGAAGAGAAAGGAGCGAAAGTGTTAGCGTTATAGTGGAATAAACAAGAAATCGAACGGGAAAAATAAGCACAAGCAACCACCAGCAAATTTTAAGTGGTTCGGCCCCACCCGGCCTACGTCCATGGAGCGTGAAATTTATATTAAGAGAAGAGAGATACAAAAGCAAAGGTTGGATGAAAATTACAAGCCAAACACCCAAGACACGGTTTCTGTCGACTTCACAATACCTCTCTGGCTGGCTTCTCAGCCTTGGTTTACTATTGTAAAGAGAACCCAATAACAGCCACTCCAAGCATGTGCACAGCAGCCAAAACTCTCTCAGCAAGTTGTGTGTTGTTGCCTCAAGTCTGCTTGCTGTTCACAGAGTTCCCTCTCGCTGCCTCTATGTGAGTCTTTTTAGTTTTTTCTGGCCCAAGCTTTCTCAAGGCAACCCAGCAGCCCCTTCACGCTGCAGTCTAACGAGTTGCAGATCTGCAGGTTCTTACTGATCTGTAAGCCCTTCTTTCCCGCCGAGAACTCCTGTGAGAACACGCCCAATGGTGGTTGTCCTACTGTAGAACAGAGATGTGCCTCTCCTACACGGCAATCTGTTCAGCTCGCTTTCTCTCTTGATCGTGAGTCTTCTTGTCTCTCTAATTGTTCCCCCTGTTAGCCAACGATCAACCAGCCAACCTAAAATAATTGTTTGTCACTCGGCAATCTTCCAATTATAGTGTAGTCAGTCCCTTTATCCATAGCAGTTGCCATGCAATCCTTTTATCAATTGTAATGTAGACATAAGATAGCAATTGCTATCTTTATGTCTCTTATTTCCAGCCGAGATCCACCTCTTAAAAATATCAATTGTCTATTGTGAATAAAAGTCCCATTTAGCAACTGCCTTCTCGGGGTTCCCTTCCCTGTAACGGTGGAATTGAGCCACTCCTCTAATAGAAAGTACCCGATCGACGCTGAAGAAGGGTAACACTCCAGAAGGCTCGATGAAAATGTGATCAGTCGCTTGGAAATGGTTCAGCACAGCCTCTCTTGACTCCCAAGAATCCCTCACAATCTACATATCATGAGACCCCAATTCTGAGAGGGGAGGAGGGAGGGCATGAGCAAGAGACTGGAACTAAAAGAAGATGAAGAGGACCGGTAGCTTCCCAAAGGTCGAAGAGAAGATCCGCAAGAAGGAGGAGGCAGCAACAACACGACCCCGCCCACCCACAGGGGAGCCCGCCGAAGATCTCATG
Source organism: Chimonanthus salicifolius (assembly GCA_013350335.1). NCBI lineage: Eukaryota > Viridiplantae > Streptophyta > Magnoliopsida > Laurales > Calycanthaceae > Chimonanthus > Chimonanthus salicifolius. The sequence goes on from CM023534.1 coordinate 24,471,397, forward strand.
TCAAAAATTGGACAAGGAACATCATAATAGGAGCGACACACTGGATCAAGAGTATCAACTAGAAGGGTCACAACATTGACCTGACAAACCAATCTGGAAAACAAATCCTGTGGACGATGCAAAAAAGGATTAGAAGAATAATAAAAAGAGAAAGGGGAGGGGATACCCAGATTTGGCGCCATCGATGAGAAACCACACGGAGGGGGGCGGGGGGGAGCAGGAGAGAGAGCGGAACGAGAAGGAGGAGGCGACGAAGCCAAAGGAGAAAATCAAAATATGGCCACAAAATGGTCTCTGATTGCCTTCCTGGTACCTGATTTATCAACAACCCGACGACTATCAACCATAATAGACCTGATTGTATTTCTCGCTTTCTGGACATTAGCACATCTATGGAAGAAATTAGAGTTTTTATCTCATTCCTACAGCCTAACATCTGTGAACGTTGTCGCCATTCAACCTCGTCTAGTCTTAGGAAATTCCAAAGAGTAGATTTACAAATTCTTTTTGTTGCTAATTCTTCCTCAACAAGGTCACTTTCCTCTTCTAAGTTATATCAACCTTCTAATGCTTACAAAGCTGCTTTCTCTCTATGACTGGGCACCGTTTAGATTCAACCCATTCCTTAATCTTAGATTTAAGGAAGATGAGTTTCTTTGAAATAACATAGCCTCCCCAACCTTTGATCTCAAAATTGTTCCACTAGTCCTTAACTAATCCAACAAATTTAGGGTTCTCCAACCATATGTTATTGAAGCGGAAAAGCTTGGGACGTCAGTCTATTTCTTCCGAATCTAGCATTATCGGGCAGTGATTCGAAATGAGATTAAAGGATTTCAACTGAGTAGTGTTGGGAAAAAGAAGGTCCCAATCTGACGAAGTTAAGAATCTATCCACTCTGCTCATGGAGCAAGAAACTTGTCCGTTGCTCCAAGTGCCCCGATAAGTGGAAGATCGGTTAACTCATTTCTAACTATGAAATCCGATAACTCTTCCATGCTTCTATTGTAGGAATGCTCGCCTTCTCTCTCTGAAGGGCATCGAAGTGTCTTAAAATCACCTCCCAAGCACCAAACCGGTGCGCTCCAACTATTGATAAGATCTAATTCATTCCAGAAATCCTCCATTTCCCCTTCTACATTGGGCCCGTAAGCGTTTATAAAACAGGCTTCCGACCTTTCATTCTTGATCTATGATAGACAAAGTTGAGAGTCTTGAAGACCCTTCAGATGAGATTCTTCCTCCATTAGAAAAAGGTGATGAAAATTCAACTGATATTTGTGTAGACTGCGAAGAAAATACATCGACATTAAATTATTCTCCATTTTATTCAGAAGCATTTGAGGAGGAAGTATACATAGATTGATGCCTTCCTCCACTCTATGAAAAAGAATTAAACAAGAGGAAGAACAACAACCAAAGGTTGAAACAAGATATGAATCATCAACAGCAAATTATTCATTACCAATTGTTTAGAAAATTGAACATGTATTTAAACCGTATAAAGATTCAATTTGAGAAATTTTATAAGCACTTGTAGTAATTGATTTATAGGACTAACATCTTCATTGACAGGGAGTAACACCCATCTCATTGGTGGATGCACACACCATTCCAAGATGGTGTTCCAATTTTCAAGGTAGCTCCATACCAACCAAAGAAGCATCAAAAGCGACGATGGCGGCACCTCACTTTTATCTCTTCGATGTGGATTTTCTCAATTCAGGGATGAGTTGTTTTCAAGTGGGAGAAAATGAGGAAGCCATCATGAAATACAGAATATATGGGAGAGTGATCTGATGAACTCTCTGATTTTTCGAGCGACTACACAATTTGGATTTTTTCAAATCTGCCGTAACTTGAGCCAAATTCTAGTATGTTGTTTTTATATGTTGAAGACGGTGAAAAATAATAATCGGTGTCTCTCTTTCCAAAGGAGAGATCTTGTATTTATAGAATAAATCAAATATATCAAGATAATAAGATAAAGCAAATCTAAACTTATTCAATATCAAGATAAATCAAATCTAAATCTTATCATGCCCCCACAAGTTGTAGCATGTATATAATAACGCTAAGCTTGGATATAGTAGGAATGACAGATGAAACATGTCACACTGATTGGCCAGAGAAAATGAAGTGACTGAGCAGCACACTGATTGACTGTTAAGTGGATGAACTGACAGCACAGTGACTGGCTACTTGGAGACGACATTGGGCTGCATATTGGTTGCAAGTGGCGAGCGTCTATTAAAAAATGAATAATGAGAAGAGCAGGATTGCTAGATATGATGCAGGGAATGATTTGGGAGATAGTTTGTGTTTAGTATATGGACGGAAATGAAATGGTTTTTCCCTCTGCCAGTGATTATCTCATCCGGTAGAGGGAGAGGAGTTTTCTTGAAGAAAGGTCTCTCAGAGATTAAGAGGGATTTGGATCGTCTGGCTGATACCATGTGATGCAGGACAATGGAAAAGGGTGACCATAAATGCTTAATGCAATTATGAGAGGACTAAAAAATGAACCCTAAATCTAAAATGGGGCTGAAATTTAAGAATTAAATTAATAATCACAACTAAATCATATAAATAATCCACAAATAATCAAAATAAATTCTTAGAAATCTAATATAAGCAATTATACAACTTACCAAGCCCAATTAATGCTCAAAATGGAGATCTCTCAAAAATCACGGGTTTGTCTGGACCCACGAAAGTGTAGGCCTATCACCAAATTAGGACTAATTGATTAAAATTGAAATGGACTTTAAATGGTTGAAAGGGACTAATGGCAGTTTGGTAAATAATGAGAAGAAGGGGTCAGTTAAAGTAATGGACGAAAATACAGAGAGTCATGAGTGGAGGCAAAACAAAGTGGGTTGCGGCAACACTATTTCGAATTGGGAGGCCTTATGGAAGCAAAGAGGGGTGGTATGGAGAGGGATGAGGGCCAATAGATGGGTCTTAGAGGCTGCAACGACGAGGAACAATCCTAGAGAGGCTCAGCTGTGCTAAGGAAGGTCCAAGGTGATTGGTGAATTTCAAGGAGAGGGCTTGGGGTTACTGGCGACAACAGTAGGGGCTTGGGGAAGAGGAAACGAAAGCTTCAGGGGAGTCAAGGGTGCTGGATGAAGGCTATAGGAGAGGTTAGAAGGTTTAGGAAGCATCGTTGATGGAAATAGGGAGAGATTATGGGTAACGGTAGACTAAGGGAGGGGCTTAAAGGGATTCGGCAGTATGTAATGGGGTGTGGGAAAGGTTACGGCAATAAGGAATGGGCAATGGAGGGATTACGGCAACATGTAATGGGTTTTGTGGGGCCTACAGCAGCAAGGAAGGTTTTGGTTTGGAATCGGGTGAAAAAAAAAAAAAGGGAGAGAGAAGAGAAGATAAGAGATGGAATAAGAGAGAGAGATAACTACCTGAATTTTAGAAGAGGCTTCTCACCCTCCTCCACTTTTCATCGAGTTTTCGTGATTTCTCACTGTTGTTGTCCATGCAAGTCTTTTTTTTCCACAGCAATTGTTTCTTCTATTCATTCATTATCAAAAATACCCTTAGCCTATAAATAGTATTTATAAAAATCCAATGAAAATGACTAAAATACCCTAGTTAAAGAAATGTTCCAAATACCCTTAATTAAACCCAAATTTACATAAGAAACTCAATCAAATAATTTTGAATGACTAATCTAATAAGAGAAAATAAAATAAACAAATACAATCATGATAACTAAATAAAAATAAAGAAATTAATGCTAATCTGCTCCGCATCACCAAGTGAAGAAAAATACTCAATGTCTCTCTCTCCAAAGGAGAGATCTTTTATTTATAGAATAAATCAAATACATCAAGATAATAAGATAAATAGGGTTGCAACTCAGGTCGGGTTTTGACTCAACCCGCATGACTCGACCCGAGAAATCAAGTGGGTCGGGTTGAGAATTTTGGGTCAGCGGGTCGGGTCGGGTTGGGTTGGGAAGACAAAAACCCGCATGGAATTCGGATCGGGTCAGGTTGAGGATTTTACAAGTTAACCCGACCCAACTTGGATAAAATGGGTTCAAAATGCGGGTTAGATCAGAATTCGAGTTGATTCATGTTATAATTCAAGTCGGGTCAAGAATTTCGGGTTGAGAATTCGAATCAGATCGGGTTGGGTTCCATAATATTAACTCCGGTCGGGTCGGATTTCTTAAAACCCGACCCGACCCAGCCCGAGTTGCAGCCCTAAAGATAAAGCAAATCTAAATTTTAAGATAAAGAAATCAAATTCAATATCAAAATAAATCAAATTTAAATCCTATCAAAGACTTAAGTTGACCTTAAAATCCTAGCCTTCTTCTAAGAAAATTAAAAATTGAACGAACTCTATGCCACTTGAAGCACATGGAGAACAATTTGCTGCTGAAAGATTCTCTGTTACTCTGACTTTCAAGAATCTTGAAAAGATTAGGTGCTCCATTTCCCTCCTCTTATTTGCAGGTATACACTAAAAATGTCTAGTGTTGTTGGTCAGAATATGCTTAAGGGGAACATCTAACAGATATTCGCCTACACCATTCCTTTACAAAATCAGGTGTTTCATTGGTCAAGAAATTACCTTATATTTGCCAAATAAACCTTAAAAGGCATTAATTACTAAATGAGAGTTGCTTAATCCAATAGTTTGATGTAATTCTAAATAGATGTAATTCAAATGCTTAGTTTTTATAGAATGAGAGACTATTTTCATCAATCAGAGGCCTTCAAAATACCAAAAAACACAAAGAATGCCCTGTTCCATCAAGGAATACCCACTCACGCCCCTTTTAAAATGCCAATAGATTTTCTTGACATGCCGGTATGCCACTTCTCTTCATAAGTATAGTAGATGTGAGTTTGGTCTTTATAAATTCGAGAGTAATTGAAGTTAAAATCTCTAGTTTAATATTAAAAGTTTAAATCAACTGAGCTACTTCTGTAGAAAGATCATCATGTCCACTATGATTAATAGGGATGGAAATTTAGCCCAAAAGTCCGAAAACTTAAAAGAATCTAGCCCTAGACATAAGTTCTTATGTATGCCTTTGTAAAATCCTGAGTTTAACCCGATTATAGACCTATTAAAAATATATGGGAAATGCTACACTACCCTTCATGTTATTTTTATACCCTCAAGCTCATGTGACAGATCACAATTAGTTGGCTTTCAAAAGTTAGATAAGATAACAATCAAATGACTTAAGACATCAGTATAGTCTCTAAAAATATATAATTTGAGGTTAAGTTTTGCATTTTTTTTTATATGATTCATCTACTAGAAAATTGAGGTTGCATGTCACACCTGATCTTTTATTTATTATTATTAAACTTTTTGAAAGAATCATCAAGATACAATTGTTTGGTTTGGAAAGTTCACTAAATTACCTACAAGTAGACTACGGTTAATCCAAAAATTCAAATGGAAGCCACTTTATTTTAGTGATCAAATTATCTTTGTCTTCGTAATGATACGTAGTGATTTTGACCGACTTCAATTTAAATTTTTAGATGAAATTTCATTCACATATCGAACATTTAGTCATCTTTCAGTCCATCTAGTTAAATTTTCATTATTCTACATAAAATTAGAAAAAACCGTATCTGAACTCATTATCTATTATACAATTTACTTAATGTTTATTTTAATATTTTAGTAATTAGATAATAATTAAAACTTATATTTCATTGAAAACATAATTTACTTAATTTTTATTCTTCTAATCCAAATAATTTCATATAAAAATACTTGTATTTGGGCTCATATTCAGACGCAGACTTTTAATCGAGCTTATAGAATTCAAACTTTTCATTTGGTAATTGAGATTGAGGCTTGCGGAGCTTGACCCAGCCTGAGCCTGGCCTATTCCCTTCTCTACGACTAAGTTGGAGGTTCAACAACCAAATACATAGAATTGTTAAAGGCCTCCTGTTATGTGAACCGGGGATTTAAATTTACATGTCAACAGATGTGATCGGACGCTATTCAATTGTATTTACTCATCAAATTAATTTTAAATAAAGAAACATGAAAATGAAAACATTAACTAACTTGCACCATATTAGCCCAACTCAACTAAGCCGATACCACGCTACATTGAAGGTGAGACTAATCCTACGAGCATGTGTAAACCTCCCAATTCACACATACTACTTTAGTCGATGGAGAGTAACCCCGTGAAGAGTGTGAATCAAACTCAAGATCTCGCTTTATAAGGTAGGCATTTTGACCGTTAGGCCAACCCTCTATTTTTTTATGAAGCCTTCGTGTATGAGAGAGAGGGAGAGTATTTAAACAGCTAGAGTAGGGAGGAGCTAAAGTTGGAAGATGTTTCTTCATTGTAGAGAGGGGTTTTCAAAGTGCAGGTGAAAGGTTTGCAAGGTAAATACCAGTCAATGGAGATGAGTGTGTGCTGGACTATAACGTGCCTGAGATACCCTAATTAATTGAACTCAAGCCTTCGTGCTTCTGCAGTAAAGCACAAGTCTGACTACCAACCAGACCTTGTTTTTAAGCCACAATCCAACCTGATAGATAAATTAAGACCCCACTCTAGCCTGCTTTGGTTCGGGTTATGCTGGCCCAAGTTCAAGACCAGCCCCAGCCATAAGAGAAGATACCTACTGAGATCCACGACGAGATCATAATATTTCTTTTCTTTAATAAAGAGACAAGGATATTATGATTGGATTCAAATGGATGTGCAACATGATATAATATTTGGATTGACATTTCAGAATGAAAAGGTAAACATTTCAAAGGTGAAAAAGTCTCTCCAATACTTGTACATAATTACTGTATACATGGTTTTCTTGAAGAGAAATTGACCGTGAGGTCTATACTAAAATTCTAATGTTTGATAAGAACCATAGATAAATTAGCTGAAAATTGGCTTTTAGTTCCCAAAATTCTTGACTAATGAAAACCCCACAAAGAATCAAATCTAAACTCGAGAAGTGCCAAGCTTCCGCTCAAAAAGACGTCGCAGAAGATATACTTGGAGGACACTGGCCCCAACAAGCGCTGCTGATTCAAAGATAGCCTTGTGAATTGCCCTTCTGCCCATTCCTTCGTTTACTGCAACCAATTGCAGTTTGTATAAATGCAAGCACATCTAGATTTGAAATAAATACAATTCTCATTCTACAAGAAAGCAACAGCAGTAGTGAAACTTCATATCGATGTGAGATGTGAGACGAGTTCTCCTGGGTGACATTGCGCATGCACAACAGTGCCCAAGTGGCCCAGTGGGGCCCACATGTGTAGGTTTAAGGGGTGAGACGGGGTCCATTTGAAAGGTATTTTCTGAATGATACTTCCAACAAAAATCAGGTCCATTGGATTTCAAAAGCCACATTTTTTAAGGGTCCAAAAATCAACAATAAAAATGGAGACAGTTTTGCAGGGATTTCAATCTAACAATGAGATTAAATCAGAACAGATTTAAACTGGATAGGAATCCAATTCATAGGGTAAAGTAGAGTGTGACGGAGTTATTGGGTGTATGGGGGCTAAAAAAAAATTGTCACCTACGAGCAACATTGCTCAAGGGAACACAAGTAATATCTATGTATCTTTTGTTCTTGATCTCTCTCTCTCTCTCTCTTAACAAATGTTTTGAGCAATGCTTTTAACACCAAATCATGTGTCAAACCATTTTCACAAAAAGAGTGGGTCAAATAAGGTCTAACCATGATAAAAGTCGATAAAAACGGTAGTAATGTAGCATCATGAACAATAACAAAATATTAGATAAAACTAATATTTAAAATACAATGATAAATATATGTTTAAAATGTAAAATATTAAATATAAATTATATTTAAAAAACTACAACTTAGTTCTTCCTTTTTTCCCCTCTAGTAAAGTTAAAATCAAACTCTTCACCATTTTGGGTCGGACTTTAGTCTTATTGTTTAATAATCTTTTGTAATATTTTTTGATTTACTAATTAGATAATACATCAACAATAAATGGCTACAACAATTAATTTAAAATACTCTAATTTATTTTTAGAAAATTTAATTTGTGGTCATGTATCGTGGTAGGCCATGAGTGGCTACATCAATTAATTTAAAATACTCTAATTTATTATTAGAAATGTAACTTGTATTTGTGCAGTGGTGCGTCATAGTGGCATTTGGCCAATGCATTCGATGTGAGAAGGATGAAGACTAAGGAGAATAAAAAAGAGAATGGCAGATACACGAAAACATGGCTTTAATAATCATGTAAAAGCTAGCACTGCATGCAGACTTCCAACTCTCTCATTGGAACATGGTTCAAAATACCAATGCTAGTCATTACCAATTCAGGATACAAACCAGACAACATTTTCAAATATTGATCAAACTGGTGTGAAATTTCAAAACCCCATAAAATATTCTAAAAATTAAAGGAGAATCTAGAATATTGAAAAATATTGGATTGTAAAGTTCATTTTCATTCTAACTTAACAAGTCGATATGAGGCGGGTGCAAATAGTCAAAGCAATGAGCACTTTGTCACTCTTTTAGAAAGGTTCACAGTTAGGCTCATTTGTTAAAAGTGAAAATGTATATGGTGAAGTGAGTAAACTCCTAAGACTCTAATAACATTGCATCTGTTGTCAAGTATGCAAGAACAGTATAGCATCAATATCGGATGGGTAGTTGGTTGGTATTTACAGTCAGTGCCAGGCATGGAAATCAATCCAGATCTGCACTTCCATGTTTTTCTTGTTCTTAGACACATGATGTAGCTGATATGGATATAAACTTCATAGTTTGCTTGTTCTGTGAGTTCTTCTCTCAGTTATATTATGAGGATGATGGATTCAAATAAAATGATATTTTCTTGCCCTAGTGTGTGCTCTCCACCCATCATATCCACCCTCAGCTAACTGGATCCCAAACAACTACACTTACTGTCATATTGGATACCACCCATGCCAATACGTAAACTCCTTTACTTTACATGTTCGTTTGTAGATGGTTTTGAAGGCCTTGACCTAACCCATGGATAGAATTTTCCATTGTTTCAAAACTCAAAAACTTGGCTCAGCTTGATTTTCAGTGAGTCGAGTCATTCAAAGACTCCAGGAACTTTTTAACAAGTCAAAAAGTCAAGATTATGTGTCAAAAAATACAAAAAACCCAAAATCATAAACATCAATAATAAAATTGCAAAATTAATTTAAGAACAAAATATAAAAATATGATTCATGTAATATATAAGCATTATTTATCTAAAAACAAAAAATGAGAAAAATAGTAAAATAAGAGAAAATAGTAAAATAAGAATTAGAAAAAATAGAAACAAAAAGATACAAGAAAACAAAATGTGAAAAACTAAAATTGAAATGGAAGAACAAAGAATGTTTCTTCATTATAGGAAGCAATGAAGAAAAATAAAATCAGAAAAATATTGAAGAAGAAAAAGAAAAAAAAAGTCACAAACTTGAAATGGAAAGGTAGAGAGCGAGAAGAGAGGAGAAAAACAGAGAGGGGGAGTCAGGGAAACAGCAACTTCTCCTTTCCTCTCCTCTCATTCCTTACTCTCCTCCATCCCATTTTAGGCTTGGGAAAAAATGAGGTTAGGGTTTTCTTTGAAGCTTTTATACTCGAAACTTTTTCCCATGTCGCCCCTAATTTATTTTGCAAATGCCTTGTACCCTTTACAAACATATCCTCAGAACTCCGTTGCAAGACTTGAGCGCAACAAGTCAAAGTTCATCCCCAGTTGTTATGCGACTCGGCAAGTCATCCAAGCCAAGTGAAAAACTCAGCAAATCAAGTTTATCCTGAGCTACTTAATTTTGCCAATGAGTTAGAGTTGGCTGAGCTGAATCTGGGAGTCAAATCCATGTTTTCAGTCCTTGAACCTTTCAAACTCCAACCCCATATACCCATCCAACGAAAGAAAAGGAAAAAAAAAAAAAAAAATGATGATGGTGCACCCATGGAGCTTGCATGTTGTGCTCACATTAACTTGCCTCCATGGGGGTGCGGATGGGCACATGCATGCACATCTTATCTGTTTGAGTTTTTGTGTGCGTGCATGTGTGTGTGTGAGAGAGAGAGAGAGGGACAGAGAGAGAGAGAGCATAGAATTTTCCAGATGAGTTTTTCAGAGGGAGAGAGCATAAAAATTCTACATTTGTTCAAAAAAAAAAAAAATGGACTTTTTTTTTGTAAATGAAGTGAAGGATTTGAATGTTACTCAATGCTTGGCGATCAGTTTGAGCCTCGAGCCAGTGTTGCTCAAACTGTACATTGTAAAGAGCCTCTTCCAACTTTGCAATCTGTTCCAACAATGGGTTGATATGCTCTGGGAAATTTCAGAAGTCACATGGAGTTAATCTCCACAATCAGCAGAATAGAAACATGGATTAGAGGATAGAGTTATATAGAAAGAAATGAATGTTTACCATCTTTTGCATGCTGATCGAAGTAAGCAAAATGTCCGACATGTATATCAAAGTCAATGGTTTCATGGTACGGGGACTTGTTGGTGAAACAGAAGCGGTGTAGACCTTTCTGGTGAACTATGAATTCAAATTTATCACTAGTCTTGTCACGAGAATCATGAATTTGATCCTCATTGGGACCCTTAACCTGAAAGCTCAAAAAAAAAAAAAATTTAAGGAATGAATAAAGAAGGTTCAACTAAAACAGTATAAGCAGAGAGAAATTATCCTAACATGTTTTTCAGGATGCAAAAAAGGAATAATATGAATCAAAATCATAGCCATGCAGTATCCTTGGACCATGGTTTAAAACAATTGAGCACATAGTACAAAAGTCCAAGAGTTTATTCAAATGGATCTATGTGGATTAACCATGCTCAGTATCATCTTAGGACAATGCCAAACAAGCAATCACCTCTAAAAGTTATTACGGAAGAAATGCAACAACAATTCACTTTCTATCAGAAAGTTCAAATAGTAGGTGGTTGTAGTTATCATCATCATTATCATAGCCACAATTCCATCTATTTGGGGTCAAGTTTTTTAGTTCTACTTCTCCATTTGACCCTATCATATACCATATGGTCTACCACTCCACTCTCCACCATGTTTCTTTCTCTCTTATCTCCAAGTTTTCACTAGTCTACCCCTCCTCCCTGCATCTGCAACTTGTAACTTCTCAAATCTACATACTGAAGCTATCTCGCCTTCAACTCACATGTTCAAACCATCTCAAATGAGATTTACTTAATTTGTCCTCTATTAACGTGGCTTTTTTCTAACTATATCTTCCAATGTTAAGCCACTCATCCAACGTAATATTCGCACCTCCATCACCCAACTTTGTCTAATTGGCCGTTTTTTCATTGCCCAACACTCCACCAGCCAATAGCATGTTGCCGCCAGACCAGAACCCCGTATTTCTTCCAGAGAATCTCCTAATTCTTCCAAAACAACTGGAAAGAGATTCTTTAACAAAAAGAAATCAGTTCAAATGTAGATTACCTATCCAAAAGTTTTTGCAACTCAATCATGTATGATGGAATCATCAAAGACTTTATCCTTAGAAAACCTTATCTGTAACTCAGTAGAGGCTCACAAAACAAAGAAAAGATGTGTAGGAACGAGATATCCAACAACAAGAAAAAGGAAAATGATTGAAGTTAACTTTCAAAACAGAAAAAGAAAAAGAAAAAGGAAAATGATTGAATAGAGGAACTCCCAAGTATTTGCTGATCTCAGATGTGTCCATATCAATGGAATGGATGAGTCATTATTTATATTAGTCATTTCTTCCGACAAAAGAAGATTTTGTAAACAATTACTCGAACTCTCACTTACCAGATTCCATTATTTTAATTCTACTGATTCTAAGATCATTTGTCTCAAATTCTCCTTCAAAATTCCAACTTGCAATTGAGTTGTTGCCTCGTCTCACTAATTAATACTATATCATTTGCAAAAAGCATACACTACAACAGTTCGTCTTAGATTCCTAAGTTAAGTTAATCCATGATGGAGTCCCACTCCAACTAGGAACTCCTATACTTCTCCATAGATGGTTATTGATGTAGGATCAGGATTATGTTTTTAATAATTTCCTATTCAATTAGCTTTCCTAATTAAACTAGGTTTCCTTTCTACGTAGCCTCCTTATTTGTGTCTTCTCCTTTTATTTAAAGGATTTCATGTATTGTGCTACAACACTCAATCAAATCATGGAATGAAATATTGAAGTCTATTTTCGTTTTCTCTTTTGTCCTTCTTCTTCCTCTTCCTGCCAAAGATGCAGGCATCTATTTCTTCTTCTCCTAGTCTCGACGTAGACTTGGGAGCCCGATTTTTCCAGATCGCTATATCGCGAGCATCGATCCCACATCAATTGGTATCAGAGCTAGGCTCTTTATATCTCTGTCATACAGAGACGGTCCTGTTCGGAGAAAGGTCCCTACGTTATCAGGGACGACCTCGGTCTTGGTTCATCGTATTGAAAAAGAGGGGGGAAAAAAGGGTTTCTGAAACCCACCTCATCCTTTGCAGCAACGGAAGTCAGGAGTTATCCCTAGTCGTGCAGATCCAGCCATCACAGCTGCAGATCTCATCCTTCACCGCCATAGCAGGCACCGCAAGCCGCCATCTCACCTCAAATCCATGCCACGTCAATCTGCTGCTCTCGTTAGCCATCAACAAACTCTCTTTCCCCTCCCTCTTCTTTGCCCCTCCCCATTAAAAAAACAAAAAAAGAAAACCAAAGCTACACCCCCTACTTCCGCCCGTCCTTGACACCAAACCCACCACCGTCACTGCATAGCCCTCTGTCTCCATACATAGATCCATCACCCTTGTAGATCCTCCAGTCCCGCGCTTTTGCCACATAAACCCAACCTTTTCTATCGCCCCTTTGCGTGCTTCCATCCACTGTCCATGACACTGTGAGTTGTCTTTGTGGAAACAAAGTGTTGCTTGATTTCACCCCAACCTTATCTTTCCCCCCTTTTCTTTTTCCAAACCCACCAACCGAAAAAAAAAAGGCCCCATTCACAATCGGTTCCTCACCTTCTTTAATCTCCAACATTAAAGACAAACCATTTAATGCAATCCTTGCTTTCCCATTTTACCGCTCCATCTACTATCTATTCCATTCATATCCTTTTGACTATGCATTTTCCTTAAATGCCCATGACTTCTCTTTAATTCCCTTACCACCTTAACCCTAAACCTTGCCTCACAATTCCTTAACCCGTGGGACCTACCCATTGACAATTGACCCACCGTTAGCCAAGTTTGCCCCACTTCCATTCAGACCCATTCGTATTCATCACCTATTCATCAAATCTTCATGGCTTCCTACTATGCCTACTCAAGCAAAGGCGACAAGGAAGAACTCTACAAAGCCACACCTTTTTATGGCAATGGCACAATGAATACTTCCTTGATTGGCTCTCAGAAGTCGAACGCTTCTTCTATTATACGGGGATTGCTGAAACGAAAAAGGTGGAGTTTATGACCTATCAACTCCAAGGTAAAGCGTCTGAATGGTGGGAACAATTGCAACTCGACCGCAGACGATACTACCAGTTGCCTATTAGTTCAAGGGTATGGATGAAAAGGTTGCTACAGGATCGTTTCCTTCATGTCGACTATAAGCAATTTTGTTTGAGCAATACCATAATTGTTGGCAAGGAAATTAGACTGTTTGATATTATGCAGCTGAATTCTTCTACCTCTCCATGAGAAACTACTTTGCTGAGTCTGAGTCTCAACAAGTCTCCAGATTTATCAAAGGACTCCGTACTGAGATCTATGTCTACATCGTATTTCACGACATCTTGACTTTGAGAGATGCGACACAGATGGCCATTAGAGCGGAACGTCAATTAAAACGAGTTGAGGTAATGAATGCTCCTAAGACTGCTGACATTGAGCTAGAACCGCCAGAGACAGATGAGATCCCGGTGGTCGTACAAGAGTTGACATCTGTGCAGTGCCCGCTTCCTCAGAATGTGTGCCAATTCCCACAGGGTGAGACTCAGAATTCATGCATGCTCCTCCGGAAGTCGTGACCTCACAGGCGGCACCCGTGTTGGAGAACGAGCCAGTTGTGTTGTTGGCGTCACAGTCGATGCAACCGGAGAGTGTTGTGCCACCACCCAGGGGTTGAAATCTCAGCTGATACGCAGCATGTACGGCAGATACACATTTATACAACCAATATTTGTCCAAAAAAATTTAGGGGAGAGAGAGATATCGGCCGAGACGCAGATATCTTGGTACTCGCGATTTTTGTACCCCTGCCACCACCATCACCACCGCTGCCACCGCCAATTACCCAACCCTCTCCTATACCCAAACCCGATTCAGATACGGATACCCAGGATGTCTCCATGGTTATTTGTACATTATCTTGCCCGCCTCCTCTCCTATCTTTGTCACCTCTTACTATCCTTCCCATCCCTCAGGACTATGTCGTCCCTCAGGTGCAGTTTGAAGACCCCTTTGGCCTCACTTGAGCACATGAAACATTTATTGATTTCTTCGTCCCAAAGACAGATAGCTCTCATCGGCCGTGCATTGCAAGTTGTGCAATTACAAGCTTCGTCATACACATCTTTGGAATTGGTCTCCACCTTTGTTTGATACCTTGCAACAGTCTCCCTTCCTATGGCTACGTTGTAGTTCTTTTGCTCGATTTCAACTCGAGGACGAGTTCTTTGCAAGACCGCTAGTAGTTATTTTAATTAATTGTTTATTTTTCTTTCTCTTTCTTAATTGGATTAGGATTATCTTTTTAGTAATTTCCTATTCAGTTAGCTTTCCTAATTAAACTAGGTTTCCTTTCTAAGTAGTTTCCTTGTTTGTTTTTTCTCCTTTTATTTAAAGGATTTCATGTATTGTGCTACAACACTCAATCAAATCATGGAATGAAATATTGAAGTCTATTTTCGTTCTCTTTTATCCTTCTTCTTCCTCTTCCTGCCAAAGCTGCAGGTGTCTATTTCTTCTTCTCCCAGTCTTGATGTAGACTCGGGAGCCCAATTTTGCCAGATCACTCCATCGTGAGCATCGATCTCTCATCAATTATAATGTTGGTGGTTGCAGCTTCGTGCATATCCTAAATGATAGCTACATGATCACCATGGATACACTTAGTTTTTAACATACTCCACGTCAAATTCCTTGGCACTCTATCATAAGCATTTTCTAGGTCAATATTTACTTCTCCGTAAATTTCTCTCAGTTTTCTTAGAACAAAATTGGCTTTTGTTGTTGACCTGCCTAGTATAAATGATCCACGTCAAATTCCTTGGCACTCTATCGTAAGCTTTTTCTAGGTCAATAAAAACCATGTGTAGGTTCTTTCATTTCTCACTAAATTTCTGTCAATTTTCTTAGAACAAAGATAGCTTTTGTTGTTGGCCTACCTAGTATAAACCCAAACTGTAGTGACTCGACCCAGAGTAGCGGGTCAACAAAAGTGGGTAGAATTAGTTAGAAATTGACATTGTTTGTATTAGTATATTATTTGTATTTTATTAAAATTATTTGGAAAAACACACCTTCTTCTCAATTAGAAGCTTACAAATTTATCCACCTCGATTTGAAATTAAGTAAATGGAAAATTTAAATTAGCAAGTTAGATTTAATTCCCGAGATCGGAATTTCAATTAGAATTAGTCAATTACAAATTTGTAAATTTAATATCAATAATTTTAGGTGAACCCATGGGACCCCACATTATTTGGTTGAATTTGTCATAGAAATTAGTTTTACTCAAATTCATTCCCATTGGGATTTATTTAGTGAGATATATTTTTTTAAATATATAGATATATATACATTTATTTTATAAAAAAGGATACTCCAAACCTTGTGGGCCCTTTGGAACCTACACCCCTTTCGATTCCTTCTAAATCTTACAAATGAAATCCCTTTCCTCATGCGACTATCCTCCCCTTCCTTTTCCTTTTCAAAAAAGGCAATAAGCCCTATTTTCCCTCACCGACCCTCCCTTGTTTTAAACCCATGCGATGGCAGGCGATTTCCTCTCCTTATTTTAGATCTCCATCTAGCGGCAACATCTTGTGTCCCTCTCCATCGGTATCTCTCTCTCCCTTGTGCTGGCGAAAATCTTCTCCACCTCCAAGTCTCGTCAAATCTTTTAAGACCTCTCTACTTCCACTGCCGGCTGCATAGTTCCATCTACTGCAATCCAGCCGTGTGTTGCTTGGGGTATTGTTAATGTTTGCATACAATATTCACCCTGATCTCCCAGGTATTCCTCTTACCTCATCTTGCTTTGTTTTTATTCTCTCTCATTTATAACCAGATCCAAACCCTTTCTTTCAATGGGTTCTCGGTGGAAAATTTTCAGTGAAGCCCCAAACCTTTACCTCCATACTTGGAGGTTGTAATGGTGTTGGGGGTAGTGTTGTAGGGGAAAGTATCTGTTGAGAACTGATTGGTTGAACCTTATACAACTGGAAGGCATTCTTACTATAGCCCATTCTCTATCTCTTTCTTTTTCCTTCTTTTTTTTTGTGAAAAGTTTAGCTCATTCTTGTTAACCCACAAAGTTGTAACCCACTTAGTTATTCACTCCAAAAAATTATTATAAAGAATTTCAACATAAATAATGGAACTGTATCATTTCAACCAATAGGTATGGTACACATATTCAAAAAAAGCTAAATATAGACTCACTTATACCTCTTTTTAATCTTTCGAGGATAAAAAATAACAACCCTATTTGATTTCTCCAGGTTGGAGCAAGTGAATGTTATTTATCTCCCTTCTGACCTAATGTATTGAATATTTTAGGTAGAAGCAACAAACCAGTATTAAGCTTAAAAGAAAAGTATGAGATTAGTTTATTCGTAGGCTTACGTATAGCATCCAGATAAAATATAAATTTCAAATTTTTCAATAAAATCTGAATTCTGAAGAAACAGGTCAATGAATAAAATTGGTGACTACATAATCAAATAGAAGAAAATAAATGGAGCGGAAAGCATACCACGAGATCAACACCATCATCACCATAATGCCATGTATTATCAGCTTTAATTACAACAAAAGATACATGGACAGTGTCGCCCTCATAAGGAACTGAATGTGAGAAGCATTCTTCCCTATCAATCACAAATCTAATCCCACAAGCTGATCTTAGAATAGATAAGAAGCCCAATAATATGATTGGAACAAGCTTTGAAGAGTAAAACTTCATCTGTGCATGCACAACAAAGATTATTTAGATAATTTGATAAACTCATTTTACATGAAATAAAATTGGATAAAGTCAAGAATCAGAAAGGACAAAATACAGAAGGAATAAGTTGTTTTTTTAGTTGTTGCATCAACTATATGATTATAAACGTTCCATTTTGCATCAATTTCGTACAATTGGCACAAAATCATGAACATTATGACAATTCCAACGATCAGAGTATATATGACATGACAACATAGAGGGAAGAAAACCCCCAAGTGGAAGTTGCTAACAATGAGTGCCACCAGAAGTAATTAAAAATCTTGACTTCTGTAATGCATCAAAATACAGAAAATACAGTCAGACTTCTTGAAAATAATTCCCTGATGGACTCCTCAGTGACAAATCATCCAGAAGCATTACTGTCCTTCTCAGATCCACTGTCCTTCTCAGATCCACTGGCACTATATTATTACCCCTCCAGTTCTGTCAAGGTCTCAACCTATCATTTTTTCCACAATTTTATGCAGAACTAATAAGCAGGATATCAAGTAGCTAACTATCATCATCTTATTATGCAATCAGTTTGGTAATAGTAGGTTGATAGAAAATTGAGAATTTAGAAAGCTGATTACAGGGATTGGATGAAGGCTTCACGACGATGATGACATCAGCAAAAATGATGATGGTGATCAAAAATCAAATTACTGAAGAACAAAACATAAGCATGGTCACCTTCCATTCAAATCACAATGCTCGTCAATGGCACAAAAAGAAGGTGCCATGCAGCATGTCATTGACAAAGTTCTTTTTCATTAGATTCGGTTAACAATGAAATTGAAGATTTGGCATGTCAACCATCAGAGGCATCAGACTTATTTAAACTCTACAAAACTAAAAATCATTAAATAGAGCTTGAGATGTTAACTGATTAGGCCACAACAGTATGCAGTTCATTCATTAACAACTGTTCTGTGACAAGGGACAAGAGAGCATGAATAGGTCATGCACATTAAAGCCTTCTACAAGTGACAGAAGTAGAACTACTATCATGCCAACCACTGAGCATTATAGTGAACACTCAGGACACAGAAAGAAATCCCCAAAAGGGAGAAGAAGGGAGTAAAAGTAGGATCACTAAAGATATGAAATGATAAGAATTATGTTAATAAAGAAAAGAAAAACTACAGAAACAAGAAACAAAAGGGAATCCACAGCAGACTAAAGAAAAGTTCATGGACGAGCCACATTTACTGAAAAGTATGGCATGTTCTGTTCCAAGCTTCAGAAAATTTATTTGTTTCTTAATCATAAGGGATGCCCACAGTTACTCTCTCTCTCTCTCAACATACATCTCTATCTTAACTCTCTTTTTTTTTGTCACAAGGATAAAGGTTGTGGATTAGAGCCTATTCTGTTTAGAAAGAAAAAGAGTTACCTATCTCTCAAAACAAAGATGTCTGTAAATTGTAAAATTTAGCGTTTAGGGTAGGGGTTCTTCCCACAATCAAAAAGGTTCGTCTCTTCTCAAAAACTAGGAGAGGAAGGGAGGGGATCTGCAGTATCATATCGTTAACAATCAATATCCAAAATCAAGATGAAATTGCAAAAGCAATTAAGGGAAAACTGCAAGGAGAAAAAAAAAACCCCTGACGCTCATATGGCAGACCTAAACAAACAATAGCATTTACAAATCAATCGGCTCTAACAATTACAATTGCTGAATTCGATTACCGGTCAATTTCCTCATTTCAATTCCAACCCGTTTCTCATCAAATTCAATGGCTAGTATTTTCCAATCAACACAATTTTTAGTCAAATTGCATATTTATTCAAAGCGCTGAAACTACAGCTGAAGAGGTGAAGAGAGAGAATCTGATATATGTAAAACGCGAAATCCGGAAAAAAAAAAAAGGCAAGAAATATGAATTACGTAGAACAAGAAATCAAGACAAGAGAAGAAGAAAGTGAAGCTAAATGGTACAAGGAAAGTCAAAAGCACAAGCCATGGCTATTGAACAAACGGATCTGACCTCTGATTCATCACCGTCGAATCGCTAGAGAAGAGAGAGAAGAAGAAAAAAAAAACAGGAATTGACAGATCGAAGAGCACATGGATTTACCTTTGTCTGCACGGAGGAAAGGATTTGAGCTTCGGAAAGGAAAGAAGGGCGACAATGGAAGTCAAAAATAGACGGGTTCTTATTAAAGGCGTATATAGAGTAGAAAATTACTTCTTCTTTGAATGGTGTCCTAAATAGCAATGGTGCGGCTATTTCTACAAGATGAAAAATTAAAAATTAAATTAAAATAGGCTTGTTATACAGGCACTCCTCTTTCCTCCAATTAAATTAAAATAGGCTTGTTCCGGCTTTTAGTTAAAATGACCTTTTTACCCTTTTATTTTTTTTCAATCCAACAAATAATTTTTGTCCGATGGATCTTATATGTATATAATCATTCGATTGAACAGAGAGTTCATTTTAACTTCATTCAATTGATCTTATACGGGTATTCAATCATGCGATTAATCTCCTATAATTGTCCGATCAATTTTAACTAAAATATCGAAAATTTTACAGTCGACCTCTTGTGTGAAGGTCGATCGAACGATCACTAAGGAACAATTAAACGATTGTATACTCCTATAAAATCGATCGGACGATCACAGATTTCAATACTTGGCCTAATTTTGATGATTTCAATGTACTCATGGGTTTTAAATTCAAAGGGTGAAAAAAAAGTAAGGTCGATGATTTTATAAAAAATGTAGAGCTGAAAGTACAAATCCTCTTTGTACAATATTGTCGCTTCTAAAGAGGTGAAATGGTTGGGGTCGAACGTCTCTGTCTCTGTCTCCTCCACTCTCGATCTCTTCCCTCTCTTTGTAGCCATAGATTTCCCTTTCTTCTTCAATGTAGACCCTTAGATTTGATCTAATGCTATGTGAAGAAAGGGGGTGTAGATTTTTTCTAAAGGAGAATCGATTGAGGAAATAGGAAGGAAAAGGGTTTGGAGGAAAAGGAAGGGGAGGGAGAAGGGTGGGGAGGAAAAGGGTTTGTAAAATCGATTCGTGCAAACGAAGATGGAAGAGGGGAGAGGGCAAGATCGAACGAATGTCAAGTTAGTGTGGTTGATTTGGAGAAGATGAAAGGGTAGATTGAACAATTTGGAGAAGAGAAGAGAATAGGTTTTAGGGTTTCACTATTCCAATCGAACGAACGAAATAGGAGGAAATTTCGTTCGATTGAATATAAGTGATCATCTGATTGATCTTATAGGGGTATACAATCGTTCGATTGTTCCCCAGTGATCGTCCAATCGAGCTTTATACAAGAGGTCGACTGTAAAAAATTTTACCTCTCAATTAAAATCGATTGGACAATCACAGGGTGAAGCGCACAATTGAATACCGATATAAGATCAATTGGACGAAGTTAAAATGAATTGTTTGTTCAATTGAATGATTCTATACGTATAAGATCGATCGAACGAACGAAGGCAAAATGAATTGTCTGTTCGTTAGGTCGAAAAAACATGAAAGGGCAAAAAGGTCATTTCGCCCTAAAAAAGGAAATGCGGTGCTGCTGGCATAAAAGAGGGGTGTCTATATGACCAACCTTAAAATATAATAAAATATAAAATAGTTAAAACAAAACATAGATAAATATTTTATAAATGATTATAATATGTTACAAAGCAACGAACATGAATAATTATCATTTCTTATAAATTTAACATTTTTATAAACAGACAAATTCCAAATTAGATTAAAACTGACCTATTGCAGATATGACCTAAATGAGTCATGTGTATATTGGAAAAACTATGTTTTAGGTCATGTAGATGGTGGGTCGAATATGATTATTATAAAAGTTATATACATAAATAAGTTATTATTAGAGTTTTCACATTCCAATAAATGAAATTTTATTAAATGATATTAATTATTAATTTTAAAGAAATTAAAAATGAATAATTGAAAATTTTTATTCAATACTCTCGTCAAGAAGATATAGAAGCCTTGAATTTCATGGTTATAAAAAAATATAGAGCGTCTATATTTAAGCATCGAAAATACTAACATATTTTATAAATTCTGACGTGAGAGAAATTCATTTAAATCCACTTAGCGTATCCATCAGTGTCCTTACCTAAGTCAGGTTCAAACCCTTATTGAGTTGGAAATTAAGAGGTTTTGGATTGATTTGGCTCTCAAGAACCCACTTGAAATGAAGGAGATATTAAATTAAATTCACTCTCAAGACAAAAAGGCTACTCAATAAAGAAGTTTGCACATATCGAAAGAATTAGATAGGTGCACTAAGAGACATGAACACCAAAATTTTAAAAGAAAAGTTATGCTTTAATAAGATGGTGAAGCTGTTTTGGAAGAAATTTTTCTCATAAATTAAATCATAATCATGTCCACTCGCCACACATGAAATTTCTAAATAAGACGAGATCATATTAAAGAACGAAATTTCTAATATCATATATATTTTTGTAATTTTTAATATTATAACTTGATACTATTTCTTATTAATTTAAATATATTTTTAATCATTTTGTTATTTATTATATTTTTTCTTTCTACTGCTATTTGATGTATGATTGACAACTAGTATATCTTTATTCATTAACCAAATCACTATACCAATTATCATCATACATTTGGGTAAGAGATCCTAACACAGGGATTTTTGTGTAAAATGAGTAAATTTCCCACTTTACCCTTCACCCAAGCCGTACATATAACTTCAAAAAAAAAGTAAAAATTCTGAGCCTGCGAGCGAGCCGATCACTTCAAAATGGCAAGCTTTTCTGATTCGTTCATCAATTATGAGTTTTCTTTCATTTGGCTCGGATTTTCAAACGAGACCATTTCTCGACCGATTTCTACAAATAACATCTACTCTGAATTTTATGAACTCTGGGACAGATTTTAAGTGAAAAAAGGTATAATTTTGAACTTCAAAAATCGTACCCAAATAATTAAAAGGGAAGTTCAATTTTCTTAAATTCTTTTGGTACAATTTTTAACCCAAAACTATACAATTTTCACTTAAAATCAGTCCCGGAGTTCATAAAATTCAAAGTAAATGAATTTTGATATCTTATTTGTAGAAATTGGTCGAGAAACGACCTCGTTTGAAAATCCAAGTGAAAAATCCACAGGTAGTGGTGAACGAATTAGGCTTGCCGTTTCGCCGTTTTGATATCCATCAACTGTGGTTTTCGCTCGGGTTTTCAAACGAGACCATTTCTCGACCGATTTCTATAAAGAAGATATCAAAATTCATCTACTCTAAATTTTATAGAAATGCTCGTTGGAGACTTGTAATATCCTTATTTGGTTTTTGCAATAAAATTGATTGAGAGAGAGAAGTTGGAAGTTGGACGTTGGAAGTTGGATCCTCCTCTTTTTTTCATGGGTTTTTCTACAAGTTTGGTGCAATGCATTTCATATTGTAGATCACACCACTGATACATGTTAAATCTACACCCTTAGGTTTGTATAATTTTATACTAATTAAATTTATTTTCTTGAAGAAATTTTAATTTGTCATCATTTATTGAGGAGAGAGGCTCCATATTTTGATTTGATGATTTCATATCCATGGAAGCATTATTGAGGGAAATGATTTGAGATCTACATCCAAAACTTTCATATTTATTAGATGGTTGAAATTATTCTCCAAGATATGATTGCTGATCTATTTTTTATTAGAGATTTAGATCTAAATCATCAAATTGTGAATTAGATCTATTTGTTTCTGTGATTTCTTAATTGAAGAATTTATTTAGATCTAGACTTCAATTAGATCTAATCGCTCACCATTTATATTGTATTTGATTTGATTGGTTGAATTGAATTGCATATGATTTCATGTTGGATGAAGATGATAGTGGTGAATATGGGAATTTAGGTTGAGAACATTTCAAATTTTCTTTTTTGCCTACATTATTTTGAAGTGATAAATATTTTTGGGATTCCCATTTCATTATTTGGTATCAGAGTTCGGACTTTGAAAAAGTTGTATTTTTAAAAAATCTATTATTTGTGAAAGTTGTAATTTTTGAAAAAACCTGTTATTTTTGGAAGTTATTATTATTTTTTTAACTTTCTATTTAGTAGCTACTATTTTTGAAAAGATTGTTATATTTGTAAGGTATTATTTTTTTTTGCAAACTTGATCTTCGTTAAACTGAGTTGGGTTACTTTTATTGGAATTTTGAAGTAGCCTGATGAGTTGCAAATCTAAGTTTTTTTTGGACCTTATTTTGTTTAGTTTTAAATCAACTATTATCATTCATGTACAATATAAAATTGTAGTTGTTTATTAATTTAGCATACACACTACCTTGATAGGATTTATTATCTAATCAAAACTCTTTATTTACACTTGATTTTTTGGGTTTGTCTGGGCCGGGTTGTGAGCGTTTTGCTGTTTTGATTCTTTGCACCCTTGTGTGGTGTACTCTGTATATTTGAGAATGTTTTTTCCTCTTTAAATGATATCTTACCCTTTCGTTAAAAAAAAGAAGAAGAAAAAACGCTTTTTTCATCATGCAAATTCTCATTCTAAGTTTTTAACAGCTAGTTATATCATATTTATCACATCAATTAAGTTCTAAAATTATTATTTAATTTATAATCAACTCATCATTTAAAAGTTTTGCAAGATAAAAACAACTTTTAGGTTTTAAGTTCTATGACACAAAATAATGAAATCAAATTCCTCACAATATGGTAATAGGCTTTGATGAGAGGAGAGGAAAAAATATATGTGTAGAGTTGGATTTGATGAAGATAACCCTTATGAAGAATAAGGTTCATTAAATGACTCTACTCATGAGATTGAATTATATAAAATTGCACTCTAATCTACCATTAATTTTTCGGCTCCTTTAAAATCAAGGCTAGAGTTATTCAATGAAAATGATTTTTTTATAAGCACAACATGCGAGGAGTTTGTAGTGAGAATAAAACCAAATTCAAGCTTTGGTAGGAAACCTGAAAAGGGAATTTGAGAGAATTGTAGGATAATATAAAAAAAAATCCTAACAAAATGATAAATAAAGCTAAATATGAAGTCTATGATGACTTATATGTATAATTAGAAATAAAGAAAAGAAAAAATAAAATTTATAAACTGGCTAAGGGATGAAAGATTGAAGATTAGAAAGGTTGATTCAACAAGATGTATTAAGGACAAAGATATTAAAAAAAAAAAAGAGTTAGGTGTAAAATTTATTTAAAGACCTTTTAAATATATAATTTGAAAATGATGTTCGTATAAAAAGAATAGCAAATGAATAGATGATGAACAAAATCTCAGAAACGAAGGTACAAACAGGATCCTTGTTGAATCTTCGATTGTACCAGGTGAAATAGGGGTGTTGATCATTATTTCAACAAAAAAATTAATCTAAAAAAAATGTTTAACTAGTGGCGCAATAGTACAGTGGTCCATTTCATAAAAATCAAAGGAGACATTTAAAATTATACTATAAAACTTTAACTAGTGACTCGTATTAGATAAAAGTCAAATATATCTTAAAAACAATTTGAATTTATGTCAAGTAGATTAACGATAGAAGGTATATTTTGTACAAAAACAATCCATGGAGAAGCTAATAAAGAGGAAAAATAATGTATATATAGTATTTGTTACCTTGAAAAGGCTTTTGATATGGTCCAAACAAAATTGATATGAAAAATATTAACAATAAATGTATCTTAAGTAACACAGAGAGATTATACGTTATGTATGATGAAGTGACTACCAATGTTAGATGATAATTTAACATTGAGAATCTAGGATGAAGTGTTATAGTTTATCCATTGTGTAGATGATATAGTATTACTTAATGAAACGAAACAACTTATTAAAATCTTAGAAGATTGTTTTTAAGAAAATGCTCTAAAAATTAGCGAAATAAAATTAATACATAGAGTATAACTTTAATAAAAGAGAAGATAGGAATGGAAACCAATTAAAATAGAAAATGACCTAGTATCTTTTTTAATATGGGCATCTCCACTCCACATTGGAGATGAAACTAATTCGACAGATACACAGGACCACCCACAAGTCTTGTATATCAAGTAAGCCCCTGAAGAGTCAAATTCAAAAGGTCATAATTTCATAGAGGATTAAATTTTGATAGAGCTAATAACATGAGAGTGACACTAGTGGAATCTTATGTAAAAGAGTTTTATTGGCTAAAATAATTATGTTATAAAACATTCGTTAAACTCATAATTCTCTATGGAGTAGATTAAGTGGCAACGAATAAACTAACAATATATAAATTTGTTTTTCACTGTGAATTTAGCCCACATGGAAGCTCAATTGGTAATCTCTCGCTTCAAGAAGCAAGATGTGATAGGTTCTCGAACCTCTATGACCTCACTTGGTGTACCCTAAGGGAAGTACTAATTTGGTAATTATTTCTTAAATTTTTGTAAAAAGTATTACAATATTATCATATTTGCAACATATATGACATAGCTACATGTTAAACTCATAGTTAGCTCAACATGGAGTAGAACCTGGGGCAACGATTAAACTAACAATATATAAATTTGTGTGTGAATTTAACTGAATGTAGTTCAACTGATAATATCTTACTTCAAAAAGCACGAGGTTCTAAGTTTTCAGTTCTCGAACCTCCATGACCTTATTTGGTGTGCCCTAAGAGAATTACTAATTTAGTAATTCTTTCTTCAATTTTTCTAAAAAGTATTGCAATATTATCATATTTAGAACATATATGACATAGCTACATGCTTAAAATCATTGTTATCTTAAAATAACTCAAACACGTCAATTCAAGTCAAGCCATTCAACATGTTTTGTTGAATTTAAGACAAATTTAAAATTTTATTCAAATTGCTCGATTTTGAGTTTCCAGATCGAACCTGAACTTCATCAATAACAAAAGAAAAAGGAGATGAAATATATTTCCACGGAAATTTGCATATACCTCTCACAAATTATGAAAAGAAAAAAAAAAAAGAAAAAAATCGACCTATTGTCAAAGAAGTCTCTGACTCTCTCTCCTCTCATCGGCTAAGGAATAGGAAAAGGTCTATAACTTTCAAAGAAAACTACGGAAGAAAACAAGAAAAGTGAGGAAACAACAGAAAACCTCAGGAACACCATATTTCGTAATTTCCAAGATCAATAGGCAGATCGAAAAACTCTTCCAACGGCTCAGATTTCGGCAGCTCTGCTGTCGCTGAATTGCTGCCGTAGGATGGCACGTGTACATCAAGAAGAGAGAATCTTGATAGCTCCTCCACACGTGCAACCACCCTCTCTCTCAACCCACTCAAATCCTTCTGCAGCCGCTCCAACTCGTACAGAGATTGGATCCCTTCCACGTCTAACTGATTCCACCAGTACCCACCAGCCAAATTGTTCGACGCAGAGCTGCAGAGTTGGATGTCGCGTTTGGAAAGCTGGCGGACGACGACGGCATGCCGGGACTGTTGTAACTGGACAGGAACATCGTTGCGACCGGCGAGGTACTGGTCTATTATGGTGTCTACACATGGGTGGCTGAAGACGAACGGTTTCCCGGCGGGAGAGAAGACAATGAAGGCAATTTCAGCACCGCAAAGAACAGAGAGCTCAAAGGCTTTTTTGAAGAGACCTTTGCGTCTCTTGCTGAAGCAGACGTGACGCCGGCTGTTGTCTTCAATCCTTGCTATGGTTATCTTCTTCCTCCCCATCTCTCTCTCTGTCTCTCTCGCTCTCTGGTTAGAAGAAACCCAAAACAGAGTAATATAGGGGAGAATGGTCGGCGAGTAATCTATAGAAGGGCTTTCTAAATTTAAAAAATCAAAGATGAAACCTGGTCACCTCGTATTATCAGATTTAAATTCAGATGCAGATGGTAATAAATTCAAATTTAAATTCAGATATTTGTATTCAATCGTCTTTAAAACTTAAAATGTTGACATTCTACTTTGTAAAAAAAAACATTTAAATTAGTTTTTTTATAATAGAGAAACAAATTAGGAAATCTGATTTTTAAATCAAAGTGTCTATATTTAAGCTGCTCTGTACAAAATAATATTCAATTAAATAATTAAATTCTCATTTAAAAGAGCACACAGTCTATAAATAAATAATTAGTGAAAATTAAAAGTATTTTTTAAATACTTAAAGATTACTCTAATATCCATATAAGAAAGAGAAATTGAAAGGGTAAACAATATCAAAATAGTGAAAAAATAATAAAATATATGATTTGAATGGTGAAATACTGAAATCTGACGATGTATGTCACATGTGTTACTATCTTCTTATTCTTAAAATGATGGGTACTATTGCAAGGAGATATAAAGGTAAATATTGAGATTTTTTTCTCAAATATCTTAACATATGAGATATTTATTGGAATAGATATATTATTCACATTACCTATAATTTAAATTATACAGTTATGATGAAGGCTAAGATTAGTTTTAAAGTCTATCTAAGTCTTTCATATAAAAGAAATAACAAATTTGAATTCAACTTAAGTTATGGTGTGCTTAAGAAAACTCCAATTTCGAATAAGTTTAGAAATTCAAAAATAGAATAAGAATCCTACTTAACTACAAAAACAAAATTTCTCATCACTCTTTGACACTTGATCATAAAATTGGACATAACTTTATCTACGTATATTTTAGAATTTCACAAATTTAAGATTGTTGGAAAGGTAGTTCAATAATCTTTCAAATGAATCCAATTTTATAAAAATCAAACATCATTTGGTATATCAGATTTTCCTGCAAAATTACACCTTATTTTCTGCCACATCCCAAAATAACATGTGGTTTTATTATATCATAAAAATACAAAATACAAAAAGGAAAATTCCCAATCTGATTTGAACGAATTTGTCGTTGATTTCGATTGTTACAAAAAAAAAAAAAATCGAAATTGGGCAAACTATGCAGTTGTTGTCTTCCAAATTCTACATGGGTGTTTTTGGTTGTTGTTGTATTTGATTGATTTAAATCCATTTATAACCAGCAAATGGATTTCTTCCTTAGGCTGTTTTGGGTTCAAATTCATGGGCTGAAGGCCTGACCCATTGTACCAGTCATTGGGCCAATGAACTGGACAATTTGGACACCAATGGAAGCTATTTCGGACCTATTTTGACAGCCCAAAATAGACCAATTTCAGCATTGGATTCAAACCGCAATTAAATTTTCTGAGTTGCGGTTTTCTATGTCTTGTTTTCCATGATTTTTTGCATTTGAAATTTGAATTAGTGGCTCAGTGACACCATTGGTTAATAGTGAAGCCATGGGTTAGATATCTAGAATTTTAATAGTATGAAATATTTAATTATTTTATATAAAATAAAAATAAATCATCATCATTACTATTGACGTCATCTATTTCATTAATCTAAGTTGTTTTTTATATTTAGATTTGATAAATTAGTTCCATAGGGCAGTAACAAGACTCAGATCCGATCCGCCTGACTAAATCTAGATCCAAATCCGCTATTGAAAGAGTCCGGATCACCTGACCCAGAAAAATATGATTTGCTCCAAATTGGATCCGGCCCGTCTAATTGACCCGTATAATAGCCCCAAATTGATACCACCAGGCACAATATTGAATTTTTACCCAAATTTTGATGCTATCAGGCCCCTTATCAGATTTTTTAACCTAAGTTTCTATGCTACTAAGCCCAATATCTAGTTTTAGCTTAAGTTTTTATATTCACAGGCCTAATATCCATTTCTAAATCAATTTTTTTAATCCAAAACCTTAATGCACCCATCTATGACCCAAAATTTATCATTTTAACTCATTCCAATATTTCACCTACCCTACACTTAGTGAGCTTTCAAACTTGTACAACAGGATAAATAGTTTTGGGCCTTGCAACCTAATACAAACCCAAAATAATGTATCAAATAAGAGTAAAAAAAAATGTAAAAAAAGGTCATATTAGATCCGAAAATATAAAAGTTTAATTTGGACTTATTTCTTTTAATACAAAACAAATATCAAATAAGAAAATACATTTGAATAACATATTGGTTGTGTCTTTTTTAATTTTTCTCAAGTCCTCTACTTGGACTTTTGTTGGTTCGTCTCTTCCACAATGGACTACCAGAATCAGACTCTAGCAAGCAGGGTGAATTCCAATATTTTTTAACTTCTATTCCAATATATGAGGGCATTCTTAGAGTTTAACTTTCAAAGTCTCACAGAAGAACCATACCATCAATGTAGCCAATAGCTGAATAGAATCCAAAATAAGATCATAGATAAATGAAATGAGAAATGATCAATTAAAGGTCCAGATTTATGAAAAGTAGGACCTGCACTGAACCACAGCTTAGGTTTGAACCATTATAGGGGTTTAGACAACAATATGTGATGATTGATAAGCAAAAATAAACTAATATTGCAAACAATTAGTTCCTCGAGGAAGAACAAATTCCCTATGCCTTGTGGCCATATAGGACTACTGTAAGATCTTGTATTGGAGTCTCCCTTGTGGCCTCATATCTGAATCAAAAGTTGTATTGCTCACAAAAATGAGAATTCCTTCACTAAGGGTTGCTTTGGAGGCAAGAATGATGAACCTCTCCCCCAAGTATGAAATAAATAGGATTGTAGAGTTAGAAGGATTGGATGAACTCTGAAGAGCTAATTTGGATCATTTGCAAGTTTATGAACATAGGCTATGTAAGCATTACAACAAGAAACTGTATCTTTAAAGAATTCAGGAAGGGAACTTAGTATTGAGAAATCCTTTTAAGGTTTGAACAGGGAATTTTGAGGCAAGTTGGGAAGGAACTTTTGTGGTTAATAAAGATCTAGAAAATGGATGTTACAAGATATTGGGATTGATGTCCCTCCTGCAGATGAGTTGGTCAATGGGAAATTCCTCGAAGTACAGCGGCAGAGATATAAACAAGAGAGTGACCAAAACCTCCCAGACCCACCATGAGTTTGAGCCTCATTTCCTTTTATTAGTAGTGAATAGGTTTTATAACATTTTCACATTATATCATTTCACGTTAGGAATAAAAGTTCTCCGCTCGAAACCTGACTATCGGAACAGGGAGGGTGAGATAATAGAAGACTGATATTCATATTGAGATCTTTTTCGGTACAGCTCCACTCCTCGGATGGATGCAGGGAGAATAGATAGCGATCAATAGATGCGAAGGGTATATCATGCATCATAAGTAAAATTAGTCATGCACAAGCAAGCATTTAAAAAAAAAAAACCTTGTTTCTATTCATCATCAAAATGTTTATACATTCAAGACCCAAGAACATTGATAAATTGAGATACAAATGTTCTAAGGGGATAATTTCTTCTCTCTAAGGAAATACTTTCCTTTTTCTATTTTATAGCAATGATTCCTCAATAGTTGGCAGCAAAGAGCTCTCTTACTTTCTCAAGCTTAGACAAGAGATCCTTCTCTTGTGTACCAAGTTGTTCTTCTCTCCTTTCGGCTTCAGCCAGCTCATGATCTAGTACTGTCAAGGAAGCTCCAATTCCTTCACCTTCTCATTGAAGACTCTTCTATTTTCTTTGGGAAAAAATTCTCATTAGAAGTCTTCTAGCCTGGAAGAGTTATCCAAGCACCTAGGCCTTCAGATCTTATCGGTTGGTACAACAGCAAGAAGTGCTAGCCTCACCCCCTTTCTCTTAAAGACCGGTCTAGATGATGTGATACCCCACCCCGGTGGGGGGGTGCAGCCTAAGGCCAGGAGCGTCCCAAGGGAGAGAACGTCGCCAGGTTGGAATTGGGCATGTTCCCAAGAGTCTCACATCGCCAGTGTGGGTGAGATTGTCTAGTATATAAGTTTGAGAGCTTCCTCCTTCGAGCATAAAGCCTTTTGGGAGCATTCCTTGGGTCTGCTCGCCAGAAACAAAGTCGTGTGGGCCCATTGTGTAACGCCCTGCTCTTTCTCACTATGCCGAAAATCAGAGTCAGTATTATTATTTTTTTTGAATAGAAGAGTGAGAGAGAGCGGGACGCCACGACGCGAGTTAAGTCCGAGCTTCCAAAGTCCGACCCTTAACTGGCCAACCATACGTGTGCGTGGACCAAGTCTACTAAAACCGTTCACACGTACTCAAATTAACATGCGAAATAATCATAGATGCGGGAAATATAATAGAATAATAATTCTATTCCATTTTAAATAGCAAGGAGGTCCATCACTTAACAATAATTATCTTAAGTTAATATATCCAAAGTTAACATTCAAACCATAGCAAATAATCTACGTTATTACAGTTCCCAATACTAGCTACTCAAAATACATTGTCCATGAATAGCTTAATTAAGATGAAGCTAAAACATCCAAGCTCCTAAGCTTGCCTCCGATCTCGTCCTTCGTTTCGTTCAATTCCTGTGTCATCAACTAGGGTAGAAGTAGGGCGTTAGACAACGCGCCCAGTAGGTACTCCAATTAGGGTTAACACATGGGTTAGTACCAAAAATCCAAATATAATATATCATACCATACTTGTAAAGCATTGTATCCAAAACAGTGTATGATAATAGAGATCCAATCATACAGATAAAAACCAGAAACATTGCATGATAATAAAGATCACAATCATGCCGATTCAGTGCCATGCCATGCTATCATATGCAATGAGTCCCACCCATCACAAACACATGGTATCCTCTTGATGGAAACTCCTCATCAAGGTATCCCCCACGATTGTTTTACGGACGCCCCGACGGAGTGTGGATCTCCGGTTACATTAAAATCATAGTATCCTCTTGATGGAAAGCTCCTCATCAAGGTATCCCCACAGTTGCCTTACGGACGCCCCGACGGAGTGTGTTCTCTGGTTACTTCTTGATAGATAATGCACATCAAGGTCTTCCCACGGATGCCTTACGAACGCCCCGACTGAGCGTGGCCTCCGGTTACAAATCATCCCTCCCATGCCATGCATGAGATGCAAATGTCCATATGCTATGCAATAATACAATCATAGCCTTTAAAATCTCACATTTGAAATATATCATTTGATACAAAGAAACTCATCAAAATAAGAATTAAAACCATTGTACACATCCCATAGTTTTCAATGATGTAGGAAACCTACCAATGACAAACTAACGTGTCCTTGCGTTTTCGTCCGGAAACCGCTCACCGATCGTGCACCGCTTGTGAGGTCCCGTTACCTTATTACATTTCAATTAATCAACCACATGTTCCATTTGATTTCCAAACATGTTTAAGTCCTAAACATGTCTCAGTGGGGTTCGGCCATACAACATGGTCGAACCTCACTCACTTGATTTTGGTCTCTCTTTTGATTTAACCAATCACATCCAAGTACATCATTTCAAAAACCCTAAGTCCACCAAATACACCTTAGTGGGGTTCGGCCATACAACATGGCCGAACCTCACTCACTTGGTTTGGGTCTTTTTTTAGTCCTTTGATCTTTACATTAAGTCCAAGATCATTCCATTAGTTTTACATTAACCAATCTTACATGAGTTAATCATCTAACATTCAGAAAAGCCCTAAGTCCATAAAACTTTCCCCATGGGGTTCGGCCATACACCATGGCCGAACCCATGGTCTATCATTTTCACCCATATTTACCTCTTTGCCATTAATCTTTCCATGGCTACTCACTCAACTTATTTATGCATAACTTAAGTCCCAACATCATTCATCAACACAACATAGTTGCATGACTAAACTCCTCCATTTCATAGCTTGATGATTCATCTCTTAAATCATGTATAAATCTCCACATGACCCATTAAAATGGTCCATGGGGTTCGGCCATGTTGGTATTCATCTTCATCCTCCCTTTGTATTATTTACAACATTTAAACCCATAAATAAAGTCCCTCTATGGGGGGCTTAATCATACACTTAGGTCATCATTTTACAACATGTAAACCTTATTTAAGATCATTAATCAATTTGCATGATTTTCATCCTTTACCACTCATTAACATTTACCAACATCCATCCATCATTCTCATCCTTAAAACCCTTTAAACATCAACAATATGCCTTCATGGGGTTCGGCCATGGTGTATGGCCGAACCCATGGTCCAAGGTTCTTCACCATATAACATTTTAGACCATTTAAAATGATTAACAATTCTCCATTATTTCCCTCCTTTAAAACCCTTTCAAATCATTAACATACAACCATTTTAAACCTTTTAAAATCCTTAATACCTTTCCATGGTTTAACCACCTTGAAAACCCTTTAAACCAATGATGGTCTTCCATGGGGTTCGGCCATACAACATGGCGGAACCCTATGGTTCATCAATTTATTCTAAAAATCATATAACCATGATCATATTCTTTTGATGGGGTTCGGCCATACATCATGGCCAACCTCATCCACCCCTTTTTGTTATCCTTGATGGTTCTCATACGTATAGCTTAGGGTTTAGCTATGCAATGGCCAAACCATGTTCCTTGACCATCTTTTCCATGCTTATAAAATCTTATCATGTACTTACCAATTCCGCGACTCCTCCGGTTTCTTTCGCTCCTTCTTACTCCTCCAATCTTTTCCTTCTTTAGCCTCTTCTTCCTTCCTTCTTAATCCTTGGCCGAGATTGATCTTGATAACCTCTAGGAGTGGTTCGGCCAAGAGGTGTAGGTTTGAGAGAGAGAGAGAACTTGGGATAGAAAATACTCCAAGTCCTTTGTCTTGAGTGTGGTCGGCCTTGTGTGAGGGAGGGAGAGAGTGAGATGAAGCAAGGAAATCTCTTTGCTGCCCAATGTAGTTCAGCCAAGGGTGGTATCCTTTGGTTGATACCTCTTTTGTAACTCCCATGGCTTTTCACCTCCCCATTGATACTTACTTTGGGGGTTTCATCCCATGAGATGAAACTCCCCACCATATGACCCTTGGGCTTCCATGTTCCAACGTGTATGCATGGGCATACCTTGTGTAACAATCAAAATCCCTTCAATATCTCATTAATATTCCTTTTGGAGTTTCATCTCATGAGATGAAACTCCCACCCTTTCCAACGTGTAGCCTTGTATGTACTTTGTGTAACAACCAACCTTTCAACTTCCTCATAATGATGGTGTCTTCCCAAGTGTCCCTTGGCTTGGCCAAGACACCACTTGAGATGGAACACCCCTCCATCTTCCAACATGTATACCTTTGGAGGTGTCTTTTGAAACAACAGACTCTTCATCTTCCTCATTAAAGCTTCCTTTGGAGTTTCATCCCATGAGATGAAATTCCCACCATTCCAATGTGTAACCCTTGGAGGTGTCTTTTGAAATAACAAAACCCTTCACCTTCCTACTCCACTCACTTAAGATGAAAGTCCCATTAACTTCCCATCTAACTCACCACAATTCAATTATTTTTAATTCTTTTAAACTCAAAACTTGTACTCATTCATTAACTCAATTGAACTTAATCCACTTTAATTCAGCCACACCTTCATCACATTTGAATTCATATGGTGGTCAGCCAAGTCAAACATGACCCATTGGGTCCCAACTGGGCATTTGACCCAATTAACAATCTTGACCCAATTAAATAAATCTTACTCATTTATTTCAATTGAACCTTATTCATAATCCGTTGGATTGTAATTGGGCAATTGACCCAGCACCTTACCCATCTAAGGTCCATATCCATTAATTCATAATTTAAATGGGCAATTTCCATAAATATTCATAACTTAAAAATCCGGGGTGTTATACATTGGGGCCCAAAGTGAGAAATATTGTGCTGGAGGGACGAGGCATTACAGTTGTTATCGGAGCACAGTTCAACACTCCGACTGAGGGTGTAGACATGTTGTGTGTGACAAGTAGAGCCGGATACGGCTTTGGTCTTAAGGGGGTTAGTGATACCCTACCCCAGAGGGGGCCCAGCCTGAGGCCAGGAGAGTCCCAAGGGAGAGAATGTCGCCAAGTTGGCGTTGGGCGTGTTCCCAAGAGCCACATCGCTAGTGTGGGGCAAGAGTGTCTGGCATATAAGCTTGAGAGCTTTTTTTTTCAAGCATAAGGCCTTTTGGGAGCATTCCTTAAGTCTGCTCGCTAGAAACAAAGTTGTGCGGGCCCGTTTGCAGGCTCAAAGTGGACAATGTGTTGGAGGGACGGGGCATTACAGATGATGGAGCATTTGAACTTGTACGTTCACTAGGAGGAACAATCTCTTAGGGGTAATTAAACCCATACACATCCTCAAGTGGGATTATTGAGCCTTAGTCAATTTGGATGCTCTTAATTTTCTCACTAGTTCTAGAAGCATTTTTTCTCCCTTTACACGCCCACTGATGGGCATCTCATCCTCCTCCATTAGACGGTGTTCTCTTCCTCGCATTTGAACTTGTACTTGTGTAATACCCACCACCTACCTCAAAATAGTCCCACATCTATTGTGAGGTGGGTGTGGTGTAGCAACCCATGTTTATTTATTTATTTATTTTCTTTCTTTCCTTCTCTTTTATTTTTTCTTTTTCTTTTCTTTCCCAACCAAAAGCGAAGGAGAGAAAGGACAGAAAGAGAGAGAGGAAGGAGAGAAAGAGAGAGAGGAAGGAGAGAAAACGAGAGAGAGAGAGAGAGAGAGAGACCCATTCCTCCATCTTCCTCCCCTTCATACATGTGTGAAGATTGAAGGCCTTCCATTCCCAAATGTCATGGATTCAAAGTTCTTTCCCGGATTCCTCTTCTCTAAGGTAAATCTCTCTTATAGCTCAGGTTTTTTTGGG
Organism: Chimonanthus salicifolius; assembly: GCA_013350335.1. Taxonomy (NCBI): domain Eukaryota; kingdom Viridiplantae; phylum Streptophyta; class Magnoliopsida; order Laurales; family Calycanthaceae; genus Chimonanthus; species Chimonanthus salicifolius. The sequence goes on from CM023534.1 coordinate 24,507,313, forward strand.
TATATTGCTTTGAACTGTTTGTGGAGAGGAATGATAAATTAAGGAGGGTTTTGTCTATACCAAGAGAGTTTGACAACTTAAGATGAAGTTTGGGGCTTTGCATGAAATAGTTGGCATGGAATGAAGGTAGAGAAATTTGGGGGAAGATTGGGGAAAGTGTAAAATTTCCCTCCAAACAAGTGATTTGGGGTTGGATGAGCGTCACATTTGGGGTTTCCTTTGGGGTTTGGACTTGTATGGCCCAAAAAGTAGGGTTCAACCTTCGGTGAATAAGGAGTTGTATGCTTTGAGCTCCATGTGGCTTGGAAATGGTGGAGGTTTGGTAGAACTTGGTAGTTTCTATCTCAAGTATGAAATTAGGCTTCGGAATAACTCAAATAATGTTCATGTGAAATTAGTTGTGGATGTGTTGTATGTACATTGAGTGAAATCCCCATGGTTAGGTCATTACTATGGCTATGCAAGTGGAATATCATAGATTTATGAATGCCGTAGCATGTTGGAGTGCATGATAAACTATGCATGTTTTGTGCTAATAATTGAATGGACAATAGATTTATGTTTGTTAAAATGCTTAGTAATGTGAGGTCATGAATGATTCACATGCTTGAATGTTGTGATGATATGTACATCTCTAGTGAATTCCTATGTTTTAAAGGTGGCTCTGAACGGTTGGTTCACTCATACCTTGAATGAATTATCACCATTGAAAATTGTGAGATGAGGTAGGTGATGAAATGTGAAATACTATGTATAGAGATAGTTGTTGTGGAATTCATGTGATGTTGCATTGAAAAGCTACCATAATGAATAACATGTGTATTACCTTGAGGTAGAGTTGTGTTGGTAATGTAGAAGTGGTGTAGGATTAAATGATGTCTATATGTGGTGTTGAAGCGTGAGAGTTCTCCACATTTGTCGGTAGGTTTGAGTTTGTTTACATACTATGGGTTGCATTCTATTATTGGATGTGATGAGTGATAGTGACATGTATGAAATAAGGAAGTATGAGTTGTAGATTTGTAGGTGAAATTCACGTGTGTGAAAATGCCTACATGACCATCATAGTGGTTTACAATTTGAAAGGTATAATGAGATGTTGGGAGATAGATGATGGTATCTTTTTCCATATATAAGGTAGTGTTGAGTCAGGAGGAGTATGTGAGATTGGTGAGCATTTAACTTAAATCTAATTATTGATTTAAGCACAATGCCATGAGTTTGATGAAGGGGCAAGTCTCTAGATGAATATCTTGTGTTCCTATGTGATTGAGAAATGTGTGTATGATGGAGATGGGAAAAATTAAAAAGAGTGCAATTGGTATAGGAGTTGTTTGTGTACATTTGAAGTTATATGACAATGTGAGTGTCATAATGGAATATATATATGCACTGACTTCTTGATTCGAGGTGAATGAAGTGATGAAGTGGAGGAAACTAGTAGATAAAATGAACTACAGTTGATCTGATTCACTATGTGGTACGTAGGCAACTGAGAGTGTGGTGCTCTAGTCTGATCAAAGATTTCCTCAAGTTTCATCCATACTTAGTGACTTTGAATAAAATGGATGTAACGAGTTGATGAATTGACTGCTTGTCATATGAGGTTGATAGTATGTGAAGTTAGAAGGTTGGAGAAGAGAACATAGGTTTGATGGTGGGTTGAAGTAGGGTTGGAATCTCCACTTTTAGCCCATGTGTTTCCTTTGTCGGAGGCGTGGTGTTTGTAGTGGGTAAACAAGCATGGGTGGAGGAAATGAGAGATGTACCTCTTATGAGGTGTTAGTGGAGTAAATTGTTGGTGAGGGACTTCACCCCATGTACAAGAATTGGTAAACCCCACTTGATTGAATAATCATGCTATTATAATAATGTGAAAGTTATGTCGATGATGGAAGGTTGTGTGAAATGTTATGATTACTCTTCTTGAATGAAATCCATGTTGTACTAAGATGGACTTACATATTATGATATGTTATGTGTGATGGATGAAATTATGTGGTATGGCGTGGTAGTTGTGAAACATGCTATGGTTAGGTGTTTACTTTGTTACGTTTCTTATTCTGTTCTTGGCACTTGATTATTTGTGCTAATTGTGTATGAAGATGTTATTGGTTGATGGTTCTTATGTGAATGGAATAATGAAGGTGGAATTGTGTGTAAGTTGAATAATTAGAAAACGAATGAAAATTAAAAATACCCCAATCATGAAGGTAGGGAATGAAATCAATGCGCAGTGGAGTTGTGGGATGGTCTAGGTTCAGTGAGTCAATAGTCGGAGTCGGATTACATCGCGAAGGTTGAAGTAGTGGTGGATATCTAGAAGGGGTGGACTGGAACTTTGAGGTCCATGCCTGTGGGGTATCTGAAATAGGGATGGACTGGAACCTCAAGGTCCACGCCCGGGATTTACCGAGAAGACTAGACGAGGGCCATGACCCGGATTTAGGGTGGCTGGACTCAGGTTGCATGAGAGACATGTTGAGGTCCCCTCCTCCACTTGTGATGGGATTAGTGGAAGTAATGAAGGTGGTTATGAATGTCAATGTACAGTTATAGAGGTTGCAAATGTGGGTTGAAGGTTATGTATTACCTTGAATGTCGATTTACGTTACTTATTTAATATTTTAAGTTGGTGTTAATATACATGTGTTAACCTCTCACAGATGCAGGATATGCAATGGAAGTCGGGTCCTCTGGACCCATGGACGATGGTAGGGAGCCTGACATGTGAAGTTCTTATTTTATTTATTGTTACTCATATTCACAAAGGGTATCTATAAGAACTGTATTTATTTTCCATGAAACTTGGGTCATGCAACTGAGTTGTCAATCTTGGAAATTACACTTGAGTCCTTGTTGTTGAGTGTTGAAGTTTACACTGCCTGTAGTTAAAAAAAAAAAAAAAAATCTACTGTGTTTTGACCTTACTCACGTGCCGAAGTTTGGGCCTTGACATGGGTTGGGTGTTTATTTGAGGGAAAACCCCCTCTTCCCATGTGAGGCCTTTTGGGCCTAAAACAAAATTGTGAGGGCAGAGTGGGCCCAAAGCAAACAATATTATACTGGGAAGTTGGGGTCAGATCATCACAAGTGATATTAGAGCACGCTTCAACACTCGGACTGTGTGGGCTTTACTTGCGTGGCATTGTTTACTTGTGCGTGTAGACCCCTGTCATTGTGACATGACAGAGCCGGAAAAGGCTTTGGTCTTAAGGGGATAGATTGTAATACCCACCACCCACCTCAAAAAAGTCCCACATCAGTTGTGAGGTGGGTGTTTATTTGAGGGAAAGCCCCCTCTTCCCATGTGAGGCCTTTCGGGCCAGGTCCCAAAGCAAAACCGTGAGGGCAGAGTGGGCCCAAAGCGGACAACTTGCACTAGGAGGAACAATCTCTTTGGGGTAACTGGACCCTTACACATCCTCAAGTGCGATTATTGGGCCTTAATCAATTTGGATGCTCTCAATATTCTCACTACTTTTAGAAGCATTTTTCTCCCTCTACATGCCCACTGATGGGCATCTCCTCCTCCTCCTCCATTAGGCAGCGTTCTCTTCCTCTATCTCATGGGATTCCTTTGGGGCATTCTTGTCCTCTCTCTAGTGTGACACCCCAGAATTTCAATTCGGTAAATCAATATAATTCCCTTTTATGATGAGGAATGAATAGGGCTGATAATATATATTAGGTCAACTGATGAAAGAAATAAACACCAAGGGATTATCCCAATTGGTTTGGGAGCAAGATCTCTAGAGGGAGGTCTTCGGTTCAAACCATGGGAGCTCCAATGAAAGGCCACTTTCCATGGGAATTTGTATAGAGTAAGGTCCCATCGATTTACCCTGTGTATGCGGATAGAGGGGTTTTCACACAACCCGGAGGACTAGTCGGGTGCGACACCTGGACACCTCTGGATTAAGAAAGAGTAAATCAATGGATGATTTAGTTAAGTGATTTGAAAGTGGAGTGGAATATAATTAATTAAATTAATTAATGAAAATTTTGGTGATTAGTTACTTAAGAGGGATTAGTGGTGATTTAATTAAATTACTAATTTAATTTGATAATACTCGATGGAATTGATTTTTAATTAATGATGTGGCAAAAGTGCCACATAAGCGATGACGTGGTAAGAAATGATGAGATGGTATGCCACATGGCAGGATAAGGCTGAAAGTAACATTACCACTTCATCTTTAGTTTGGACCGCTCTCCACCTCAACACCCCACCTTTAGTTTGGGCCAATAAGTGTTCTCCACCTCACCACTTTTAGCTTTTGCTTTTTGACTAAAAAGCAAAAATGATGATAAGGTAGAAGAAAAAACAAAATGGAGAGGAGGAAAAGCTAGGGCTCCATCTCTACCTCTTTTCCTCCATTCTCTTCTTCTATCCTCCTCATCCTCCTTCTTCCTCTCTAAAAATCTGAAGCAAGAAAGATAGAGAGAGCTGGAAATTTCTCTTCCTCTTCCTCTCTTTGATGCAAATCTCTCTTAAAAGCTTGGAGCTTGGAACAATGAAGGAAGGACTTGAAGACTTAATTAGAACTTGAACAAGTAGGTTCTCTAACCCTCTTGGTTATTTGATTTAGATATTAAAATGTTTTATCTCTTCATCTAAGTTCTTACATCAAAGAAACTATGGAGAGAATCTAATAAATGGAGTGTAATGAAGAGATAATGGAAAATAATATGTATTTTCATAAAATAGACTTACATGAGAAGTTTTACTTAAAATGCCTTGATGTTTAGATATTTTATTTTAAAGTATTTTTATAACTCCATAAGAATATTTGAATGTCTTTATTTACTGATTTTTGTAAGAAAAAGGGTTTAAGAAAATGACATCTTATAATGAACTTTGGAAAAATGATTTATTGTAAAACTGTTTCTACAAATAAGTCCAAAAAATGGACCTTTAAACATCTCAAAATGATTTTCTAGAATTTGTAACTATTTTTCAGATCTTCTACTATGAAAGAGGTTTTCAAAAAGTATTTATTCTCAATTTTCAGACATCGAAAGGTACCCGAAATAATTTTTTAAAAACTGGACAGTTCTAAGATAGAAAACTATTTTTACATATCAGTCCCGAAAATAGACCTATAACCATTTCAAAACAATTTTCTAGATATTTTTGAAAAAAAATTCGTGTATTCTACTATTAAACAACTTTCCAAAGAGTTTTTACTCGAGCTATTCTAATACCGAAATGATTTAAAAAAAAAAAGTGTGCAGTTTGTATTTCAAAACTAGAAAGGCTAGTTTTTGACATATTCACTAGATCTGAAATTTTATTTTCTAATAATGAGTCTTTTGTTCCTAAATTCTGATTTGATAAAGAATATATCAGTGACTTTAAATAATTTGTAGTTTTATGAATTATGTTTAAATAGAGTACTATGGGTAAAATGATCATTTTACCCTTGGTTAAGACAAAACACACATGTGGAGTCATTTAGACTCTAATGACCTTCGCCAAATGACCCTTAAAGCTTAATTAAGATTTTCATAAATTTAATTAGAGGATTTTTACACTATATTGAGATGATGATTATATGTTGACACATATGAACGAACGAATGGCCAAAGAGTAAACCCGGGATCAAGCGAGCTAACTCGTGGAGTACTTTTGTTTGCTAATCGGCCAAATATCAGGTAGGTTTTCCTACTTTGTTGAAATGCTATGGGTGTGAACCTAATATTTTGTTAATAAATAAGCAAATGATGAATTGAGTCCCTTTGAAAATTATATATTCTCAATTTATGATTTATAGTACTATAAGAATCAACTGTTATGATTATGAAAATAATACCTTTGAATGATTTTATTTTATGAAAGTAATACCTTGAATCATTTTGTATCACATGAAAATAAGAAGTTTTGAAATATCTTGAATATGTGATATTATGAGAATATTATAGATTCCAACTACATGGGGTTTTGAACTATTTTGGAATTTGTAAATCATATATAGAGAATCTATATGACTATGTTGAATAGAGTTGAAATGTTTTGAAAATATAAAGCATTTATGGTGAAAAGAGATTTTCACGCCCTTGATAATGATTGGAGATATGTCATATGTATGAACATTAGCATTCACTGGCATTCATATTCCTCATGCATGAAGCATGGGATGAGAAATACACGAAATGATAACCAATGACCAGCTTGTCCAAATGGACCTTAGGGTCGTGATTATTGTTATGGGGTTACCATCAACGAACTAAAGTGCCGAATGTTCGAACAGGCTTTGTGTCATGTTATGATTGGCGAATCAAAGTGCTGAATATTTCCGGACAGGCTTTGATGTCATGTATGTATGGCCAATAAAGAATGTTTCATCGGTGGAACTGGTTGAGTTTTATGATGACATGTAATAGGACACCCCAAAAGATAAGTATGAAATGAGTATACGGGAAGATAAAATGCCCCGTTGTCCTAAATGAGTTCTTGAAATACCTTGCATGGGGCATGATGAGAGTATGCATGAATCATGGCACCCATGGCATAATACATTGCACATTGACGAGCATTTACATGATTGGCATATGATATTTTGAAAATACAAGTGAATATGATTCCATTATAAGTATTAATGAAATTATGAGATAAGTTAAGTATGAGTATGATACCTTAAAATGAAATAAATATTTAAATTCCTACATGTTTATCTTAGTGTGTGCAAATGTTATCATGCACACACTAGTTGGTCCAGTCAAGGGTCGGGCTTTTGGACTCGGACTCAGACTTGACTCGTGTCGTGAGACTCGCTTTCCTCTCCACTAAAATATTCTTAATATATTACTTTCATGACGGTAGTTAGAGGGAGGGACATTATACCTAGTGCCACACATGCTTAATCATCCATGCACCTGGAGTATTCTCCCCCACTCTATTTAGTGCGGGTCATCACAATTGATGGGCTATAGATTGAAGAGATAAACATGAGATATTGATCTTTAAAAACATAAAGGAAATTGATAGAAAATGATATATTAGATTTTAGAGTGATCGAAAATATTATTAATAATATGATTTATGATAGGGTTGATAAGAATAGAATAACTTATAAAATGACCAAAATAAATGAGTATTAGCTTATGATGATGATTTTGATATATGTAATCACATACTTTTATTATTTAAATTTAGAAAAGCCATTTAATTATTCTAACAAAACTCTTTAATTTTAAAATTAAAACGCATCCTATTCGACCCGTTGCCAAACTTCTAATATCATGGTCGCAGCCGATGCTTACTCGTGCTCCTGCGGTATACACTTTCACGGTCATGTTGGCCGGTGCAGGAATAAAGTTGGACCAGTCATGCCGACTGCTTCTTTCGTACATTTTATAATATACATGAACCCCCAAAACCACCGCCTAACCTTCCAAGTTCCAACGCTTATTTCTCCCCCCTCCCCCCTCCCCTCCCCTTCTCCTGGCAAATCCGCTCTCATAGATTTTCAAAAACCGCAAGCGGTTTTCTCAAACCACCCTTTGATTCTGGGAAACTTCTAGGGTTTTGATCTCTTCGCAGCTTTTGCGATTTCGGATTTCAAGTCGCCTCTAGGGATTTGGTCCTCCTCCCCTCATTTTGATTCTCGGAACTTCTCGAGTTCTCGCGTTTGTGGGTCCCATTCTTCGAATGTTCTGGAGCCTAAGAATCGGAGAAATAAAAATTTCGAAGGTTTTGGGAGCTGAGACAGGAAATTCCTCGGTACATGATCATTTGTCATCCTTTTTTTTGAATTTTTTTTATTCTGTTTCCATAATATTTTGTGGTTAAAAGTAGGTCATTTTTGGGAAATTATTTGCTTGACCTGCATCCGGAGAAAAACAGCGCTGGAGATTTTTGTTTTTCCTTTGTGCGATTTGTTGTTTCCTCGATTGTTTAGAGTGTAATTTCATGATTCTTTACTGCTGTTCTTTTTGGGTTCATGGAAAGGAAACAACTTTCCTAGGAAATAATTTTTAAACTCATAATAACGACGCATTTTTGGTAAACGGTTGGTCCTTCTTCTTTTCAGAAATTCTCGTTCTTTTCCATTATGAGGAAATCATATACCTAAATTTTTTATTTGTTGGTTTCCTGATTTGAATCAATCAGGAATGTTTGTTTCTACATTTTAAGCTATGCGAAATGAAAGATGGGTCTTTTTGTTTATGTTTATATTTGAATGAATTTTGTGTGTAAAGTTCTATCATCAGATGGTTGAGACCATAGTTGGAGGATGGGAAATGGGTAGTGAAGTGGATCCAGTATGCGATCTTCCTCTTATGCAAAATCTTTAGTTGTTTATGTAGGATTATGAAGCAAATTTGTAAGGGGAAATGTGTTTCCGTGATCAAGATCATGGATTAAGATGCAGTTTCTACTCTTCACAACCAGGCTGGGACCTTTGAATAACAGGCAAACCTTTATATACTATCCATTTCATCCCTCCTTGGAAAGAATATTTGAAATTGCATAGGAATCACCATATTCTTCTGTGATTTCCAAGAACCAATGATTCATATGCTTGCTGCAGTTGTATCAATGCATGGGGGTATTTGGTGTATATTATATTATTATATGACGATGCCCACATAGATGTAAATCTGTGTATCATTTAAGAAATCTGCTGATTTAACTGATTGATATCTGTGACAGTCTTGCTACTACCCCCATCCCTCTCCTACAAAAAAAAGAAACACCATATTAAGTATCTTTGGATCCTTCCACACTGTGTGGAGTTGGTTTCTAAGGTCCACTCAATTATCAGAAGCCATGTTCTCTAGGATGCTTGGGATTATATGCATATGGGATCATCTTTGGAAGGATTCATATCATTCCTTTGATCAACGCTGTCAAGCCCATAATCCTGGCTCGATGCTTCTTCTATCATGACCAATGTTTGTGGCATATTTTAACTAGCTGGTATGAAGGATTCTAGTTTGCAGTTCTATCTTCAATGTATAATTGTGTATGACACTAACAGATTTTCATGTGATTTCATTACAAAGCTAACATATTTTTTTTGTTGAGAAAATTTATGATTTTTTGTTTAGACATAAATTATTATTATTATTATTTGTTAAACCTCACTGTATTATTATTATCATACATAATATTCTGTATGAGCTTTTTGGGATGATAGACGATTCATGCTAACTCTCATGTAAAAATATGTTATCCAGTTTGGATATGGGTGCGTACCATGACGATACTTTATGACTCCAATGTCAACAGGATTCTTTTAAACATGGTTCTTGCTACTTATGCGGTGTTTGTAACAAGTACGATATGCTTTTGTCTGACTCATTGTCATGGGGAAAGTAAACTAAAATATAATTTACCATTTATTCGTACCATTCCATTATATATATATATTTATATTTATATATATGATGTATATCATCATGATCATCATTATCAACAGCCAGAATTCCATCTATTTGGGGTCGGCTTTACGAGGTCTACTTCTCCATTTGACCCTATCATAAATCATACCGTCAGTTACCCAACAATCTAAAATGTTTTCTTTATATATGATGTATGGTGTACATATTTTTATCTTTCATGATGTACATATGGATACTTTACGTGTCTTGATGCAAAAGTAAAAAAAAAAATGTATTTTGGAAATCATGAACATGAATGTGGATGGAGAACCCCAGGGCCCCCATCTCTCCCCGGGTTCATGGGCGTTGGGTAATGCACTAGATGCACATAGACCCCCACAAGCCATGTGCATCGGGTTACTATGGGACTTGAACTTGAGAGGAGAGAGAGAGAGAGAGAGGGGGGGGGGGGGGTGTTAAAGGGCCTTCAAAGGTAGTATGTTTCTTACCTCGGAAGACGATGCTCCCTTTCTTGTGAATTTGATGATGTACAATTTTTGTTAGTGGATGGGTGGAAGGTTCCCAAAGTCTGTGAAAAGTTCACTTATAGTTGTGCCCGTGCATGCTTCATTTGATAGTGTTTTCAAGCTCTTCCTCAACTCATCTATGTAGAAGGTGGTGGTGGTGCATGTGGGTTATTTAATTTAATTTATTTTTTATTTTTTTGGGGGGGGGGGGGGGGGGGGGGGTGGTTGTGGGTGATTGTAAAACCTCAAAGCATATGAAAGAAATTATCTTCAAATATAGGTTAAGATGATGAGTGACTATGTTTTGATGGTTGAAACTCCAAAATTGAAGGGGACTGGAATTTTCTTTTCTTTTTTCTATGTAAAGGAAGTTCCTTCCCTTTAGAAAAGCTCTGCTAACCGTTGCTTCCATGGCAAAGGAGGGAAAATAGATCTTCGATTGGAATCTGATGACTGGGAGATTCTGACTCACAAGCCAACTATGGTTCAATGGTGGAAAGAAAGCTATTCTTTTTTTGTGGGAAATATCCCAAATTGGGGGGCAGGAGATCTCGTTTGAGTATTTGGCGTTGCAGGGGTTGTTTTTAATAGTTTTTGCCTTTTGATAAGAAAACTGGAAAATGAAGGAATTTTGCTTTTCTGCTCTTTAAAATGGAGAGAGAAATGATTAATCCTCAAGCGATTTATCATACGGCGTCTCATCCTGGTGAAAATCTTTTGCAAGTTAATGAGGCTTTTGTAGAAACTAAAAAAGAAAATTTGTCTCATACTTGGATTGGGGTGGCTCGACGTTCAAACTTGCCTGCTCAAGAGATCAAAGACTGGATTTTGGCAAAAGTGGGGGTCTGATTTGAGCTTCCTGGTTCGCATGCCATCTACTTACTTTTTCTGGATTGTTCTTGCGTCTGAGGAAGACAAACAACGCTTCAGTTTTGGTGATTCATTTTTCGTAGATGGTCCCCTCAAATGTATTGATAAATGGATTGAGTTTCTGGGCCCTGGATTAGTGGTGGAGTGGGTTTGGATTTTTGGAGTCCCTCTACATGTCTAGAGGAAGGAGGTGATGCATCAATTGGGAGAACTGATAGGGGTTGTGGAAGAGGTGGATGTTTGATGTATACAAATGGATGTGGTGGAGTTTTTACGTGTGAAAATCGCACGGCACACTTGAGCTTCATACACAACTCTAAAGACTTCTATTATTTTTTTGAATGCTTAAACCAAATCAACTCTTCTCCTTATATAGATGGAGAGAGGGAACAAAGCATCATCCTTTCCGACCAAAGGATGTGGACCCCTTTGACACTTGTCACTCAAAGCATGAAAGGCGGAAAAGAAGGGAGAAACAAACAAAACAACTTTACAAAAAGTCATCGACCACATTTGACAAAAAGTCACCATTAAATGTAACTTTTGACAAAAGGTGGTTGGTGAAATAGTGACACTATGTGATCTTTGACTTAAGAGGCACCAACTTTTGTACATTGAATTTTTTGTGATATCTTTAATTCTTGAGATGACATTTGTGTCATAACTTTAATTCTTCAAATAACACCTGTGATCTTCCCCCACCAAAAGTTGAGGCATGCTTCTGGTTCTGATACCAATATACTGCAGGATCAATAATGCTTCAACTTTTCAACATCATCTCAGTCGCCTGATCCCATGGATGTTTCTGTTGAATCCCTACATTTTGAAGAAAGGATTAAACAGATTCTTGCTGAGTATCTTCCCAAGAAGAAAGATAAACATTCTCATGATTGGAATAGTAATCATGATCCAGATGAAAATTTAGAAGAAATTGCATCCCATAATTCAGATGAAATTCTTAGAGAAAATCTTGTTGGATTAAGTCCTAGATGGGATCCAGACTCAAAAGTTAATCCTGATGGTTCTGTCACTGATTATCTTAGAGGAGGAACTAAATATTGGTATTCATCTCCTAAGTTTGATTGATCTGAAGCTGTTGCTGAACCGTCTTCCGCTGTACCATCTGCATCTCAATCTTCTGCTCAAAATGAAATGCTGACCTGGCGTTCTCTGATGGGCTCTGAAAAAGAAAAGAAGAAAAACTGATGAAACTGCTGATGAAAAGCTGAAGCATTATTGATCCTGCATTATTGGTATCAGAGCCAGATGCATGTCTCAACTTTTGGTGGGGGAAGATCACATGTGTTATTTGAAGAATTAAAGTTATGACACAAATGTCATCTCAAGAATTAAAGATATGACAAAAAATTCAAAGATGTACAAAAGTTGGTGCCCTAAAGTCAAAAGTTGGTGCCTCATAAGTCAATGATCACATGGTGTCACTATTTCACCTACCAATGGTGACCTTTTGTCAAAAGTTACATTTAATGGTGATTTTTTGTCAAATGTGGTTGATGACTTTTTGTACAGTTGTTTTGTTTGTTTATGCTATAGTGGTTAGAAGGAGACTTTAAGAGATTCTCTCTTATCCCTTCTTTTCCACCTTTCATGCTTTGGGTGACAGGTGCCAAAGGGGTCCCCATCCTTTGATCGGAAAGGATGATGCTTTGTTCCCCCTCTCCATCTATATAAGGAGAAGAGTTTATTTGGTTTAAGCATTCAAAAAAATAATTGAGGTCTTTAGAGTTGTGTGTGAAGCTCAAGTGTGCCGGAGCTCAAGTGTCAAGTGTCTTGTAAAAGTTTGTAAGTGTTTATGTTTCAATATTAAGTTTTGATTATCTCTTTTATGTCTAAAAGATTGTCTTTGTTAAAGCGTTATTCTATTTGTGTGTGTGAATCACTTAAATAGATTAGATAGTATTATTGATAGAATTCATCGTGAGTTACAAAGTTGTACTTGTGCTAGTTGTAGACTTCTTGAATTACGTCGTGATATTCTTGTTCAAGCTTATAGATATGTACTATTGTGTTATGATAGGTTGAAAGATCAATTAGAAATGTTGGGAAGACTTTGAGCTATTTAGCCATGTTCGATTATCAGATTTTCTTTAGAGTTTATTATTTCCTTGTGCAATTTTCATTTTTGTGTTCTGCTTGGAAGAGGTAGAGTACCAGATGTCGCGTAGCAAGTCCCGCTTTAGCCGTGGATAGGCGTTAAGGGTAGTAAATCGTTGACAGGCCGCTCTAATTTTCCTGTAGCTCACAATATGGAAAGAACTAAAGGAAAGAAGAAACTTTTAAAAAATCTGTTTAAATCATTTCAAAATCCTTCTAACAAATCTGATGTCTCTTCATCCTCGTATCAAACTGCTATGTCTAGTTTTATGTCTTCTAATTTAGAAAATGTTAAAATCTGAAAAAACTAAAAATTCTGAAGAAATTATTTTTGAAAATTTTGATCAAGCCATATCAAATTGGAAAATGCCTTCCTTGCCTATAACAGAAGTATATAGCATTGGAACCTTTGAAGAACAGAATGACTACCATATTAAAACGGTTGAAAATACTGTTTTCTTATCTGGAGGAAAACAGACCATTAAACTTTTGGATCAAAGAGCCATTCAACAAATTAAATCAAAATACAATTACCTGCATATAGGATTAATTCAGGTATGAATTAAACCTTTGTTCAGATTAGGATTAAATGCCTCTGCCTGTGTTTATGTAAGAGATCAAAGACACAATGAATTTGATGATTAACTTTATGCCATGGTTGAATCTAGTCTATGCCATGGTGTTGCTTACTTCAACTGCCTTCCAAATATTATAGTTGATTTACATGACGAAGACATTCTAGATTGTGCTACCCTTGGATTTCAAAGTAAAGGATTAAAAATGAGTCCAAAGAGTAAACCCCTCGCCATAATTTACAGAGTGTTTTATAAATCCATGATGTCTCTGTTTCCTATGATTGCTTATGAACAAAAGGTTGAAAGAGAAAAAACAACTGTTCTTTTGAAAACAAATTTCAACAACAATGTTTTCATTCCAAAAGTAATTAGTTGGGAAGATGTTACCCTTCCAGGAAATTGGGAAAGTGAAGATGTAACTCCTAGAATTAATGAAATAACAGGTGATTTACAAAACATAGTCAAATTACCAAATGTTAATATAGAAGTAAACTTTAGAAGAAAGTTCGACAAAGCCAGAAAAAGCTTAGCTGGTTATGTTGAAACAGGAAGAAGTCTTAAACTGGAAGAAGTTATTAGACATTGGTTAAAAGGAAGAAATGGAGCAAAAAACTTATAAGAATTCTGATACTAGAATTAATCACCCTGTTTATAAAAGACAAAATTCAACAGGAACTTATATGCCTACTGAAAATGATTTTGCTCATTTTTGTCCCGTTATTAGAATGATAAAAATTCCTAGAGAAGAAATAGAAGAAGAATTCCAAATAGATAAACTCTATTTGAGAAAAACCATGAAAGAACACCCTTTAATAGATTGGTTTTTTAAAAATTTTAATGAAGAAGAAAAAGACAAAATGAGAACTATTTGGTATCAACAAATGAAAGATGAGAGGAGAAATATAAAATTCTTTGATTGGTTTTTTGATTATTTCATTAAGGGAAAATGTCCTGAAAAAACTGAAAATCAAATCAGAGTTATTGGAAGAACTGCTAGAACATGGAAAACTGCAGACAAAAAGGAAATAGAAAGATCACATCCTCCATGGAAAATTTTGGATATTTCAAGTGAAGGATCTGTTCTCCTAAAGTCAAGAGACAAAGATTACAGTTGATTGTTATACTAATCTTTGTCTCTTGATTAGAACTAGATTAGTATAATTACAGTTGATTGTTATACTAATCTTTGTCTCTTGATTAGAACTAGAGTAGTATAATTATAGTTGATTGTCATACTAATCTTTGTCTCTTGATTAGAACTAGATTAGTATAATTACAGTTGATTGTTATACTAATCTTTGTCTCTTGACTTTAGGAGAATAGATCCTTCACTTGAAATATCAAAAAATTTTCCATGGAGGATGTGATCTTTCTATTTCCTTTTTGTCTGCAGTTTTCCATGTTCTAGCAGTTCTTCCAATAACTCTGATTTGATTTTCAGTTTTTTCAGGGCATTTTCCCTTATTGAAATAATAAAAAAACCAATCAAAGAATTTTATATTTCTCCTCTCATCTTTCATTTGTTGATACCAAATAGTTCTCATTTTGTCTCTTTCTTCTTCATTAAAATTTTTAAAGAACCAATCTCTTAAAGGGTGTTCTTTCATGGTTTTTCTCAAATAGAGTTTATCTATTTGGAATTCTTCTTCTATTTCTTCTCTAGGAATTTTTATCATTCTAATAACGGGACAAAAATGAGCAAAATCATTTTCAGTAGGCATATAAGTTCCTGTTGAATTTTGTCTTTTATAAACAGGGTGATTAATTCTAGTATCAGAATTCTTATAAGTTTTTTGCTCCATTTCTTCCTTTTAACCAATGTCTAATAACTTCTTCCAGTTTAAGACTTCTTCCTGTTTCAACATAACCAGCTAAGCTTTTTCTGGCTTTGTCGAACTTTCTTCTAAAGTTTATTTCTATATTAACATTTGGTAATTTGACTATGTTTTGTAAATCATCTGTTATTTCATTAATTCTAAGAGTTACATCTTCACTTTCCCAATTTCCTGGAAGGGTAACATCTTCCCAACTAATTACTTTTGAAATGAAAACATTGTTGTTGAAATTTGTTTTCAAAAGAACAGTTGTTTTTTCTCTCTGAACCTTTTGTTCATAAGCAATCATAGGAAACAGAGACATCATGGATTTATAAAACACTCTGTAAATTATGGCGAGGGGTTTACTCTTTGGACTCATTTTTAATCCTTTACTTTGAAATCCAAGGGTAGCACAATCTAGAATGTCTTCGTCATGTAAATCAACTATAATATTTGGAAGGCAGTTGAAGTAAGCAACACCATGGCATAGACTAGATTCAACCATGGCATAAAGTTAATCATCAAATTCATTGCGTCTTTGATCTCTTACATAAACACAGACAGAGGCATTTAATCCTAATCTGAACAAAGGTTTAATTCATACCTGAATTAATCCTATATGCAGGTAATTGTATTTTGATTTAATTTGTTGAATGGCTCTTTGATCCAAAAGTTTAATGGTCTGTTTTCCTCCAGATAAGAAAACAATATTTTCAACCGTTTTAATATGGTAGTCATTCTGTTCTTCAAAGGTTCCAATGCTATATACTTCTGTTATAGGCAAGGAAGGCATTTTCCAATTTGATATGGCTTGATCAAAATTTTCAAAAATAATTTCTTCAGAATTTTTAGTTTTTTCAGATTTTAATATTTTCTAAATTAGAAGACATAAAACCAGACATAGCAGTTTAATACGAGGATGAAGAGACATCAGATTTGTTAGAAGGATTTTGAAATGATTTAAACAGATTTTTTAAAAGTTTCTTCTTTCCTTTAGTTCTTTCCATATTGTGAGCTACAGGAAAATTAGAGCGGCCTGTCAACGATTTACTATCCTTAACGCCTATCCACGGCTAAAGTGGGACTTGCTACGCGACATCTGGTACTCTACCTCTTCCAAGCAGAACACAAAAATGAAAATTGCACAAGGAAATAATAAACTCTAAAGAAAATCTGATAATCAAACATGGCTAAATAGCTCAAATTCTTCCCAACATTTCTAATTGATCTTTCAACCTATCATAACACAATAGTACATATCTATAAGCTTGAACAAGAATATCACGACGTAATTCAAGAAGTCTACGACTAGCACAAGTACAACTTTGTAACTCACGATGAATTCTATCAATAATACTATCTAATCTATTTAAGTGATTCACACAAGTAGTATTTGTGCTCCAGCACACTTGAGCTTCACACACAACTCTAAAGACTTCTATTATTTTTTTGAATGGTTAAACCAAATAAACTCTTCTCCTTATATAGATGGAGAGAGGGAACAAAGCATCATCCTTTCCGACCAAAGGATGTGGACCCCTTTGACACCTGTCACCCAAAGCATGAAAGGTGGAAAAGAAGGGATAAAAGAGAATCTCTTAAAGCCTCCTTCCAACCACTAAAGCATAAACAAACAAAACAACTTTACAAAAAGTCATCAACCACATTTGATAAAAAGTCACCAGTAAATGTAACTTTTGACAAAAGGTCACCATTGGTAGGTGAAATAGTGACACCATGTGATCATTGACTTATGAGGCACCGACTTTTGACTTTAGGGCACCAACTTTTGTACATCTTTGAATTTTTTGTCATATCTTTAATTCTTGAGATGACATTTGTGTCATAACTTTAATTCTTCAAATGACACCTGTGATCTTCCACCACCAAAAGTTGAGGCATGCTTCTGGGTCTGATACTACTAAGTGTAAAGTCTATCATGTCTTTTCTATTCCCCAAGAACATCTTTGGCCCTTCTTTTATACATTTTACTAGGATTCATGTCCCAGTCCCAATCCCAATCCCTGTTCTCTAATAATTTTTCTTTTGAGTTGCTGCCTTTACCCTTTCAAGCCTCATCCAACAAGCATTGGTCTATAAACGTTTTCGTGGGCTTTTGGCCCAGCAGTTCATTGGTTGTTACAAATTATTTCCATGAGTTTGCATTCTTATCAATTTTTAGTTGTGATCTCTTTTGCAGGCCAATTCCTTGTTGGGCCTCGGTCTCTTGGATCCCTCGTTTGGCAAATTTGGAGGCTGATGAGTTGGCTCGTCAGGGGGTGACTTTATCTTAAAAAATTGTGAATAATTTGATGTAATCTTGGGGTTTTTTTCCTCTTGATTGCTCCTTTAAGTAGTTGTTTTTGTTTCCTTTCTTATTGATTAATGAAGTTACTATTCAAAAAGAAAAAATTCCTTGTTGGCCCTGCTCATTATTGTACTCTTTGGTTTTAAAAATATTTTTTTTGTTACCTTTGAAAAAAATCCTACCACTATATGACATGTTATGATGTACGTATCCAAAATCAACAATATATTGTGTTATAACATGTTCCTAAGAATGTTTTTCAATCCTTACAAAACATGTCTCCCTACGTCTTAAATAGAAAATTTCTATTTATGACCTATTAGGTTTACTCTTGAAAGTTACAGTGTTCTTTCTTCATGAATTATGTATTAGGCATGGTCAGATCAAAAGCCATTGCAAAGTTAAGCATTCATTCTCATGTTTCATTCTCCAAAACCAAGCTCATCATGTACACCTCTATCTTGTTTTTAGTGTCCTTTTAAATCTCCATCAATTATTATATTTTCTGCAATGGATATATCTTGTACTAATTTGTCCATTATCCTCCAAAATTCCTTTTCTCAACTTACTTTGAATCTATGACTCTCTTTACATCTACAACCTTTTCTTTCAAATCCCTATAAATTGCGATTCTATACCATGCCTAGAGTTAACTTTTTCTTGTGAGTTTGAATCCATGTTCCAAATCCCTAGCTTTTTCATGGCATCTACCAGTTTTATACCATTTTTTGTTAAGGTATCCATATTCCAAGATGTCAATCATAACTTATGGGCGCACTTCTTTAATTCCCTTTGCCTCTGTCTTTGTCTATTTGCTACTATCAGCAAGTATGGTTGTAGCAGGTCACTGGGGTGTACCATCTTAACCTGGTCTTGTCCATTTCTCCTGAGAGGAGGCTTCCTAGTACCAGGTCTGAGTAGAGAAGGATTTGGTTAATTCCTAATGATGATGATGATGACCACGACTAGACCCGATCACTGTTGAGAAAAATATGTACTGTTTATAATAACAAATAGATTTTTCTATTAGCTTAAAATGAATCAGATCCACATTCAAATTTTACCCAAATTCAATCTCAATCCAACCTGTTTATAGATCCATATTCTAAAATGTGTTATTCAGGAGAGGGCATCAAGGCCTGGAGGCATAGGTTTCTTATGAATGAGGTTGATTGGATTGTGGTAGGGGTGTCTAAAAAGGGGGGATATTATATTCGTCATGGGACTGGGACCCAGATTATGGGTTCACTTATACTGGATGGCTGGGGATTAGACGTTTGCAGGGGATTGGTACACCTGGGTGTTTTTGTATATGAGAATATGAGATGTTGCTCTAATTGTTCTATACAATATATACTTTTATGCTATACAACATTACTTGTACTTTTCCTTTCTATTACAAAAATAAATAGAAAGAAAGGTTACCACTCTAAATATACTCTCCTTGGCACTATTTTAATTATGAAACCTTTGTTATCACAAAACAATAATAAAATAAATAACTTGTCAATTTTTTGTGTTCTAGAATTCATACTAGGTGTTATTGTCTCTTGGTATTCTAGAAGTTATAATTACAATTATTTTCTCTTCTAATGATCTTACATGTTTTATGTCTTATATAGTTCAGCATGTGGATGTGAAGATTGCAAACAATAGTGGAGGAAGAAAATGATTAGCAGTATGGGTTTAAAAGCTCGTCAAAATGCTATTAATTCTCCAAAAGCGGAGGTGGGAGAGATTGACACTAGAGCACCATTTCAATCTGTCAAAGCTGCTGTCAGCCTATTCGGTGAAGGTGCCATTGCAGCTGACAAAGTTGCCTTGAAAAAGCCAAAGGCACTTCTTACTGAGGTACCTCTGAAACTAAATATTCAATTGTGCTGTTTTATTATTTTTCAGTAGAAGCTTCCCTACTCAATGATACCAAAAGTTGGGGTTCAACAAATTGACACAAGTGCCCAATGTTGTTGAGAATCTATGGACCACTGTTCAGAACAAGCAGGACTTGCTAGATTTGGGGATGGGTAGTGCTTCATCTAAATGCCTGCATTTCTGCAACAGTGAATTTTGGGGTTCGATTTGGATGTGTAAAATAAGCACTGATCTAGTTCCAAGCTTGTTGTTAATGGGATTCTAGGTACTGGGCACTAATGGATCCCAAATGTGGATCCAAATCTGTATCTGAGTTGCACCAGATTTACCTGTCACCAGGTTCATCCAATGCACCGTTGATGCTATTAATCAGTTTTCTAATGACACTTTGATGCGGTGCATCCTCCAGATCTGGACCTTCCATTTTCGTATTTTGGCTATTTTCGTTTTTATTTTTATTTTTAGATAGGGTTTTTTTAGCAAGAATTTATCTTTAGTAAGGAGAAACTTATATAAGTTGTAGCCTCCATAAGGAAAATTGACGATTGATGAATAAAGATTGAGATTTTCGCAAGATACCTGTGCAAAGGTGCGATTTTCAGATTGCGGGAGTGATTCCTTGAACGAGAGGCTTGGTGCGAGGCCATACCTTCTTCTTCAGGTGCTTTTCTTTTTCTTCTTCTCTTCTTCTCTCTTTCCCCTTCCATCTTGCTGCTGCAATCCCTTTGTCTCTTCTACTGTTTCCATCACCATCTTCCGTGAAGTCTTCCGCCTCTTTTCTATTTTCCCCTTCTTCGTATGGGAGCCCTAAGCCTTTCTTTTGTTGTGTAATTCCATTTGTACCCCCTTTCTTACCCCTCCCTTTCCTTAGGTTCCATTCGTACCCTCTTGTGCCTAAGTTACAACCCACGTGTTTTTAAGTCATTTAATTTTAGTTTGCATTCACATCTTATTCTTAGCATTTGCATATTTATTTGTAGTAAATTTTATATTCATTAGTTACATTTATTAATTGAAGTTTAATTTCAGCCCATATTAGTTTTAGGTGCATTATTTTCATCCCTTTTAACTTTTAGGGAACCAAGTTAGGCATTTAGGGTTACCCTATTAGTTGTCCTGCATCATACTTCCTTTTTCTGGTGTAGTGTTCACACCACTTCTTGGCAGTGTTGTGCAAATGATTTGAACACTTGGTTATTGCCCGAGTGGTTAAATAGTGCTAACAAACTTGGACTTGTTTTCTAATGACTTGTTCTTTAACAAGCCTGAGTTTGTCTTAAAACCCATATTAGAGCAATTCTCTATAAAATTGAATTTTCTTTGGTTAATATTTTGTATAAATATAAAACTTATGTAATGATAAAAAAAAATTAATAGAATAGTACAAAAGATTCCCATCTGAGGCCCAAATAAGCTTGAGCCCGTGTAAGCCCACATATACATTTCACTATTTCAGGTTTGAAATCTGACTCGATGATGTAATGAATGGACATGATATTGAGTGAAATAATAATTGACCATAATGTGCTTTGTCTGCTCATGGAAGAAGGGATTAATGCAATGTTGATAGCTACTTAATTATCACAAAATATAACCAAGGCTTCAGATAGAAGAAACCCTACCTCATGAAGAAATTTCTTGACCCATAGAGGTTCACATGCGATGTTTACCATGGCCCTATAAATATACAGTAGCTAGTAGTATACCATCGATCATCTTGGGCCCAGCCCAATCAGTATCAGAATAGCCTCGTATAGAAAAATTTGATTGGGCTTCATAGAAAAGACTACGACCAGGATGTGCTTTAAGATACCACAAGGTTCGAAATACAACTTTTAAGATGAGCATTGTGTGAGGCAGGCATACATTGACTGATAACCTCAACAGGATGAGACAAAACTTTAAGACGAGCATCGCACGAGGTAGGCATAAATTGACTGACAACCTCAACATGAGACAAATCTGACTGAGTAATGGTCAAGTAAACGAGTTTCCCAACTAGTTTCACCAAATGGAGTGTAAGGAGACTTGCATCCAGAATATCCTGTTTTCTGGAGAAACTCAAGGGTATATTTTCGTTGAGAGAGGAAACACCCTTAAAGGAGCGTGCCACTTCAATTCCCAAAAAATACGGATGAGACCTAAATCTTTGATGACAAAGACCTGGTGAAGATGATCCTTTAGAGATTTGATGGAGGTGTCATTATTGCCAGTTAAGAATATATCATCAACATATACGAGTAGAAGCATAATATCAAATCCTCGTTAATGAACAAAGACAAAATGTTCAGATCAGATTTATACTAAGAAAACCCATATTCAAGCAAACACCACTTAATTTGTCATACCAAGTTCGAGGGAGATTGCTTAAGACCATAAATTGCTTTTGTTAAGTTTGCATGCTTTACAATTCTCCCTTGTTGAGTAAAACCAGGTGGAGGTAGCATATAAACTTCTTTTTGAAGGTCCCCATATAAAAGAATATTCTTCACAGGCCAATGATCTATAGCAGGAAGAGTAATCAATATATGAACCGAGGTAAGCTTTGCAATGAGAGAAGTCTCATGAGAGTCCACTTCATACATTTTTGTAAAACCCTTGGCCACCAGTCTTGCTTTGTATCTAGTAATCGACCCATCTGGGTTGGTTTTGAGGGCAAGACCCATTTACACCCAACTGGATTTTTTCTCATGGGAAGATCCACCGCATCACATGTATGAGTTTGTTTAAGGGAAACTAATTCTTCTCCCATAGCCAGCCCTACTGGACGGATGTCGAAGAGTAGTATCAATCCTCTCAGGAATGAGAACAATATCCAAAGAAGTAAGAAAGGCCATGTAAGAAGAGGAAATAGAATGATAGGAAACAAAGTGCTTGATGGGGTGATCAGTACAAACATGTTTGCCTTTGTACAAAGTGATAGGCAAATCAAGACCGGAAGGTGGTGGTTATGGACATGCTGATGATGAGCTGTTGGTTATCAATGGAGCATTTCTAGGGGCACCTGTTCGTTGTTGATAGACAATAAGAGGTTTGGAAGAAGTGGTGGAAGATAAAGATTCTTGTGAATCAGTCATCATAGGAAGAACTAGAGTAGAAAATGCATGATTGGACTTATCATATGGAACATGGTAAAAAAAAGGTGCAAAAACATGATGTGGTAGAACAAAAATAGGTCGATAAAGTGCAACATTATCAATTGGTGCGTTGTTATGTAAAATGCGTGGAGCATGCGATTAATCAAATAACATGCAGTCAAAACAGATTTACACGGGGACATTCATTTCAAAAAGTAAGGACTGGGCTACCTCTAAAAGATTTTTTTTTTTTTTTTGGTTCAGCAATGCCATTCTTCTGTGGAGTTATGCAGGTAGGAAGTCTGTGATTCAATTGGTCTTGCAAATACTTCAAAAAAAAGAGTAGGAATGTACTCGCCACCATTATTACTTCGTAATATTTTGATATGACTATTAAACTGAGTGACAACCCATTTATGATATGACTGAAAATGAACAAACACTTCAGATTTATGTCAAATCAAATATAATCACATCATGCACGGAAAATCATCAATGAAGGTAACAAAATAACAAAAACTGTCTCTAGAAGACATCTAGACATCAGAATGAAAGGAAGAAAGAGGAGGAAGAAGAAAAAAACGAGAAAGAGGAGGAAGAAGTGAAGAAGAACACGACAAAGGCCTTTGATTTTCGGCGACCATCGCAGGTGATTTTGCCCCTTTTTTTCTTTCCTTTCTCTTCTTTTTCCTGCGATTTTTGCTGCTGCTGGAAAGTTCCGCTCCCCTCGCCTTTGCAAATGGGAAATGGGAATAGTTTTCAGTTTCGTCATTACATGTGCATAAGTTTGTAATGAAATAAAGTCTACAGGGGACCTGTAAGATATCTTCTTCCAACCGAGGAGTGTTACTGGTCTATATGTTGTATTATTTATTGATTTTTAAAATGGTATTATGTATTGTATTAATTATAATATAAAAATATAGTTCTCTAATAATAGAAAACAATTTGTATAATTAATAGTTTTACAAAATAGAAAATAATTTGTAATAATATATACGAAGGTTGTAAAAAACGAATCGTATCGTGAATCGGTGTAGGGGTGTGAACCATGAATCGTGAATTGTAAATTGTAGAATCGTAAGATTCATAACAATATTACATAACCTGCTGTATGGTGTAATGGTGTATACTGTTATACAGTATACTGTTGTACATAAATTCAAATACAATATTATGTAAATCCTAACAATATTACATACCTGCTGTATGGTGTAATGGTGTATAACTGTATACTGTTATACAGCATACTGTTGTGCATAACAGTATATTGTATGGTGTATAACAGTATACAGTATAAATAACAGTATACTGTATGGTGTATAACAGTATACTGTTATACATAACAATAAACAGTATAGCAGTATACTGTATGGTTTATAATATATTGTACACCATACAGTATACAATATAACAGTATACTGTATGGTATATAACAGTATACTGTATGACTGGAAGGGAAATAGAAAAAACTAAAACAGAGGAAGGACGAAACTTATTACATGGAACTTATTAGATAAGTAGCATTACATAGGTCAATCAAACAGAAATAGAAACTTATTACATGCATAGTATTACATAGGTGAATCAAACAGAAATAGAAAAAACGAAAACAATAAAATAGAAGAGTGGAAGACAGACAGAAGACAGAGAAAAACAGAGGAAGAGAGGAGGATAAAAAGAGAAGAAGAGAAGAAGAAAAATGAAAGAAGGTATGGAAGAAGATGAAAAAAATGATGAAATCCAGTTATGGAAGTGGAAAAAAGTGAAAAAACCCAACCACAAGATGAATCGTGCGACTCTGCGATTCAACGACTCGACTCGTGAATCGTACGATAATAAACAACAGTCGATTAGTGTCCGATTCGAGTCGGATGAACATCCGACTCGATTCGAATCGCACAAGTCGACTCACAACTCGTGCGATTTTAACAACCTTGATATATACTGTTTCAGTTTTTTTTTGGGGTATGTATTCTGTATATTGTATTACTATTCTATATTGTGTATATTCTATTGATTATAATATAAAAATTCAGTTTTCTAATAATAGAAAATAATTTGTATAATTATAGTTTTACAAAATATATTAAAATTTAATTTTTCTATAATAGTCTTTCACTACAACTACGAATATAAGAAACAATATATAACAAGCTATATACTTTAACATTATAAATCTTGAAAGATATCTAGAAATTTCTTTTATAGCTCATATTATTATTATTATCTTATGGCAATTTTATTCAATCTATTCAATTAAAAATAAATTTTATAATTGCATGTACACATAATTTTTCTAAATGATCTATCTAAAATACATACTATTCAACTATAGTATAAATAATAGTTTTAGAAAATAATTATGAATCTTATGATTCTACGATTCACGATTCACACTCCTACACCGATTCACGATATGATTCGAGTTTGACAATATTGGTAGATATGATGAGCTACAAGTAGACCAAATTTGATTTAAAAGACTTAATTTCTACCCACTTGATCTTAGTGGTCAAAGTTACTAGGTGTCCCTATCTTGGTATATTTAAAGATGCCTATCAACTTTGACTGCTAAGATCAAGTAGGTAGAAATTGAGTTTTTGGCTGAATTTGGTTTACTTGTACTAAATCTGTCTGCTTTCCATCTAAATATTTGAATTTTTAATAGTCTTAAACGGCTGGGCTTGGTCTTAGTACCTTTTCCTTACATGTAGACTTGCGCTTTAACCTTAAAAAGCGCTATTAGCTGTTGGCAGACTTGGGCCTTTAGGTATTCAAAATCGGCCATGTTGAGACATAGGAGAGCTTGGCCTGAAACCACTAAAATCAAGTGACTAGAAATTGTGTCTCGGGCTCGATTTGTTTCTCTTGTGGCTCATCATATCTACTTTCTATCTGGATGGTTGTATTTTTTAAGTCTCAAGTGGTTGAGCTTGGCTTATACTTCCCAAATGGGTCGACTTGTGCTTTAAGCTTGAAAAGCCCAACAGGTTACTGGTGGGCTTGCACCTCTATATATTCAAAATGGGCCAGGCTAAACTGGCCCGTGAACACCCCTAACCAAGGATGGCCCCTAAACATCTGCCCAACATGCTTGTACACATTCATATGCAATCCTAATTATGCTCCTTTGTTTTGCAACAGAGAGTATTAGCAAAGGAGACACAATTTCATATGGCTCAGAAAGAACTGAACAAGTTCAAGGAACAACTGAAGAATGCCGAGACTACCAAAGTCCAGGCACTTAGTGAGCTTGAAAAGGCTAAAAGAGCAGTTGAAGATCTGACCCACAAGCTTCAAACTGTGAATGAATCCAAAGAATTGGCAGTGAAAGCGACTGAAGCTGCAAAGAATCAGGCCAAGCAACTGGAACAAGCAAACACGGGAGAGCCTTCTGGAAATGGAGGCACTTGGAAAGAGGAATTAGATGGTGCTAGAGAACAGTATGCAGCTGCTGTTACTGAGCTTGATGCTGCAAAACAGGAGCTTCGGAAAATCCGACAGGATTTTGAGGCATCAATGGGTGCAAGGGTTGCTGCCTTTCAGCAGGCTAGTGATGCAGAACATGCTGCTGTGTCTAACAAGGAGAGAGCAGAGGAACTTACAAAGGAGATAGCAATTGTGCAAGAGTCAATTGAACATGTGAAGCTTGCATCAGTGCAAGCCCAACAAGAGCGATCAGAGATTCTTTCTGGGAAAGAAACTCAGAAAATGTCCTCAAGACTTGCACTACAGGAAGTGGAAAAGAAACTGGAATCATTGAAGAAGGAATTTGATCCTGAAGTGGTAAGGAATCTCGAGGAAAAGCTTGCTGAAACTGCTGCTGAGATTGCAACATTGCAGAAGGAAATGGAAAATGCTAGGGCATCATGTCAGGATTCGATGACAACCATAACTGCTGAGCTTGACAGTGCCAAGCAGGAGGTGCAGAAACTAGCAGAGGAAGAGAGTTCTTTAAGAATTTCTGTGGAGTCCCTCAAACAGGAGCTTGAGTGTGTGAGAAAAGAGCATTCTGAACTTAAGGAGAAGGAAGCAGAAGCTGAAACTGTGGCTGGAAATCTGCACATCAAGCTCCAAAAGAGCAAGTCTGAGCTTGAGGCAGCTCTTGCTGGAGAAGGTAAAGCAAGATCATCACTCGATGAATTGACATCAACTCTCCAGCAGCTCTCCACAGAGTCCAAAAATGCAAAAGCAGAAGCTGAAACAATGAAAAAAGATGCAGAACAACTCAAGAAAGAAGCGGAAATGATTCGGATTGCTTTAGAAGAAGCAGAGAAGGACCTACAGATTGCTCTTAAAGAGGCAGAAGAAGCAAAGGCTGCTGAAGCCAGTGCACTTGATCAGATTAGGACTTTATCTGAGAAAACAAATGCAGCCCGAGCATCAACATCAGAGACTGGTGCCCAGATCACAATATCAACAGAGGAGTATGACTCTCTGAGCCGGAAAGTTGATGAATCAAAAACATTGACAGAAATGAAGGTTGCTGCTGCAGTGGCACAGGTGGAGGCTGTGAAGGCTAGTGAGAATGAGGCCCTGAAGAGGCTGGAGGTGGCACGGAAAGAGATTGAAGAGATGGAAGCTGCAACCAACGAGGCATTGAAGAGGGCAGAGATGTCAGAGGCAGCAAAAAGGGCAGTGGAGGGAGAGCTAAAGAGGTGGCGTGAGCGAGAGCAGAAGAGAGCAGCAGAAGCTGCTGCTCGTATTCTGACAGAGACAGAGATGTCTAAACAAGTGTCTCCACGTAAGTGGAATCCATCAGAAAAGGTGGTTGCCTCACCTCCAAGACCCAAGGAGATTAAGTCAAACACACCAAGCAAGACAGATGAGATCAGGAAGGGGGAGAAAATGTCAACAACGAAAAAGGCACTGCTGCCTAACCTCAGCGGTATATTCCATCGAAAGAAAAATCAAGTTGATGGTGGATCACCGTCTTATCTCCCGGGTGAGAAACTGTGAGTGCCATTTATGCATATTTCTGTTTGCTTGTGTGACTAATCTTGAAAGAACTAGTTTGTGGACCTCCAATGTGTATAGTTGTGAGCAGTTGAGTCTGTTCTTGTATTCTCTCTTCTTGAAACAGGAATGGAGTGACCAAGTTTGGAAACCAGAAATGAATTCGCCTGTCTTCTACCAAATGAAGGATGTGTTTATATGCAAAGAAATTCTGAACCAAATTGACTGGTTTTTGTTGTACAAAATTGGCAAGTGATTATGGTAAGTTTTGCAGGACGGACATGGTAGGCCTGTCCTTCCCCCCACTCCTTTCTGAACACCACAGGTAAGCTCTTATCCAAAGAATATGACGAGATTCGATTTTGATAATTTTCAAAGAAAAAAAGGGTAAGATTTAAACAGGTAAATTTTCTGGACTTACCATCATTGAGGCCATATATGGGTGGATAAAGGTTTGTTGATGCTGCCATATATCGTAGTGGTGTTACTGGTTATTATTATTATTATTATTAAGAGGGTTTTTACATGGACAAATAACCTGGGAAGGACACTTGAGAACTCAGCACAACCCATTTGTCATCTTTTGTGTGCTCCAAACTTGAGACCAAATGTGGTTTGATTTTTTCAATCCTACTGAAACACTTTTAGAACAGACTTATTTTCACCTCATTTAGTGGGAGGCTTGCTAGAAATCATCTTTCATCAGATTGGAGCTACAAAATTTAAAGTTTAAAACAATTTAAACCGGTCAAATCTTGAAGAGCTAAAAAAATGTGGCTTGATTGATTCGGTCAAAGTGATTTTTGATGGGTCAGTTAGGAAAGACATGTTTAGACCTTCTGAATAGCGGAATTCTACCGTTTGCTCATCCTGCCATTGTTTTAGTCTTTGGCTATCTCAATTCTCAACTAGGGTATTTGGAAGAACCATGTTAAGTTGCAGAAATCTGTGACTTTAGACTTATGGTAGCAAAGGATATTTTTGGTAATTGCTAAAAAAACAGATAATATATTTCAGGGATTTAAATATCGGGCGATATGATAATATTTGAGATATTGGCTGATATCCGATATATATCGCCGATATCGGCTGATATATTAGGTTGAGATTTGAACCCTTGATATATTTGGCATTACTAAAAATATAAATGTGAAGTACATCAAAATAAAAAAAATTTGAAATTAAACCTGATTGTTGGTCATTTAATTTAAATGCAATGTAATTAATGACCGTATCCTTGATAATTTTGTGGATTCTAAATTTAATCATTGAAAATGTTTTTTATCATAAGTTTTAATTTCAATTTCTATATAACTATTGGCTCGCGTTGCATGTTAAATAAACAATTATTTTCTGCTTATGTGCTAAAGTAATGGAATTTTATTACCTTCGCATTTTCTTATTTTGAATTCTATAATGTTCGATTGCTGGTTGCACTTTATAATTTTAGCAATACAAAGGCACATGTGTGGCAAGAGTAACAAATAAATTTAGAAATTTTGGTGATGGTTAGAAAATATTGTTTATTTTGTTGAAAATTTCATTTGTGATCGAAATTTATATGAAATTTCAGGGAACAAATTAGCAAGGTATAATTATTTTGCTATGTACGATTTATAACATATGAATTAAGGCTCTAAATTTGAAGTCTTAAGATGTCTATTGGCACTTCATTCCATTGATGGATATAATCTTCCCACGAGAGGGGTTTTTTTTTAATACGGTTGATTTAGTGCAACTTATCTTTTAATAAACGTCATTTATTTTATGTAAATATGCTCTAATTTTGACTGGTTTTTTAAAGAAATTTATTTTTTTTAAATTTTTTTTCTCTCACTACAAATGTATCATTGTTGTAAATTTTTTTTTGAAGATCAAGGTATCCGAGCGTCACACATACAATTTGCAGACGCTCGGTACAGAACTAAGTGGGATAACCCTTTTTGTATTGAGGGGAGTTTGATCTCAAGACCTCTCACAAAGAAAGGTGAGAATTGACCGTCAAATTAACCCCTCAGAGTTATTTTTTAGCCTTCATATGGTTGCAATATGATTCAAATATAATTATATTATAATTATTATGATGTTATTCTAATAATGTGGATCAAAATAATTTAAAGCAATTTGACTTAACACTCAAACTAAATTAGGATAAAACTATTTAACTATGAATACACTTTTAAAATATTGATTTTGACATTGGAATATGGAAATGAAAAAAATACCTGTTTTACCTAAATAGGTCTGTAAGACTTCTGTCCCATCTACATGCCACTTGAAAGTGAATGTGTAGGATTTTCCACGTTCATGTCCGTAACTCAATGAACATGTATTGGGCCATCGGCTCTCTATCGAATTAAAAATCTAGCCATGAAAACTTCATGGGCTATCGGACTGTTTGCAGACCATTTGCGGCCTGATCCGGTTACAATCGTACTCTAAGGATCTGGCCCGTTTACTTATTAATCAGGTTGGGCCGGATCCAGATCCGTTTACATGCCTACATGAAATATAACATATTAAAAAATTAAATAAAAAAATGATTGTAAAATTCATTTTATCGTTAATTTTGAGAATCCAAATTTAAAGATTAGGAATATTCTTTGTCTTAAATTTTAGATATTATGGGGATAGATCTTTAATTGAAAGGGTCTACTAGACCACATTATATGTAAATAATTTTTTTTTTCTGTTATTTTACTTAAGTACTTTAGCATTTTCCGACAAAATATTTTTGACCAATACGGCATGTCACGTTGGCTATAAACATTGAAACCTAGTCAACCAATACAATACAATGGAGATAAAGAACACTGATCCATGTTAACTTTGGGAAAAATGTTATAATATAGCCTCACTTTCAATGAAGTATCGAATCTGAAGCCAGTCAAATGGCATATCTTATCATAAAAAAAAAAAAAAATTTAAAATTCTGAGTTAAATGTAAATGTTTATCATTCAATTTGAATAAGTTAAAACTTTTAACTAAAAAGTTCGGCCACAACGTATTGGTCACAATGTATTGGCTACAATGTATCGTCCGCTAGTAGCCCGCAATGTATTGGTCGCATGTATTGGCCGCAATATTATGGTGTTTTTTTTTAAAAAAAATTGGAGGAGAGAGAAACATATTGATCTATTGCGTTATGTCTGAATCCGCAGAACGGATTTTTTACCATGGTTAAAAATAATAGGTAAAGGACTATTTATTTTGATGCATTTGAATCAAGTACTTGTTAAAAGTATTTTTTTTTTTTTTTTGAGGTAATTTGTTAGTGTTACGGACCTAATCAATGCACCAAAAGTTTAAAAGATGATTGAATACGTGAAATCAAGCTCTTTCTCCAATTGAATGTGTCTAGATCCATATCTTTGTCACACAACAAGACTATCACCATTCTTCTCCACAATAACCAATTTCTACGTTGCCTTGGGTTGCTTTCACAAGACTTGGTGCTTGTTTTGATAGAAATTATTATGGACATAGATTAGTACATTAAAAATTTTAGAGTTGAGGGAACACGTAAAATCAAACTCTTTATCTAATCGCATATGCTTAAATCCACACCTCAGGCTAAACCTTCACATTGTCATGACAAATCATCGATGGATCTTAATTGTCAAAATCTAAAATTTATTTTGCTAACAATTTTTTTTTTTGGAAAATGCAATGACAATAAAAATGTGTCATTGTCACAAAAAAACTGGTTGCTGATGAAAATGAATCAGTGGAGAAGTGGAAACTATTTTTAGCAATTTATTCTTGTGGAGCATTTAGGCCAAAATATCAAAAACATTTTTGCATAACTCATGGAAAAAAAGAAAATCACTTTCAACAATTTCAACTCTTTCAAATTTAAACATCAAAATGGTTGATAAGATCTTAATTGAACCTCTCAGGTCCACTTACTAGAATATCTAGCAAGTGTCACCTTGATTGAAAATTAATAATGTATAACATATCAATAATCACTTATTGGTAATTAATAATCCTACCAGCTCAATTAGTAGCCTTACGAAGAGTAGCTGATATAAACTAGCACAATCTATTTTAACTTAAAATTAGTAAATTTAAAATTTCGAAGCTCAGAGCCTTATCCAAGTCGCCGGGCTTGGACCCCTTCTCTAATAATATACATGCCTTATTCTTTTCAATGTCATCTTAGATAGGCGCTGACCCTAAGGGAGAGCTAACAGATGCCAGAGTGCCATATTTTGATGGACCATGTTAGAGGATGATGTACCATAACCCATCAAAGTGGTAACTGACCCAATCCTTTCTCTTTCAACCAATGTTTTAAAACCTAGCCCGTGAAGCGACCCGTTTTAGAAGAAGGGTGAGTTAAATAAAGTTCAACTGTAGTAAAATCCGGTCAAATTCTTGCTATGAATATTATATTATAAATAATATTAAATTATTAACTAATAGATAGATGGTGAATAAAATTCTAAGTTCACTAGATTAATGAGTCTATATAGATTATTCAAGATCTTTTTATAAAAATAATAATAATTCATCCATAAATTTAAAAATTAATTATTATAATTTTAAATTAAAATCAATATTTAAACAACACTTGATCTTTGTTTTTAATTAATTTTTTAAAAGTATTTTAATTTTTATTTCAAAAATAAAACCAAATCTTATCTCTTACTATTATTTAAAGACTTAAATGATCTCAAATTATATAAAAAATGGGACACTAATAACTGTTAGTCTCTTATAAAGTTGGGCCATAACCATTTCATTAAGTGTGTTAAATTACAAAATTAGAACATTTTTTAACAATAATAAGCCCTTGTTAAAAATTAATAATTTTTATTTTATAAGAAAGGGTTTATAGTCCTTTGCCTATCAAAGATTTTGAGTTTCATTAAATAATAAAACAAAAATTATTTAATGAAACAAAAATTATTTAATGAAGACCCAATGGCAAAACCCATGTCAATTCTCTCAAAAGACAAAAATGCCCTTAGTTCTCTCAACCATTCAAAAAGCTCTAAAAAACTGAAAGCCTTTCTAGGGTTTTTTTTTATGACAGCCGTTCACTGCAAAGAGATGAAGGTGGCCGCGCCATTCACCGCAGAAGATGAAGTGATCGTAGTTGCAGAGAAACTGGAAATGGAGGTAGAAGATATGAGGGGAAACTGAAAATGTAGGAAGAATCGAAGAAGAGATGAAGAAATCCAAAAATGGAACCCTTCCTGCTATTGTTTTGCAATTTGACATAGTCCCATCTCATTCCATCAACAGTCCATTCGCATTTTTTTTTTTTTCCAGATACGGGTTTTCCATGAAAATGAGTCACGGGTTTATGAGAAAACCCAGGTTGAACAACGGGTTGAGGAGGGTATTTACGGGTTTGAAACCCATACGGGTTTTAAACAGACCCGACCCTTTTTTTAGCAGGTCACGGTTGACCCGCGGGCCGGTCCGGGTTTGATAACATTGCTTTCAACCGTTACATGCATATAATTGAATATGAATCCCTAATTTTTAAGTCCACAACATGTGGGCCACATAAGGTGAGATTAAATTTTACATTCTCTCACTTGACCCACATCATCATTATTATCGAACTTAAAAAATAAGGTTAACATAAGGCGAGTGCATAATCCATATTCAAATAATCATAATACGATTATCATCATAATGTTAATAATAAACAACCCACAAATGCGAGCAATAACAGTTGCACATCATCTTGTCCGATATGGTCCCTTCCATCACTACACCATAAGTGACCCATTTAGTATAACCCTTAAGTGAGTGTCTAAATACAAAGACTATTCATGTCAGTGATAAGCAATCACACATAATGTATATAAATAAAATATAATAAACAAGAATAAATTATCAAAAACTCTATCATGAGTACTCAAGTGTCAAATATCACATATAAAAACACAAAAGCAGTCCAAAATACATCAATAACATCAACTGCATCATGATGAGTTACGTTCAAGACTCATTCTATTGGCATGTTCTTTAAAAGTCTTTATAGGTAACCCTTTTGTCAATGGATCTGCTATCATAAGCTGAGTGCTAATATGTTCAATAGACACCGTCTGTTTCTGAACCTCTACTTTTACGACAAAGTATTTTAATTCTATGTGTTTCTATCCTTCCATTAGAATACTTGTCGTTCTTTGTGAATAAAAATGTTGTGGAGTTACCACAATAAATTCTCAGCGGCCTGACAATATTGCCAACAATTCCAAGTCCTAAGATAAAGTTCCGTAACCACATTCTTTGAATAGTGGCTCATAGCATGCCACAAATTTTGCTTGCATAGTTGATGATGCGGTGATAGTCTGTTTGACACTTTTTCATGAGATTGTTCAGCAAGCCATAAGGAACAAATAACCAAACATTGACTTTCTACTATCAACGCATCAAACAAAATCCGAATCTGAGTAGCCAATGACCTCGAGATTGTTGGACCTCCTAAATGTGATCATGTAATCCTTAGTACCCTGTAAATGTCTCCTAACTTTCTTTGTGGCTTCTAGTGATCTATTTCAGGATTATTTTTTATATATGTCCAGCATACCGACGGCAAAGCTAGGGTCTGGTCTGGTACATGTCTACCTATAACAGAAGCATAAAGGATTCCCTTCATTTGTTTTCTTTCAAGTTCATTTTTAGGACATTGCATTAGACTGAATTTGTCTCCTTTTTCTATATGGGGACATCTTGAGAGGAACAATGATCATTAGTGGTGAGCAAAATGTCATTAACCTACAATATCAAGAAAATATATTTGCTCCCACTAACCTTCAGGTATATACACCAATAAACGGTGTTTTCCTTAAAATCGAAGGAAGTAACAATATCATTGAACTTAAGATACCATTGCCGGGAGGCTTGCTTAAGACCATAAATTGATTTCTTAAGTTTTCATGCTATATGTTCCTTTCCCTCTATGGAGAAACCTTTAGGTTGATCCATATATACACCCTCATTTAGATTACCATTCAAAAATGTAGTTTTAACATCTATCTGGTGTAACTCTAAATCATAATGAGCCACCAAAGCCATAACTATTCTGAAGGAGTCCTTCCTGGATACAGGAGAGAAAGTCTCTTTATAATCAATACCATCCTTCTAAGTGAACCCCTTGGCCACAAGTCTGGCTTTATATTGTTCGATATTGCCCTTTGGGTCTTATTTAGTCTTAAAGACCCATTTACATCTTACTTTCTTGTATCCATGGAGCAATTCTACTAAATCCTAGACTTCATTATAATTCATGGATTCTAACTCATCTTTCATGGCATCTATCCATTTATCAGAATTCTCACATTCTATGGCTTCTTCATAAGTGATCGGATCCTTAACAGTCCCCAAATCATAATCCGATTCTTGTATGTAAACCACATAATCATTCGAAATAGCATTTCTTCTTTGTCTTCAAGACAATCTTAAGGCTATTTCTTGTCGTTGTTCTACAATCGGTTCATCAGTGGTGATAGTTTCTTCATGGAGTGATTGATCATTCAAGTGTTTTGTTTCATTTTGTTGTTCAATAACATTAGGAACAACGACAACACTTTTTGAAGTTACGGGTATAGGGACTTGTACCCTCACTTCTTGTACATTTACACTTCCTGTCACATCACTCTCACTAACCTCACAATTTTCAATGGATCTTGCATTTCCAGTCTTTACAGTCCTCAGTCCATGGTTTGGACAATAAAATCTAATACCCTTTGGACTTCTCAGGGTAACCGATGAAGAAACTACTGATTGTCCTCTCATCAAGCTTTCTTTTATGTGGATTATATATCCTTGCTTCCGCAAGACAACCCCATACATGCAGGTGTCTTAAATTTGAGATTCCTTCCTGTACACAGTTCAAAAGGTGTCTTAGGAACTGACTTACTAGGAACCTTCTTCAATATGTACATTGTGGTTCTTATACATTCACAACATAATAAGTACAGTCCTATTATATAGCATGTTCCTAACCATATCCATAACTGTACGGTTCCAACTTTCAGCAACACAATTCTGCTGAGGCGTACCAGGCATTGTGTATTGTGCTATAATACTACGACTTTCTAGTAATCTAGCAAAAAGGCCTCGGGTGTTGACTCATTTCATCATACTTACCATAATATTTATCACCCCTATCAGATCTTATGATTTTCACATTCCTATCTAATTGCCTTTTTACCTCAGTGATAAATGTCTCTACGGAATTAACCGCTTGGGATTTATGGTGCAATAGAATATCAATATTATGATGCAGGGATACACCGTATTAAAAACATGAGTTGTAACTCCAGAATCAAGCCACCAAGTATTAGAGTAAACTTCAGTGAGATTGGATTCAAAATATAATAAATACTTTTGTTTTCGAACCAAGCTCTTATCTTATGATAGTCTTTTTGAAAATGTCATTGCTTTCTACAGAAATGGAATCTCATGCCACCTTTTCCTTTGTCATTAACTTGAGAACTCGTACTAGGCTCATGTGACTTCAATCAAACTTTCTTAAATTTGTTGGGCTTCTTTTCTTTCTTATTGGGCCCTTGACTCATTAGATAAAGTGAGTGATGTCCAATTTGCTTAAGTCTAATCTCCTCTTGAATCAACATGTTTGTCAATTCATTGATTTGTCATTTATCTTTCTTAGTATTATAACTACTTTGAAATGGCCTGTGCTGAGGAGGTAGATAATACAAAATAAATTGGACGAGAAAGAAATCATCCACACTCAATTCAAGGTTCTTTAATTGAGCATCGATATACGTTATTTCCATCACATGCTCATAGATTCCTCGACTCCCACCAAATTTCATTGTGGTAAGTCTTGCCATAGGTGTCCCGGCTAAGGACTTATCAGCCGATTTGAACTTATTTTCCTACATTTTTTTTGGATGAAATCCTAAACATTATTTGTGTTGGGTAGTGTTGACTTAATGTTGTTCGCTATCGTCGTGCGCATAAACATAAAGCTAAGTTTGTTAGACTTAACCCACACTTCATGGGATATTTTCTCTTGAGCACTACTTTCATCAGTTATTGTAGGCTCATTGGAAAGAATTACTTCATCAAGATCAAGTACACTTTGGTGAAACTCGACTTTTTCTTTCTATTCTAAGAAATTCATCTCATTCAGTATGGGAACAAACGAAGCTTGCACGTGAAGCGTAATAGAGAAGATAGATGCAAATACATAATACATGATGATTCTTTAATGCTAAGAATTAAACCTAAGTAGAAGCACACAAACAATAACTTTAGTAAATGATGTTATCGGATCTACCTTTGGGTAATCTTATGACACACCGTTTAAAATAACTTTAGCAAATAGTGTTGCCGATGATCTACCTTTGAGTAATCTATTGGCACACCATTTTAATCATCATGGTGATTCCCAATCACCGATAGGACTAACCAACAAAATACAAGTTATCAAATATCACCGTCACCTTTGGGTGTCCGAATGAATACCAACCACAAATGCCTGTCAATTATCCTATCCCAATCCGTTAATCACTCGGAATGGAGCACCTTTGGGCTAACCTAATATCTCTGTGATTAGGGATCGCGATTTGTAAATTCATTATTATTCAATAGTTGGGAAGAGTAGTAAACCTTGGTTATGTGATTCAATACTCCACTCATTCCGATTGGTCCACTTTAGTGACTACCGAATCGTATCTTTATGTGAATTCAAGTCAAGAATAATGACCTCACTCTTTAATTGAATCTTACAAGATTCACATTCAATTCATATAAAAAACTTTCATATGAAACACATAATCTTATATTTCTATTACTTTATTGAATATATAAGACATTATAAGTATCCTTCATGTGTTTCAAAATTGATTAATTCAGCATAATAAATCAATTTCATAAGTCAACTAACATAAGACTGATATTTAATCGGTTAACCACTCTCCCATAATGGTCTATCACACTGAAACATGTATTTGATATTCTACACATGATGAATACACTGAAAAATATTTTACAGTTGGGTGTCGGTTCAACCGACAAAACTCAAAATTTCAGTTCGACCGATATAGCTTGATTATCGGTTATGTGTTTCTTCTAAGATTTGCTTTCTACTGCTACAGTGAACTTTTCCTCCCCTCTAACCAAAAGTGTAAATCTGGGCTGGTTTTCCCTTAATCTGAATTTCATCATCAATTGAATTTAGGCATGAAAATGTCCTTACT
The DNA here is from genome assembly GCA_013350335.1 of Chimonanthus salicifolius. Lineage (NCBI taxonomy): Eukaryota > Viridiplantae > Streptophyta > Magnoliopsida > Laurales > Calycanthaceae > Chimonanthus > Chimonanthus salicifolius. Next base: position 24,544,960 of record CM023534.1, read on the forward strand.
TTTATTCTAAAATTTACTTCATAATACCCCAAATCATAACATAAGTTTCAATCCCATACTACATACCACATGATACCAATTGATGGGGTTTTCATAATAGGAAATTCAATTTAGGCATAATAATCCCTACTTTCAGTCTCAGAATTTTTTATCATAAAATACACTAAGTGATTCAATGAACCTAGTAGCTTTGATACCAATTGTTAGATAATTTGTAATTGAATATGAGTCCCTATTTTTTAAGTACACAATGTGTGGGCCACGTAAGGTGAGATTAAATCTTACAGATGAAACTTATTGTATGTTTGAAAGAACTGGATGGCTACATATGGGTCACTTGAATCATTCCAAGTCTTTGTTTTTTAAGAATAAAGTAAAACATTAAGTATTTTTTGCCTATGATATTTAATACTAACAAGCAGGAGCAATGATCAAGAACCCGCTTCAAAAAGGGGGAGTCTTAAATTCAATTCCACCATCTCAATGGCCACTGTTTGTAGAGCTATCTAGTGTGTGTGAGTAGAGAGACTTGCACATGTATGAGGATTAATCATGTGCTCTAAAAAGACAAGATACCTTGGTCATAAAAAAGGCCAGCCATATAGACACTCTACTTTTCTTTCTCTACACACCCGATTTAAAAAAATTAAGTGAGATCACCATTTTGCCCTTCCATCTTTTTTCGTCCAAAGAACGAATGGGCTTGTGGAGAGGGATTTTCAAAAGAGTTTGTTTTTCGATTGATTTTTTCAACAAGGTATCAAAATTCATCTACTCTGATTTTTATGAACTCTGGGGCTAATTTAAAGTGAAAAGGGTATAATTTTGGACTTAAAAAATCGTACTCAAAGAATTAAGAAAAAATGGCATTCCATCTTAATTCTTTAGGTACAATTTTTGATGTCAAAAAATTATACCCTTTTCACTTAAAATTACTCCTGGAGTTCATAAAATTCAGAGTAGATGAATTTTGATATATTATTTGTAGAAATAGGTTGAGAAACCGCCTCGTTTGAAAACACCAGCCAAACACGCAAAGGTTACAGTTGGCAGGGAGACCGTTTCTCGACCGATTTTTTTAAACAAGGTATCAAAATTCATCTACTCTAAATTTTATGAACTCCGAGATTGATTTTAAGTAAAAATGTATAGTTTTGGGCTTAAAAATCGTACCCAAAAAATTTAAGAAAAATTGCCTTCTCTCTTAATTATTTGGGTACGATTTTTGAAGCACAAAACTATACATTTTTCACTTAAAATTAGTCTTGGATCTCATAAAATTCATAGTAGATGAATTTTAATACCTTGTTTATAAAAATTGACCGAGAAACGACCTCTTTTGAAAATCCCTCTCCACAGCTCATTCGTTCGGACGATTCCATTTTACATGGAATCGTTCCTTCAGACGTGGTGATCGTCCTAACGAACACATAATGGACTATCTGTTTATTTGGACGAAAAAAGACGGAAGAGCAAAATGGTAATTTGCCACTCAAAAATGAAAATCGAGTGTGTAGAGAAAGAAAAGTCGGGTGTCTATATGGCCCGGCCTAAAAAAAGATGTTATTTCTAAGAAAAAATAAATTTGTTTTCAAATTGTTGAAAAGTGAAAGAAAAAAATAGTAGTAAGAAAATGAAATTTTAATATAAGAAAGATAAAATTGAGTTACATTATCCCCCTTTCCCCCTCCCCCCCAAGTAGCCCAAGTCCAACAGGTAAAAAACAATACTCCTGGAATGGATAGGAAGATAGGAGTAAGGACTTGGGCGTCTCAATAAACATATTGGGCCTAGGCCTAGGCCAAGGCCCATTAAGGTCTTACTCCCTAAGGCCCAACTAAATTAGCTTCTCCTTGACTTGAACTTGACTTGTGCTCGTGCACCTTGCTCAGCTCGGTCATATAACCACGTTACGCATGCTTACTGCCGCCATACATGTGTGGAGAGGACAAGGTCACACTCAAGTCCATGGGTACTTCTTAAAATTTGACAACTAAGAAGTTCGATAAAAACCTTTCTTTAGTATCTAAGCATTCCACTTGATTAGTTCTTGGAGTATGTGTACACCTCTCAATCCGCACATGTCGAATACAGAACCAAGGGAAATGACCTTTTTTGTGTTAAGAGAGACTTCATTCCAAGGCCTCCCACAAACAAAGGTGAAAATTGACTATGAAGCTAATCCCTCAAGGTTAAGTTCAATAAAGACTCATAAAGAACCTAAAACAACATAAGAACACTTACACTCCAAGTAGGTTTTCAAAATTTAAAAACACACAAATCTAACGAGTTTTTCAAAAAACATTTTTCCTTAATGGGCCTAGAGATACTTGGCTGCATTTGGACAAGGAGAAAGTTATTTAGGGGATTCCCTTAGGTAAGGTATTCCCTTGAGTAGGGGATTCTCTTGTTCAGTGATTCTCTTATAGTTTTTTTTTTTTTTTGGGTATTTTCAGGAGAAAAGGTACGAGGAGGAAAAGAATTAAAGAGGGAGCAAGAAAGGAAGAGGGGAAGCCGTGGTTTCTTCTCCCTCTCTAAGGGAAACCAAATTTAAATTGTACGGGAGAACTGGTGGAGAAAAGTGAGTCACTTTCGTCCTGCTCAGTAAATACCGAAAAGGGGAAAGGAGGAAAATCCCTTGTATTCCCTTGCTTTCCCCTCATCCAAAAAACAGACCTTGAGACAAATAGAAGGGGAAAGTAAACCTTTTTTTTTTGGGGTCTTGCCAGTTCATCAAGGTCCATCGAATGAATGGTAAGATCATGCTAATAATGGCAGTTTACCCATTTATGAAGGGGAAGTTGGCACTAGAAATTGTAATATTATCATCATCTTGAGATAACTAATCAACATAATAACAGAACATTGCAGTTACTCCTCCTTTTCTTTCCTCAGCAGCAAAGGTTACAGCAATAGTGCGATGGCCTGTTGACCAGTCAGTTTGACTTCCAAGTACAAGGAAACATACTAAAATGTCACATTGATTTTATCCAAGGGAAGAGGCATGTCAAGCTAGTTAACAGAACTTATTTTCTCTCAGACAAAGAACTCATCCCTTTCATACAACATTCTAATCCTTACAAATAGTTCCAAGGATTAATTTACATGATATATTAGTTCTTTCTACACAACCTGCATTAATCAATCGAAGGAAATACTGAAATACTAATACATATACAACAAGTGACAAGAGGGTAGAGAACCACTGCAATATCAGAGAGCCGGCATCAGACATGATCAGTCATCCAAGTTTCTTGGAATATGTGATGGTGTAGGTCACAATGCTTCTAGCCTTGTAAAGCCTTTTAATGCAGTCACTCTAGGTTTCAGTTACTGTTGATTTTTAGTCTAGGAAATGAATGGGGTAGATTATTATTTTGGTCGTCACGCTTGTGGAACTCAGATTCTATGGTTTTGACAATTTTAGATCCTTCAGGATCTTGCTCAGGAAGGTCTACATGGTAGGAGCCCTGATTAATAGTGCAGGGGGAACAAAACTCGCAGACTGATGCTTGATGTAGTTGTAGAGTTCTTGATGAAATGCATGATCCAACGAATAGCAGTCATCTGTCCTGGCAACTGAATGCCTGGATGACTCAGACCCTTCTCTTTTACAAAAATGGGGAAGAGATGCATAGTCCATGATCTACAGACGCCATACCATAGGTCATTTCAAATTAAATGAAATAAAATAAAAATAAAAACATGATGGATCTTTGAGAATGAAAGGAAGCAGTAGCCTAATAATGGAAAAGAACTATATAAATATAGATAGTATACATACATATAAATAGACACACAAGTGTGCACACACCATTGTTTAAAAACTTGAAATGACTCAGGAGAGTTAGTCCAAGTCAACTCAACTCGATAGGATTTTGAGTTGAACAAGTTTTTTCGATATTTTTTCCTAAAAACTTGGCTGAGTTCTTAACTCGTTGGGATTTCAAGTCAAGTCTGAGTTTCGAGTTTACAAACATTGGAACACGCATGCCCACTGGCAAATCTTTTGAATATTATGCAGGACTGATGATTATATATTCCATTTAATATTTGTTAGGTGCAGAAAGTAATACCATATTATCACTTAAAAACACAAATACCAAACTCAGTGGAATGACGTATGTGAGTTCTTCTGACTCCAAAAAAAACAAAGGCCATATTTCGTAACAAAATCTTCTTACAAGAAAGAATGTGAGAATAACTTCATTGAAATTCCCCCTAGCAACAAAGTCATTAAAACTCTCCAATCCCCGTAAAATTCTTGACATTACATCAATTTCTATACAACTCACTGCAGCTCTCTGTCCCTCTCTAATTGTACCAATAATTTTTAGTTTTTCATTGATCATTACCTCAAGCATAAAGTTTGACAAGGTGATGCGGACATCAAACCCAACGAACTCTACACGAATCCGATCAAAGACGAGCCGACCCAGTTAGATCGAATTGATGAATTAGCTCTCCGTATTTATGCACGGATCAATGAAAGAAAGCAGGGACCTGGACATAATTTATTTGACCCACTTATACTCGAATATGGACCCATTTGCATCAACTTGGATTTAGACCTGTTTAACCCTTTCTAAGAATGGCTAGAAAGCCAGATCCAACAGTTTTCAGCTGGTTTTCTGGGGCAACTTTTGCAGGAAACGAAAGGCAAGAGCCAGCTCGTCTCTAGGGTGATCTGGCCAAAATTTTCCAACTAAAAGTCAAGCGAAGATCTCTGCAAAATGGCAAGGATTGGGTACAAGCGAAAAAAGAGAGGAGAAAGGATCGTTGCTGCCAAAGGCAGCAAGGAGAAGAGACAGAGAATGACAAGAAAAGAGAGAAGAAGAATGAAGAAAATCTGAGAGACCGAAAGATAAGAGAAGGCGAAACAGAGAGAAAATAAAAGAAAAGAAAAGAAGGAAGGAAAAACAACAGCCAACAGTGAACAAATGGGAAAAGAGGAATGTAAAGAACCAGAGTAGAGAAAGAAGGAAAGAAAAGAGAAAGAAATAAAGGAATTTGCTGCTTCCGAACGAAGAAGAAGAAATAAGGAACATAGAGAGCAAAAGAAAGAAGAAAGGAAAGAGGGATTGGGACACAAACGGAGAAGGAAGGAAAGACAGGGACGGGAAAACCAGCAAAACTCGGACTCGATAATCCGAGTAATCACTCAATTGGACTTCAATGCCTAGCCTACCCTTGAAAAGCTCGTCTGGTTGCCAAATACTTCACGCAAACATATAGGGAGGATTCAAGGACACTTTTCACCCGTCTCAAGATTACCTCTGTGCACATCTTGCTCTCCCTTGCTACTACTTATGCCTGGCCCTTCACCAGTTAGATGTGAAGAATGCTTTTCTCCATGGTGATCTTCAGGAAGAAGTATATATATTTCCTCCTTCGGGTTTTGTCAAGCAAGGGGAGCCCAACTTTGTCTGCAAACTCAAGAAGACTCTCTATGGCCTCAAGCAGTCTCCACGGGCCTGATTTGAAAAATTTAGCAGTGCATTAATACCATATGGATTTACTCGCTGTCAGGCAGATCATTCCGTCTTTATATAAAGACTCCACTCTGTTCTAATAATTTTGGTAGTCTATGTTGATGATATTGTGTTTACAGGTAACAATGAGGCGACCATTTCTGCCTTCAAAAGTATCTTCATGGACATTTGATATTAAAGATTTGGGACCCCTCCGCTACTTTCTTGGCATTGAAGTTGCTAGGTCTTCTTACGGCTCTCTCTCTCTCAGTGGAAGTATGTCCTAGATATCCTTCAGGAAACTGGTTATTCTGGATGCAAACCCACAAATACTCCACTGAATGCTAACACCAAGTTATCTGCATCAGATAGGACTCTTCTTGACACTTTGGTCTTTTATCAAAAACTCGTCGGCAAGCTCATCTATCTCACCATGACAAGATCGGACTTATCTTATGTTGTTGGTTTTGTCAGCCAATTCATGCATGAACCATGAGACACTCACCTCCATGTTGTGTTCCGTATCCTCCGGTACCTTAAGGCTCATCCTGACGGCGGCTTGTTCTATGCACATCAGCCTATTTGTCCAGTTTGCAGGTATTCAGATGCTGATTGGGTTGGGTCTCCAGATGATCATTGCTCTAGCACCGGCTATTATGTTTTCTTAGGGTCACATTTAGTTGCCTGGCGAAACAAGAAGCAGTCCGTTGTTGCTCGGTCCAGTGTTGAGGCTGAATACCGAGCCATGGCTAATATTGCATCTGAATTGTTGTGGTTCCGACATTTTTTTAATGAGCTGGGCTTTGCTCCTGCCGATCCACTCATGTTTTGTGACAATCAGGCAGCCATCATCATCGCCTCCAATCCTGTCTTTTGTGAGAGGACTAAGCACATTGAAGTTTATTGTCACTTCCTTCGTCAACATATTTCTGAAGGCCGGCTATTCACTCCTTATCTGCACTCTAAAGATCAGCTTGCGGACATTGACCAAGGAAGCTCTTCGCACTCAACTCTCTTCGGTTGTTCGCAAGTTGAGTTTACTCGACATCTTCGAACTAGTTTGGGGGGGAGTGTTGTGGGACCCACTACAGTCACCAAATTGACTATGTGGGACCCACGTGGGTCCTAGATGACCAGGATTTTTCCAGTTTGGAAAGCTAGTTGTGTAATTTGTAATTAGTTATTCTTTGATTGATTACATTCCGTTTTTGCCATCATAATTGGCTCTCCTGTAATTATAAATTCATGTATCCTCTTCATCTTTATTCAATACAATACAAGAGAGAGAAGAATTCTCCTCCACAATCTTTCTTCTCCTTCTTTTCTTATTATTATTCTATAGTAATGGGATTGCAACTCCACCTTCTTACCCCTTTTGATGTTTTATTTATTTAATGATGTAAGAACAATGCAAGAGTGATGCAATAAGGACACTTGTCCAATGGAGAAGTTTTTGGTGAATCCTTGCATTCAGAAACCCTTCGAGTGTGCAACCATTAGGGATCTTTTTTTTTTTTTTTTGTTTTAGGTCCTTCAATTATAAATAATAGTTGCAGACGTAGAATACATGATCAACCAACACAACATGTGAATTACTGTGGTTCAAACATTTTCTTGATAAATTGAGCTTTCCTTCCTCAGAAATATTTATCATGTTCTGTGACAATCAAGCTACAATCAATATCGCTTCTGATCTAGTTTTCCAAGAGTGTAGAAACTAGAAAGCATATAGAGATTGATTGCCATTTTCTTCGACATGATGTATCATCTAGGAATATTGTCCATATTTGAAGTCCAAGGACCACTTAGCAGACATGATGGCTTCTCTCACTCTCAACTTGATGACGTTTTCAGTAAGCTGGATTTGATTGATATCTTTGAGCCAACTTGAGAAGAGTGTTGTCGGATATGGTGTATCACATTTTACACATGTGGGTTGACTTTTAGATATTGTTAGATATCATTTATTTTAAATGATTGTAATTGATTTTTTTATTTTTTCCCTGCCTTGATTAGCTCCCTGTACTCTTTATATACATGTATCTTCCTTTGTTAGAATTACAAGCAACATAATATGTAGAGAATTATCTCTCTCTCTCTCTCTCTCTCTTCTTCCCATTCCTCCATCTCTTTCTTTTCGTTTCTCCATATTTTCATTATAACATAAGGCATGACATAGATTGGTTTTCTTTTACTTTGGATCTCCAATTTTGTGAGTTTTAGTTATTTTATTTGAATTTCTTGAATTTAATTTTGCATAATTTGTTTGCAATTTTATTTTTCAAGAATTAAAATTGAAGCCTTGTGTGTGATTTTTTTATAGAGAAAAATTCAAACCTAGGTGAGATTTGGGCCTTCGTCAATTTTCGAGTTGAGTGAAATTGGCTTTAGTTCTTCAATTGAGAATTTGGGTTCCCATATCAAATTGGGCTAGATTTTCATTGGCTTTGGGTGATCAAAGAATTTGATTTCCTTCAGTTCTAGTAAAGTTTCTAGAACGCAAGATTTTATTTTCAAGTTTGGAGAATTTTACCTCAGATTTCTTCTCTAAGAATTCCCAATCTTAGAGCTTTGGTCGAATTTTCCAACAAACCCATATTAGTGCTGAGCTTCTAATTCTTTTTGAAGCTAGGCTACATCATCAATGTAATATCAGGGCCTCTCTCAAGGTAGGTCCCATCATGAGAATGACCTCAGATGAGGCTGTTCTCCAACCATCAATTTGTTTCAGAGTATTACAATCAAGGACTCGTGAACAATTTTTGTGACAGGGCATCAATATGGTGACGGTGACATGTGTGGCACCACATATTCAAGCCAAACAGTGTTATTCATACTGATGAATGGATTGATGCCTTTATTTGGGTTTGGACTGAAAAAAAACCACATTCTGAAGAGACTCTGTTGAATGATACATATTCTCAATGTCAAGGAACACAACCTGGAAATATATCTTACCTTCAACAACTCATCTCTGCCAGAACCTTGCAACACCTGCACTTTCCTCCTTGTCCTCTCTTGCAAAAGTGGTTTCACAACCTGCCAACAGTCGTGTAATAACATCATTGGAATACCAGACAAGCTACTCGTTGTCAAAGAACACATCTTCTCATTAAATTAACAAGTAAAACAAAGTCTGAAATATAGGTTGTATGTCTTGTTAGAAAAATCGACTTGAAAAAATGATTTCAAGAAAAGATAGATTATTACCTTCCAACATGCCGAAAATACATATGGGGCATTAGCAACGTAATATGTGTCTGTCTTCTCTGGGTAGTTTAGATCATCAATAGTAGAAACAATGGTCATTAGCTGCATTTGCAGAAGAAAGAAATAGCAATGAACATAGAATGGGATCTGAATCCAGAAAGAGGATCAGCAGTTTTAGAGAACTGATTGTCTGGTTGGAAGTAATGAGGGAAGGTTTATTTGGGTTTTTGTTATAGTAAAGTGACTCAAATCTGCAAACTTTACGGCCGCAACATTAAGCACTTTTCAACTGTGCTACAAGCAATTGTCAAAAATGTATTCACAGTTATGAATCAAATTAGAAATGACGAGAAGAGTTCAAAAATTTTAAGTGTGCCCAATCAGATAGCTAGAGCCACAAAAGGCATCATTTTATCAACGGTAATAGCTGTGCTTTGTTTGGAATACAATCCTTTGCTGATTTGGTACTGGCTGGGCATTATTCTCCAATTATATCAGAACCCACTTTAAGACTTGGAGGTCTGGTTACCCATCTCCAAGTGGTATCAATTGCAGCTATTGCTTGCTTTGGAGGGAGAGGATGGGAGATGCTACAAAAATAGAATGGTTATAATGTCAATCCTTATAGACCAAGTGTGGAGTCCACAATCTCTTGGGAAACTGCTTCTAAGATTGCTTTGCCAGGTCTGAGCTACTTCACAGGATAGAAGCTGGAATAAGGTCAGAAATTATTATCATCCTATCGAAATCTGTTTGAGATGGTCACCTCTACTTCTACGTGCATATGAACTCAATTCAATATTAGTGCCATGGGCAATTAAATACAGGCTGGTGTCAGGAATGGGATTCTAGCATGCTAGTTTAGAAGCATTTCAGACATTACAAATTTTCAAATAACAAATTAGGCAAGACCTTCTACCCTTGTAAGGCTTTGCAAAGCTATCAAACTGAGTTTTATAAGCATTATCGTCACCAAAGTTATTAACTCATCGAACAGTCAACCTTTTGGATTCTTCTTTTCCACTTTACTTCATCAAAACTCTTCTTCTCTATTGTTCCACATTCTTCCATGTGTAACTAGTATAATCACCCGTTGAAAACTAGTATCACTGAAATAAATTCTTTAAAGAGGAATCTTCTTTTCAGCAAACATAGAGTAAAGAAAACAGGAGTAGAAATCTGGGTTCTTGCAAAAACTACTTGGTTTTTTGTGTAAATGCTGATTTTCTCTGAAAAATCTCCTTTTTAAAGGAAATTTCAATGGAAAAATGGTAAATGTATCCTCAGTGAAGTTTAGAAAACAAAAATGACACAAACCTTTATATGGTTTAGAGCTGAAAGCTTTAGACCAGTCATATCCAAAACATTAATGCAGGTGCCAATATACCGCCCATGCTTCCTTGTGGCAGCAGGCTACAATATAAGCTAAAAATTAGTAAAATGTAACCATAGACCTTAAAGCATGAAAAAATTGTACTCACCAAAAGAACACGATCTCGATACTCATTAATCTGGATATGTGACTGCACGTAGTAGTGAACCTGTGATGGAAGAAAAGTATTTAGTTAGAAATCAGGTTTCATACCATAGACCACATGATATGCATTTCTAGGCATCAAGTAATCAAACAGATTGTCCAAGAGATAATATTGTTTGCTTTCAAAGAATTTGAGTTTACTAACCCTCTATCATCTGAGATTCTTGCCTTAAAGGTGTTGATATTTGTTTACAGAGGCAGTATTCAAGTAGTTCTATTGAAAGCAGTTGCGAGGTACTAATCAACCTTGTGTAGAAACAGATTCTGCTGGGAACAATGCAGCTTGCTCAACCAATTGAGATCAAAGATATCTTAGATCCTGAGGACACATTGCTATGCAAGAGGAAGCAAACAAGCTGGCAAAGCTTTTGGCCAAATCTTCAGACAATCATGGTAAAGCTTTTGGACATGGACTATCCCCAGATCTATCAGAGCTTCAGCCGATGCCGACATACTTGATGCTCCTGGAATTTCATCTTTGCCTAACTATAATCAAGTGATAGTACCAAAGGAAGGAGTATCATGATGTCTAAAAGGCTTTTTATTTTTTTTGTTTTGAGTGAGGGTAAATGGAGTGCAACACTTTGAAGATGTATAGAACATTTGACTGCAAAAGAGAAAACTGTGGGGTAGTACTGCAGATTGTAATCAATGAACATGATGCAGTATTTTGTTTCCTACTCCAGTACGGAGCTGGTTTTGTTCTAAACAGGGTATACTTACTCTCCTTCAAATATAACTATCGCTCCGCGAGCCCCCCCCCTCCAAAAAAAAAAATGGAGCTATGATGATGGAAGACACCCAAAGAAATTTTCATATACAAGAAAATAGAGTTTTCTCCAGGGATCTACTATTACATTGTTACCTAATGGAAGAGCTAAGAAGAAAAAAGACTTAACATGTAATAAGCTTCTCTGGAAAAAATAAACTTTGCATATGCTTGAACCTACAAAAAAAATTTCAAAACATTGCAGGAACTAAGCATATATATCCACTTCAGGACATATCAAATAAGACATATTCTTAAGATCTACTTATGCAAAAAAAAAACTATATATATATATATATATATATATATATATAGAGAGAGAGAGAGAGAGAGAGAGAGAGATACATAGATAGATATAATATAACACATTTCTAAATTAAAAAGATCCTATTCATCTGATGTAAGGACGTAAAAATGGACAGGTGAACTCGAAAACGGATTTAAAATAAAAATAAAAATAAAGACAGTCAAGCTTTGGTGATCATGTTAATGGATTTAAATCAAATGGAAAGAATTTTTTTTTTTGTGAATGAATTATTGTACATGATTAGATAGAGAGAATTTATCTTATCTGATATGGTTAGTGGGCCTTAAAATATGTCATGTATCAATTTATTGAAAAAAAAAATTGCAATTGCAGCACGGAAGTTGGTTTGGGAGACATAGCAGTGAACTAGACTCTTGTAGAAACTAGAAACCTTCTCAAGCTTGAGGTTATAGGTTAAACCCCATGCTTTGGTAATCCAAGCCATCTACCTGATGGATGCAACTGCCAATAGATGGCATCCCAAGATAACCTATATTGGGGGATTCAGATCATCCATTATCACAAACAATCTTCCCTACGTAGATAGAATAGAGACCATTGAACTATCAATCTGTTGGTTGTCAACCACAGGGTTAGGATTTTTAATGTCAGACTTTTCAGGTACAGGTATACAGCCAATTCACCATATGCCTCAGCACATCATCTTTTTTTAATAATCATTAATTTGATCAATGATCATCAGCATTCTGGATCATCAATTCATGTACCCCACATGTAAATCTCAAATTCAAAGTCTTAATTTTCTGATGAATAAAAAAAATAGAATCATACTTGAAGTCTCAACCTATAATTGATATTAATTATGGAAAAGGGGGACACAAGTGATACTTACAGATGCCTTGTCAAACGAGCTGAGTCCAACACCAACAGCAAAGACAGGAAGGCCCTGTTGAAAGGGTGAAAAAGATGAGGGAATATAGTTTAAAAAAAAGCATAAAAGAAACTCTTGCTTAAATTAACTAAGTTTTTATTCTTTTTCATTTACTTCCTACTTCATTCTAAAGTGAAGATGCACAGAAGAAGATTAAAGAAGATAGAAAACTGTATTAACAGAGCAAAAAATAAATATTCTTATCAACAACAAAAGCATTGGAGATTGGATATGACATTTTTAGGGGTGAAACTCGGGTCATGTTTTGACCCGACCGCATGACCCAACCCAAAGAATCATGCGGGTCGGGTCAGCGAGTCGGGTCGGGTTGAGAAGACAAAAACTCGCATTAAATTCAGGTCGGGTCGAGTTAGGAAATTTACAAGTTAACCTGACCCGACCCGAGCCGGCTAAAATGAGTTCAAAATGCGGGTCGGGTCAGAATTCGGGTTGAGTCGGGTTAAAATTCGGATAGAGCTGGGTCAATAATTCATAGGCCTAGATTAACATGCATTTAAATAAGATTGATGTCAAATTGGGTACAGGTGCAATCCACAAGAGATATGTGGGTGTTAGGGAGGAAATTTGTAACGACCCGACCCGCAATTTTGGGGTTTCAGGGTGATTCGTGGATCTCCAAGATGGTTTTCGGGAGTTTGGTAATAGTGGAGAGCTTGTGGGCTCACATGCAAGCCCTTGGTAGCTTAATTCGAGCTTAGGAGCTATGATGGCATTTTCGTAATTTTGGTTAAGTTAATGTTTTTCATGCAAAAATATTTGAAAATTCAGGGAACTTTAGAATGATGTGCTTAGATCCCCAAATTTTGCACACTCTCCTCTCAAATAGCTACACATGTAAAAAATAGAGACCCAATCTACTGTAGAAGTCTTCCATTTAAATTTCTGAGTATTTTTTAGATTTACTGAAAATAGAAAATGATTTATTAAAGTATTTTCCGGTGTTGGTTTTGGCGAGATTTTAACTGCAAGCTTGGTCCTTGTCCTAGGATTTGAGAAAAGTACGAAACATCCGTTTTGTGACCAAAAGCCAAGTTTTCTGGCGCGACCCACCTTTGGACCCAAACCCGACTTACTATAAATAGCATAAGTTAACCTAAGGAGAGAGAGAACCCTTCTCTCTTTCCATTCTCAGCCGATCCTCTCCTTCCCTCCCCTTCTCCTTGTTGAATAATAAACGGAATATAAGAAAAATAATAAGAAGAAGAGAGATGGAGAAGAATTCTTCTCTTGCTTGTATTCAATTCTATCTATCAAACTGTAGTGTTGTACATGTATATATAGGAAATAAGGGAGCTAATCATGTAGACCAAAAAGGAAAATAATAATTTAAAATCTAATTACAGACTATTAGACACTTACTCTAGTTGGTCTTTGTAATATACATTGAACTTGTACATTTTCTGTCCCACAACACAAGAATGGTACCCGAATTGGATCGGGTCCCACAACACTCCCCCTCAAGCTGGATCGAAGATATCGAGTAATCCCAGCTTGTTAATAACAGAATCAAGTTGAGCACGGGGAACAAACTTCGTGAAAATGTCGGCAAGTTGATCAGATGACCTCAGATGAGGAGTGACAAGTCGACCTTCTGAAATATGTTGGCGAAGAAAGTGGCAATCATCCTTAATGTGCTTGGTCCTCTTATGAAAGACCGGATTGGAGGCAATGTTGATGGCTGCTTGATTGTCACAGAACATGATAAGAGGGTCAACAGGGGCAAATCCCAATTCTTTAAGGAACTGACGAATCCAAAGTAGTTTAGTCGTAGTATTAGCCATTGCACGATACTCAACTTCAGCACTAGAGCGAGCAACTACAGTCTGCTTCTTGCTACGCCACCATACCAAATGGGAGCCCAAGAAGAAGCAATACCCCGTGGTAGAGCGACGATCATCATGAGAGCCTGCCCAATTTGCATCGGAATAACAACGGACAGGTAGGGAAGTCTGTCGAGCAAAAAATAATCCTGTCCTGTATGAGATTTAATAGAGCGGAGAATGCAAAAGACAACATGAAAATGAGTATCACCAGGAGCTTGCATGAATTGACTGACCACACCAACATCATATCATAAATCAGGTCGGGTGATAATGATGTATATCAATTTTCCAACCAGCTTCTGATAAAATGAATAAGAATCTAGAAGAGTCCCGTCGGAAGCAGATAGTTTGATGTTTGTATCAAGTGGAGTGTCAGCTGGTTTGCACCTAGAGTACCCGGCATCTTGGAGGAGGTCAAGAGCATACTTACGCTGAGATAAAGTGAGTCCCCGAGATGAACGAGCAACCTCAATACCAAGAAAGTAGCGCAAGGGCCCCAGATCTTTAATGGAAAAGGTGCGGTGAAGATATGCTTTGAATGTAGAGATGGCGGTTGCATCATTACCAGTAAGAACAATATCATCCACATATACCACCAGAAGCATGACCACACTAGAACGACGATATATAAAAACCATAAGGGAATACAACACTGCTGAACTTCTCAAACCAGGCCATTGGAGATTGCTTGAGGTCATAAAGAGCTTTACGGAGTTTGCAGACTAACTGAGGCGCCCCCTGCTTAAGAAACCCAAGAGGAGGAAGCATATAGACTTTATCTTGTAAATCACTATGAAGGAAGACATTTTTCACATCAAGCTGATGAAGAGGCCAAGCATTGGTGGTGGTGGCAATAGAAATTAGAATTCGAACAGAAGTAATCTTGGTCACAGGAGAGAACGTTTCCTGATAGTCCACCCCATGAGTTTGCGTGAATCCCTTAGCAACCAACTGAGCCTTATAGCGAGTAATGGACCCATCTGGATTATGTTTCAAGGCAAATATCCACTTGCATCTAACTGGAGTCTTACCTGGAGGAAGAGGAACCATATCTCAAGTATGATTTGATTCGAGGGCCACTAACTCTTCATCCATGGCTGCCTTCCAATAGGGGTCTCGAAGTGTAGCGTCAACCCTCTTGGGAATCTTCACATTGTCCAGAGCGGTGAGGAAGCTGTGTTAGAAAGGAGAAACAATATGATAGGAAACAAATTGAGCAAGCAGATGTAGAGTGCAAGAACGTTTACCTTTCTGAAGGGATATGGGAAGGTCAGACTTAGCAGCATTGGGCGAATCTGGACCTGGGGCAGAGGTGATAGTGGTGTCTGCTGGAGGTGGAGTCTGGTGTTGTCTGCGTCGATATACCAAAGGAGGCTTGGGAGTGCTAGCCGGAGTAAAGCCTTTATGAAATGGTGAGTAACCCAAAAAAATGCAACGCACATTACGAGGGGAAAACTTATCGTCAGAGAACTGGTGAACAAAGCATGCACATCCAAAAATATGTAATGGTAGAAGAGGAATATGTGTATGGAGTGAGAGAAGATGAACATGTGATTTGTCTGACAACACACGAGATGTCATGCGATTAATAAGGTAACAAGATGTCATGACTGCTTTCTCCTCCTGGGTTTTTTAAGCAGGGGGCGTCTCAGTCCACAAACTCCTTGCCGTCACCCTTCCCCGGGACCCCGATTTCTGTTGTTTCGTGCCGTTTTCTCTGTGGATTTCACGTGGAAACCTTCTCTCAGCCGGATTTGGTGTCCTTCAGCCGATTTCAGCTGATTTGGGTAACTTCTTCCCCTTTCCCCTCTTTCTGCTCTTGTTGGATTTTATAGAGATTGATGTTTAGAAATGTGTTAATTAAGATTTCCTCTTCAAAACAATGTTTGATTTCAAGAAAATGGGTTTTCCCCGATTTCCGTCGGTTTTGAGGTTTTCCTTGGGTTTTCTCGCGATTTCCCAAACCCCTCGTGAAACCCCGTTTCTCGGAAGATCTGAGACAAGTCTAGGAACTTCTGAGATGGATGGTGGCCTGACCCTTGGGTTAAGATCTTCCGAGCTTCTGAATGTCCGAACCCCAACCTCGGAACGTCTGATTGTCCGGAAGCTTCGAACCCTGGCCTCAAACGTTCCAAGGATGGGTGTGACCCAGCCCTGTGTTCGGAGCCTTCGAGGTCAGTGCTTCTGATCCGTAGTCCAGATTTCTCGAGCTTTCGAAAGTTTCGAACTGTACACTTTGGACCTTTCGAAGGTCCAAGAATTTAGATGTTCCGAGCCAACTTTCAGACTTTCCGAGAAGTCTGGAAGTTCCGAGATTGACCCCAGATCTTCCGAAAGTACAGTACTCTGTTGGGTTTTTTGAGATTTCTCTGGCAGTGTTTTGATGTTCTCTTGGTTTCTGTAGTCTTGCCGGTTCGCAGAGACACTCTTGGACAGCTAGGACTTTCACCCTGACACTTCACTGCTCATCCTACTTAGGTGAGGGGATTTATCACACCTACTTTAGTATATATATTATGCATTGAATGGAGTAATCTGAAAGGGAACCCTTTTGTATAATGAGCCACTCGGTAAGGGAACCACTGAGATGATTATGTGGTAAGGGATCCGTTTAGGTGCACTCGTGTTAATTATATGTGACGCAGTTGTGCATCTTGTTTGTGATATTGTTTGATAACATGCTGATTGGTTATGGGATATCATGTTGTGCATCTATGTGATAATGTTATGTATTAGAGAAGCATGTGATAGACAATAGAAGATACCTACCTACTATGCTATGATGATAAGATGTGTGCATGACCATGATAACATGTGTAGATGTAAATGGCATGCACGAGGGTGTATCTAGCGGGACTATATACTAGGTTACACCAAGTTATAGAGACTCCCCTAGTATGGGTTGGGTACTTAGGGTGTGGAGTGGATGTGTACCGTGAGTGGACCACGGGTTCTGATAGATGTGGACCTCTAGGTGTTTGAGTGTGGATTTATACTCCCTAGAGAGGTTACATATTTTCCTCTGTAGGACTCAGATTAGTGGAGATTCCTACCTTAGAGGTATGTCGGTTTTGTCCTCAGGGTGGCTGAGGGAACCCTAGTATGTTGTTAGGGTTGAGTACCTATTGATAGCAGTGGATGAAGCGAGTGTGAGGTCATAGGGAAACCCCAGGCAGTCAAACAGGTGGGAGCCCTGTTAGCCGTTTATGCGTTGACGTGGATGTTTCCCATGAGCTCAGCTTGCGGGTCATGTGATACATGGAAGTCAGATGAGCAGGAGCCCCGTTGGCCGCTTATGCATTGACAAAGATGCCATGGATGATTTAGTATGCGAGCTTATGGATGTTGAGAGAAATTGGTAGTCTGATGAGTGAGAGCCTTGATGGTCGCTCATGCGTGGCTGAGATATCATTGCTTAGAGTGGTAGTCCGATGAGTGGGAGCCTTATTGGCCGCTTATGCGTAACTATAATACCATTGACTCGAGGGTGGGACAGTTTGGATCTCCTGGGGGTCAGTTGAGTGGGAGCCCCGTTGGTCGCTCATGTACTGACAAGGAGACAGCATATGCAGCCCTACTCGTTGTCGTGAGTTGAGAGGTGAGGGTCTGACCATTGTAGGCCTGCCACTGTGATGTGGAGGTCGTAGACGAGTCCATCTTCCAGGTCCATAGGGACATGTGGTTGTTGTCACCTTTGGTTGTGGTTGGACTGAGATGCTAGAGATGCTATTAGAATCATCCCAGGTTGGCCTTGGGGTGATCTTTGGTTATGCCAGAGGCACGTTAGACGTTGGTTCGTGTGCTAGGTTTGAGTACATGTTACTGCAGTCTTGTATTAGTCGTTCTAGGCATCACTGCATCCATGTTCATTCATACGTGTGGTGTGTTGATAGCATGTGATATATGTATTTCCTTTTGTTTGGCATGTTGAGCTCACCCCTTACCTTGTAGGCACTCCGATGGAGGAGGGGTCGAGCGGACCCCTTGAACAAGCATAGGCGTGGAGTTGTGGATATTGATCGTTGCTATTTTTTTATACATGCTTTATGGATGAATGTAATAACTTTGAGATTATTTGTTATTACTTTAGTATGTTACTTTTGGATTTTATTATCATGTTGTGGTATGTTATGCCTGTTGGTGACATGGGTTGAGCGAAAAAAAAAAAAATTTACCCAAGGTAACATTGCTCTTTGTTTGTTGTATCAGAGATAACGCGCCCGTAGCGGGATGAGGCATTACAAAATTGATCCATTGGGTCCACTGTGCTCCACAAGCCAATGTTTGCATGAAGGTCTCATGTGAATTGGCCTTAGTGGAGAATTGTGTTTGTCGCATCTTGATTGGGTAAGTGAAGCCATGCCTTTTTAAGGCCCTCAAAATTTCAACTTTATCTAGCAGTTGAAATTCACTTGTTAGATCAATTGACTTTATGTTAAATTAGTGTCAAATTGGGTATAAGTCCAATTCACAAGGGATAGGTGGGTATGAGGGAGGGGGGAAATTAATGTAGAACAGCCTGCAACTAGGCAGGGATAAGAAGAAACAAAGAAGATAAGAAAAAGGCCATGCCTTTGAATAATTTTATTAATAATCCATTGTGTGTGTTCTCTCTTACATCCATCTATATTTATAAGAAAATAATCCAAACGAAAATAGAAAAGTACTCAACTAGAAAAGCCACCGACCTGGCTTCCTTGTTAAACTAGAACTCCCAAACCAAATAGGAAACTAACTAAAGTTGAACTGCTACTCAACTAGAAAAGCCACCGACCTGGCTTTCTTGTTAAACTAGGACTCCTAAACCAAATAGGAAACTAACTAAAGTTGGACTGCTAAGATCCCAAACGAAAATAACAAATCCTACTTGCTAATTAAGAAATGAATAAAAATAAATAGAAGTAAAATCTGTGTGCTGCATCTTCCGTGTCCTACATCAGTCCCCCGGTCTTGAAAAGAACTCGTCCTCGAGTGGAAATCAGCAAAAGCATACCGCACCAAACAAAGATGAAGACCAAGTCCGAAGATGCGAATGATGAAGCTTTGAACTACACAATCTTCAAGGCACAGACGACGAGAACATACTTTCTGCGGGGCGAAAAATTGAAGGACCGCAAACGAGCGCAAGCATGGACGAACCAAGCTGATGGCGAAGGGTCGTCATATGGCACTGGAGTGATCACACGGTCCTGATGGTCTGTCGGATGGAGGACAGGAGGCTGACATGATAAGGGAAGAATAATCATAGATGAAGTCCTGGTATCCGTAATGGGATCAGGTTTGGGTAATGGAGATGGGTGAGAAATTTGCGGTGGTGGTGGAGGTGTAGGTAGAGGTGGTGGCGGTTGATCGACACTCGTCGGTTGTATCGACGGTGGTGCCGGCAACACAACTCGCTCTGTCTCCAACACGGGCATTGGTTGTGGGGTCACGACTGCATGAGGAGGATGCATGAATTCTGAGTCTGAATCCGGGGCAGCATGCACGAATGCTGATGATGTCTTTGGAGTGGTCGGCACACATCTCGAGGAAGCCACGTATTTTGAAGTTTTGTTCACCTTCATCGGGGCTCTGTATTTTCGGCCGAGCAAAAGTTCTCTAAATTCTTGGAGAAAGTCGTGAAAGTCAGAGCGCAACTCAGAGATAAACTCGGATTTAAAGTCCTTGAACTCAGATTGGTGGAGAAATTGAGCACCATTTTTGTTGGACGCTAACGGGGCTACATGAAGCTGGGAATGAGATCGGGGTGTCACATAATCCAAGACATGACGGTTGGAGTGGGGAAAAGGTTTAATGGATGGATGAGGTGGACACATAGCTTGTCAAATAGTCAAACTTGGTCAACTGGTCATTTGGTTTTTTTTTTTGTTGTGTTTTTGTTGTCTGTGGAAAAAGGGGTGGAGGATGGGGATTGGGATGGTAGATTCGTACCTGGGATAATGCCAGGATTTGGCGAAGATGGCGGGGATCGAGACCACTATCGTCCCTGATAACGAAGGAACCTGTCTCGGAACATGAACGTCTCTGTATATCAGAGATACAGAGAAACTCGGCTCTGATACCAATTAACGTAGAACAGTCTGCAACTAGGCAGGGATAAGAAGAAACAAATAAGATAAGAAAAAGGCTATGCCTTTGAATAATTTTATTAATAATCCATTGTGTGTGTTCTCTCTTACATCCATCTATATTTATAAGAAAATAATCCAAACGAAAATAGAAAAGGACTCAACTAGGAAAGCCACCGACCTGGCTTCCTTGTTAAACTAGGACTCCTAAACCAAATAGGAAACTAACTAAAGTTGGACTGCTACTCAACTAGGAAAGCCACCGACCTAGCTTCCTTGTTAAACTAGGACTCCTAAACCAAATAGGAAACTAACTAAAGTTGGACTGCTAAGATCCCAAACGAAAATAACAAATCTTACTTGCTAATTAAGAAATAAATAAATAAAGAAATAAATAAAAATAAATAGAAGTGAAATCTGTGTGCTGCATCTTCCGTGTCCTACATCAGAAATGGATGCATTGGGTCCATTGTGGGTCTCACAAACAAAGGTTTGCACCAAACTTCATGTGAACTCATTTGAGGGTTTTTTATATCATGTGCAACTGATAGAATATACGAAAATGCAAAATAGAACACGACTGAGTTTGTACATCTCTCTTGTTTCTGCATCCCTTCATTTTTTTCCGTCTACTTCCACTTTCTTTATCAATCAACCCTCCACTACTTATCACTACTACAACAACACAGTCCTTTGCCCCCAAGCTTCAACTCTTCATTGTTCATTCACAAGCTCCACCGTCTCAAGTACCCAATCCTCGCCCTTTACCTCTTCTGTTTTTCCTTTTATCTCGTCCCTGCCATCCTCATGGCCTCCAACTCTCACTCTAGGTCTACAAACTAGCTGCTTTTTTTGAAGCAAAATATCCAAAAATAATTTGTTTTAGGAAGGTAGTTTGTCATCCCAACTTGAATTAGAGATCTTTAAGTTTCTTTAGGGAGCTAATTTATGGATCATTACAATGGTATCTGATTGATCAACATGAGATCATCGTAGGTGGGCCACACCTTAATCTATTGACCCATATTTGACTGACAATCCATAAGTTGTGTTAGAAAGGTAATAGAAGGATCTTTGAAGTAGATTCCTAGTCATGATTATCATCATGAGTGGGTCCCATATTGTATCTTTACATCTATGTATCTTATCAATAATCCATCTTTTTTGTAGCATCCCTTCGACCTTGGATATGCCATCAATGATCTCCTCAGGCATCTTTTCATTCTCCATGTCTTCCTTTTGAGTTATCATCTTCTGTAAGTCTAGATTGTCGTAGTCTTTGTTAGATCTCCAATTGATATGTAAGACTTCTAGATCGCTATGTTTGGATTGTATAAGGTTCACATTGATATGACCAGACAATTTAGAGAGTAGATCATCACAATCTTGCATGGATCTTTTTATATCTTTAGAGTGGGTCATGTCTTCTTGAAGCTATTTTGCAGAAAAAATCAAATGCCAGCACAAACAAAATGATTTAACAAATGAAACGTACCTCCGAAGTGGTTGTCCCACCAAATGCAAAAGGAAGGTCTGATGCTCAAAATGCATGCCACAGGAAAATAGGCATCTCATCCTCATTTTGGGGTAAATTTTAATAGATGGATACAAAGCATGTCTTTCCATCTACATTTTACAAAAGAGGACCAACATTCTAGCATCTAAATGATAAGGATAAATTCTACTTGGCAGATAAAGATCTAATTGCATCATATCATTTGGAAGCACAATGGACCTTTAAAGAAAAAGTTCTACAAAAAATTAGTGTATGAAATGAACAAATATCAGACTGTCAAGGTCATTTTTTTACATAAACATGAGTTGATTAATTCCAAGAACACTGGCAACAAGAGAGGAAAGCATGTTGGCCAAAACGGAACCAATAAAAGCTTGCAAGTTGACAGAATTACCTCCTTCGAATATCCAGACAATCCTATGAGCTGTGTGTCACGTATTGCTCTATATAAATCAGTAGGCATTATAGGTTTCTGTCATGAGAAACACTTAAAATTAGAAACAAAGAAACCAATAAAAGGACCAATAAAGCATATTGTTGTTTTTTGGCTTCAATTTGCATAGGATTCTTTTACCACTAACATTTCATGAATCAAAGTAACAATTTTCAGGTTGAAAGTCCCAAAAGACAAATTCGTCCTGATTACAAAAAGAAAATGATGTGTAGTAAATATGAAGTCGCTGTCAGGTTCATGTACTTATACCAATTTATTGTGGGACGTTATGAAAGATGAGGGATTTTTTATCCATTGTTTAAAATGTGGATTTTAATACACTATCATGTCTAGAGACTGATTACGACAGTTAGGGAGATCAAGGCACTTGTTAGGGGTCTTGAGGTATCCTTTACTCATGTAAGGCGTTCGACAAATGGGGTTGCGGACTACTTCACCAAGAATGGCATGGAGGGGACTGTGGTTGGTGTTTTTCACATCAAATGATGGGAGTTTATTTGCTTGCACAGATTGGGCATGTTGTTTCATTTGGAGCTTTCATTGTTGTAGCTTCTCTTTGGATGTTGTTTTTAGTTTTATCTTGTTTTTTCTTTCGTGGTTGGGTCTATATCTTTAAGACCCGCTTTCTTCCTTGTACCAAAAGTCGTCTTCTTATTAATATTATCTTCTTTGTTACCGCTCAAAAAAAAAAAAATACACTAACATGTAATTGATTGGATTTAAAGGTACTACAATTTGCCTGTCAAATTTTCTATAGAAAAAATAAAAATTGCAAACATGTAACTAGCCACACTAATTTAGGAAAAACTCTAACCCCATTCATTTGAATGCAAAGACAACTAACGCTTCATGCCATGTCCCTGTTGTTCTGATGCAAGAATATTCAGAACATTCTATCCATATTTATATGATTGGAGTACATTTTTCACATACATAAACACTAAAGCACAAATCAATCAGGATTTGTGATTGTGAGCAGATGCACACATGCATGAATGTATTACATTAGGGATATGATCACCTAGGTTTATGAAAAAGAAAAGCACGTGCTCACCTTGTTGCAGAAAGCTACATTCACGTGATAAGATGATCTTATGGATATGGTTCACTAGCAAAAAAAAATGGCATTTTAGTTGCTGTCATCTGTGACTGAAGAAATGAGTATGCTTTTTGCTGCTTTACGGGCCCAGTTGGACCAATCAGCAACCACAAGGCACAGTTGGATCAAAAGGTTGCATCATAGATTGCACGAGTGACAAAGAGCTCTGATTGGACATCAAAGTCATCTGATCAACGGCCTTCAAAATGGATGGAAGACTGTTATGTGCATAACTTTCATACGGTTGGCTATAATATAGGCAATAATAGAGGAAGTTTTGCCGTGTGTGTCTCTTCCTCAAGGAAACCCCTTAGGTTCCCTTCTTCAATAAAAGTCCTTAGGATCAGCTTGGATGGTTTAGGATCAGTTGGTTTAGTTTGAATTTGTAATCTCTCCCAAGATAAGGGGATGAGGTATCAATCTCTCCCAAGATAAGGGGATGAGGGATCTATATGTAATCGGCTATTTTTCATTTGTAGTAACAAGGAATTACCAATTTGAATGAAAGTCTACGAGGCTGGACTCCCTTTAAGAGTCCCAAGTGAACGAACCATCACAATCCAACCACCTTCCATCTCTTCTATCTCCTCCGTCTCATGGCTCCGGCAAAATTCCATACCATCAAACGAAAAGCCCACTGAAAGGTATCAAAGTCAGGTTCCTCGCTGTCATGGCAGAAGGAACATGATATGCCAGAATTGAGGAAATGATGCATTTGCTTTGGAACACCGTGGAGAACCAGGGGCGTAGGGTAGATGACTTGGTCACCAACCAAGGGCGCCGAATGGATGAACTGGTGGCTCAAATGGGGGCTGTAAACACTCGACTGGACGCCATCTCCCACTTATGTACTCCAGACGAAGGGGACGCCTCCAGCTCACGTTCTTTTCATCGTAGTCACAACTCGGGAGGCTACTCTGGGGGTGACAGGGATCATACCCCTATGGCTCGCATGGCCCGCTTGGAATTGCTGCGCTTCGATGGAACTGATCCATCGGACTGGATTTATCGAGCAGAACAATTTTTCTTTCACCTGCAGACTCCAGCAACCCAGTACCTGTTAATGGCATCCTTCCATTTGGAAGGCAAAAAGCCCTCCAGTGGTTTCGTTGGATGGAGAAATCCAGCGCCTTAGCCAGTTGGGAGGACTTCACTATTGGTCTTCTAACCCGGTTTGGCCCTTCGCCTTACAACGATGCCACGGCCTCCCTGACCAAGGTGCGGCAGGTATCAACGGTGGATGACTACTAGTCGAAGTTTGAAGAACTCGCCAACAGAACAACGGGACTGAATGAGTCCTTTATGATCAGTTGCTTTGTAGGAGGATTGCAGGAGGATATCAGAATAAGCGTTTGGATGTTACATCCGAGCACTCTGTCAGACGCTGTTGGACTAGCAAGATTGCAAGAAGAGAAGATTAACCTGAGAATAAGGAGATCACGGTTCGAGCTGAGTCGGCTCGGTCCAACCTCCAGCAGTGAAATCCCCCACACCGATTATTAAACGTCTCACACCAATGGAGATGCAAGAACGGCGATCCAAAGAGTTATGCTATAACTGTGATGAAAAATTCAGACCGGGCATAAATGTTGTTCCCAGAAGTTATTCTTAATGGAAGGGAGTTGGCCAGAGGAAGATAATGAAGTGGACTTAGAAGATGAAGATCCTCATGATGTTGAGCAACCCGAGATATCGCTACATGCAGTCACAGGAAGCCCATCACCTCAGACTATGCGGGTGAAGGATCTGTTACACCAATTGGTTGTTATGATATTAGTGGACTCAGGAAGTACTCATAAGTTTCTCAGTCCTAAAATGACGACCGTATCTGTTGGGGTGACGGTTCATTGTAAAGACGGATCAGAAAAGCCTCAAGTTCTTGCTGGAGCAGAATATAGGTACCCCGATGCAACAACAGTGGGTCTCCAAGCTCTTTGGCTACGACTTCATCATTGAGTATCGAAGTGGACAATCTAACATACTGGCCGATGCCCTGTCCAGAAAAGAAGGTGAGCAGTTGTATATTACTTTTCCGGTTGCTTCATGGGTAGACCGATTGAAGGGCGAGCATACCACTGATTCCCACATCCAGCACTTGTTGACTCAACTTAAAAATGGATCACTGGATCCAACGCGATACACGGAGCAGCAAGGTATCCTTTTTTACAAAGGGAGATTTTATGTCTCTCCACAGTCCCCAATAAAAAAGGACATCTGATGCGGAGCATTCATTGCAGATTTCATAATTAGTAGTTGCTTTCTATAATTAGTAGTTGTACTTAATTTTCTTTGAGGTTGGTTTTAGTTAGTTTCTATTTTGTTTATTGCTATATTTAGTTAGTTTTATTTTAAGCAAGAGTTGCCTTTTTCTTTACTTGCTATTTTTTGTTTTAGTTAGTTTTATTTTAAGCAAGGGTAGTGTTGTAATTTTGCTTTATTTTATTTTAAGTAAGTGATTCTTTATATAAGGCTTTGTAGCCCTTTGGGCAAAGACAGTTTTTATAATGAAATAAAATCAAGATTGAGAATTTCTCTGCAAATCCTCTGCCGTGATTATCTTGGAGCGAATCCGAGAGTTTGGCGTGAAGCTGTTTCCCTTCCAGGTACTTGATCCTCTTCCTCTTCCTCTTCTTCTTCTCTCTCTTCTTCTCTTCTCCTACTCATCGTATACCCTTTAACTCCATCCAGATCTGCTGAACCCCTTATCTTAGCCTCCTTTAACCCTTTCACTGTTTTAAACCTCTTCATCCAAATCATAACAGTCCACCATACAGCTGCCCTCAAATCTTTGGACCCTTTTCAAGCCTCATACAGCCTTTACCACCTGTCCCAACCTCCATACAGCCCTAAACTACAGCTGTCATGTTTTCCCATAGCCTTTCTTAACCTCCTTTACACCTGTCCTGTTCTTCCAGTCCCCATCTTAGCCTTTTCAACCTGTTTTCCCCTCTCTCTTACTGCTGTCCCACAAAACTGGGCCTTTTCTTAACCTCATTAACCTGCCACACTGCTGTTAAAATCAGATTTAATCTTTATTTGATGTTGGTTTTATGTGTTTGTGTGATTTGATAATCCTTTTGGTTTTGAGAGCCTTCTACTTTGAGCTATGACATGGTTTGGATTGTGATTTTATTACTTACATTGAATCCTCTGAATTTTATTGATTATTTGTGGTAGATTTTATTATTCTAATTGTTACTATTAATTTTAATTTTAATTTCAGTCTCATTTAGTTTCTTATTATTGCATAAATCGCATTTAGGCATTTAGGGTCACCTTTTGTCTTGTTCTGCGTCAACATCCAAATTCACATGCATGACAGTCCACAAGGAGGTCACTCTGGTTATCATAAAACATATCGGAGTCTGAAGCACGAGTTCTTTTGGCCTGGGATGCGAACAGATGTCTGGGACTATATCAAGCATGCGATTCATGCCAGCGCAACAAAAGTGAGAATGTACACCCTGCGGGCCTGCTGCAACCGTTGGATATACCGCCTGAGGTTTGGTCATCCATCTCGATGGATTTCATAGATGACCTACCAATTTCGTTGGGGAAGAGCACAATCATGGTGGTGGTGGACCGTCTTTCTAAATATGGTCACTTTATAGCATTGGCTCACCCGTACACAACCATCAGTGTGGCTCAGCTATGTCTTGATCACATTTTTAAACTTCATGGAATGCCCACGTCTATTGTTAGCGATCGAGACCTGGTATTTCTTAGGTTTTTTTGGAAAGAGTTCTTCAAATTGCAGGGTGTCTCTCTCAACATGAGTTCGGCTTATCACCCCCAATCTGATGGACAAATAAAGGTAGTCAACAAGTGCGTCGAGCACTATTTAAGGAGTTTTTGTGGACTTCGTCCCAAGGAATGGAGTCGTTGGCTGAGCTTGGCTGAATACTGATACAATACCAGTACCCATTCTTCCACAAAGATGACCCCATTCGAAGCTTTGTATGGGCGGCCTCTGCCCAAGTTACTTTCCTATGTTCGAGGCACCACCAGGGTCAAAGCCGTGGATAAGGACCTCAGAAGTAGAGAAGCTATTTTACAGTTATTAAAGGACAACCTTTCCCAGGCTCAACATCGTATGAAATTCTTTGCCGATAAGGTGTGCACTGAGCGCACATTTGAGATTGGTGATTGGGTGTTCCTGAGCCTCCAGCCCTACCGTCAGCAATCTCTAAGCTTGCGACGCCATGCCAAATTGGCACTAAGTTCTATAGGCCTTTTCAAGTTCTCCAGAAAATTGGTAGTGTGGCGTACAAGTTGGACCTGCCAGCTTCATGTCGGATTCACCCTGTTTTTCATGTCTCTTGCCTCAAGTGTCGGGTGGGGAACAATGCTCTTTGGCAATCAGCCCTTCCAGACGTTGATCCTAAAGGCGACAATGTTCTAGAACCGGCTACTGTACTGGATCGTAAGGTGGCTAAACGTGGGCGACGGGCTATTACAAAGGTCTTGGTTCAAAGGAAAGGCCTTGGGCCAGCCGATGCTACGTGGGAAGAGTATCACCAGTTGCACGCCAAGTTTCCAACCTTCCTCTTCGAGGACGATGTCGGGTTCGAGACGGGAGGGATGTTACGTGCATAACTTTCATACGCTGGCTATAATGTAGGCAATAATAGAGGAAGTTTTGCCGTGTGTTTCTTTTCCTCAAGGAAACCCCTTAGGTTCCCTTCTTCAATAAAACTCCTTAGGATCAGCTTGGATAGTTTAGGATCAGTTGGTTTAGTTTGAATTTGTAATCTCTCCCAAGATAAGGGGATGAGGTATCAATCTCTCCCAAGATAAGGGGATGAGGGATCTATATGTAATCGGCTATTTTCCATTTGCAGTAACAAGGAATTACCAATTTGAATGAAAGTCTAGGAGGTTGGACTCCCTCGAAGAGTGCCAAGTGAACGAACCATCACAATCCAACCACCTTCCATCTCTTCTATCTCCTCTGTCTCACGGCTCTGGCCGAATTCCATACCATCAAACGAAAAGCCCACTGCAAAGACAAAGTGGGTCTTACAATCCATTTCACTTGCCTTGGATAGGATCAATCACCAAATCTAATCAAGAAGAATGCTAGGCCAGATTCAATCCATTGGTGGATCCTTCCAATCCAAAAAAATCAATGTTGAGTCTCATCTGGGCACCACATGCAACCACAGGACCCGTACTACGATTTTGCACTGTTCATTCTTCATGCATACAAATTTTATATATAGAATCCATCTTTAGCTACTTTGACAAATATGGCCCTCACCAATTTCTACTCCAAATGCTTCGTGGAAGACGAGGAGACAAATGATGATGCAGTCGTGCCAAAACATGTAATAATAATTATTATTTTCATCACTTTATTTGTGTGCCAATTTAAGGTCTAAATAAAGCTCATTATAGAGTCTAAACTAGGGATTGTCTTACACTAAGTTGTATAAGGACTTTTTCATAAGTAGAAACATTTTGAAGATGTTTTATAAAAAGGATTGTGTGTGTGTAGTTATGAATTTTAGGACATTGAATTATTGGAATTAATTTTGGTAATTCTCTCTTTGGCAGTTGGATTTACATCATCTTTTACTTCTTTTCTCATGTAATGACCCAACCCATCAAAGTATCGAGGATTCTTGTAGAAAATGCACGGAAGAGACACCTGGCACCAATTTGGCCAAGTTGACTTCAAAACTGGACGACTTGACAGTAGGTCTAACTTGTGGGACCCATTTGAGGTATCAAATGAACTCTAAGTTCAGTGAGACTTGTTTTGTTGGATAGGAAGAGCTTCCCAAAAAGTACAAGAACATTGAAATCCGAGTTCAGGAGCCTAAGTTATGGTCGTTTTAGCGAAAGGGTGCAAAACTATCTAAATTTGCAGAATGTCGGTCGAACCGACAAAAAACGTGGGTCGAACCGACAGAGAGCAACATTTCAGTCTGTCTCTGTTGATCGGACCAACGGAACCGTAAGTCGGACCAAAGACGTAACTAAGTTGGGTATTTATGCCCCACTCGAGCTAGAAATCATTCCTAGCTCATTCCCTCCGCCCCAAATTCAGTGGAAACCCCTTCCCACCTCAAAATCCGACCTTCTCCTTCCCTCTTTCCCTTGGAATCTTCTTGTGCATGTGAGTGGATGAGATTGAACACCTCTCCCTCGCCCCCATTCCGGCGTTTTCTCCTTCTGGAGGTAAGTGAGGATCCATTTTCACTCCTATCTCCTTTGGATTCTTGTTTGATGTAAGGATGAGGTGAAATGGGATGGGATTGAGGCTTAGTCAAGGGAAAATGTTGGGGATTCGTGAGTTAAGGTTGAATAGAAGAGGGATTTGGATCCCTTCTTGGGTAAAAGGGTGTAGTAAGGGAAATAAATTGGGGATTTGCTAATTTTCTTGAAGTTTATGCCTCAATATGAGTTGTGATGGTGATCTTTATGTGTTGAGCAGCTCCCGGTCTAGAGAATGTGGACATTCCCCGACAAGCTTAAGGTATGGATTTATCAGCATACTAGGTGAGGGTCTCTAACCCCATGCTTGCTATTAAGGTATTTGTATAATTCTTTTTATGAATGGGTAAATGGTGATGATGTGGATTGATATATCTGTTGTTAATGATGTAAATGGGTTATGCATGCTAGAGTGAAGATATGTATGGAGTATTCCTTGTAAATTTTCGGGTAAGGGTAGATGTTGATAAGGTTTGAGTTATCGTGATGAGTAGAATAAGTTGTCATGCTTGAGTAGATTGTAGTTGGGGTTATTTTTGGGTGCTTTGTGTCTTTTGCATATCCATGAGGAAAGAAGATTCATGGAGAGGGAAGTTAATTGTGAGGGTTCCTCCCCCTTCTATTGCCTTCTATGTGTTTGTTAGAATACATGAATGAATGAAATGTGGTGACGCTTGTGTAGAGTTCGGTTTTGATGCTTGTGAATGAGTTATACTTAAGGTATCTCTTTGTGGTTTCCTATATTGGGTACCTCTATGTGGATATCAGGAGTTAGGGGTATCTCTGTGTGGACACTCAAAGGATACCCTCTGTGTGGATGATCAATTGGAATGGTGGAAATGCAATTGTAATGGGAGATGTGCATTTATATTGTATTGAGCATTTTCTCTATGCAATGAATGTGTTTTATCTTTCTTACATGTACAATGTAGATTATGGTGGACTAACCCCTTGTAGGTGCAGGAACCAGGCTGGAGGCAGGGTTTGGTCGACCCCAGCCACGAAAGTAAAGTCAACTTGGGAACAATATCAGTCTTTTTGTATTTTGTAATGCACATCGAGTGTGAATGTAACTTTTGGGTAAATTAGTGAGTGTTGTAATCTGAACCCTTAATGGATTGAATTATTATTTTAATGGAATGGTGCTTGATAACTAGATCTTGATGTCTTATTATTGTTTAGTCGCGAAACCGGGTCAGGGTCGTGACATCTCATCTCTTCGTTTAGGTATCATCTTTCCTCACTTTGTTTCCTTCTCTCAAGATTCTTTCCTAAGACTTCCAATCTCAGTTCTTTCTTTTCTATTTCTTCTCGCCTATTTCTTATTCCAATACAATACTGGCATTGATTGACATGACCTAACCATCTCAAGAATTCATAATCTTGTGTTGCATCAATCTGGATGTTTTAGTGAGTTTGATTTTTCCACCCAAAAGATCCATAATGTGGGCTTCATCACATGATCATCGCCAGTAGCCATTTTCCCATCTATTTGAGATTGCCTTTTTGAAACCTACATTTTCATCCTTTCTTATCCAAAGATTATATCCTCTGCCATTCTATATTCAACCAGGTCCTTTATGCTTTCAGTCCAAGTCTTCGACTGCCTGCTCTCTCCTAGTCCTCACCACTTGAATGTCATCATTTTTTGTAGTGCTGGTTTTGGTTTGTAGTCCAAACCATCTTCGGAGGTCTTCCCTCATTATTTTATCTATTGGGCCATTTTTAAGATTTAATGCAACCATTCCTTTTATATCCTTCAATAGTACCCACTCATCCATCTCAATATACGAGTCTTTGTTGTCTATACTTTTTCTGCTTGTTTTTTATATAACCAGTATTTTGCTACATAAAGCATTGTTGGTCTAATTGTTGTCTTATAGAATTGCCCATTGACTCTACTTGGTACCCTCCTATCACATAGAACCCCACCAGCTTGACAACATTTCGTCCACCCCGCACTCATCCTATTGGCTATGTCCAAATTAAATCTTTTGTATTTCTAAATTGGAACTATGCCAAGAAGCTAAGGGTCAGGAAGAAAGCAGCTTTTGGGTGAGAACAAAGCTATAGAGATGACGAGATATTCCAGAAGGCTAAATGGAGGCTTTGTACTTGGTTAGTGGCAAGTAAGGAGTGCAACATGTTGCACTTTATAGGTCGTGGGGGGTTGTATGAGAGGTAAATCTAGTAAAAAAGTTATCAAGGAGGTTTGACCACCTCCTCCGCCTGGTTTCTTTAAGTTCAGTGTGGATGGGGCAGAAAGAAGTTAGGACCTACAAGAATAAGATGAGTATTGCGGGATTTGGCTGGGTTTTCATCCCTTCTCTTTTTTTGAAGTTAGTTGGGGCTAGGGATTCAAATGAGTCTGAGATTCTAGAGATTGGGAAAGACTTATCTTTGTAGGTGAGATATGTTGTGGGACCCACACATCACACGTCTAGTGATGTGGGCCCCAGTTAATGTCTAGATTCATTGTATATTGAAGGTCAATACAAATAGATTGTAATTAGGATATAGTTATTGTATTTCCTTTTTTATTCCCTAGATTGTCTCTATATTTTCTATTTAAACATTATATCCTCTAAGAGAAATACAATCAATCAATACATTTGACAGAGATAATTCTCTCCCAGATTCTTTCTCTGTTCTTCTTCCTTATTTTCATATTCCTATTCTACATGGTATCAGCCAGGGAAGATTTTCTTTTTTGATTGTCTTAAAGATCACTGTTCCAGCGAGAATCACTGTTCAGGCGAGCAGTCTGCCGGCAGGGGACTCGTCCTTCCCTGTCGTTTTTGACAAAGCTTTCCATCCATAGGGTTGGATCTCTGGTTTAACGCCTTTTACACCGGTTCCTGCTGCCTTCTTCTTCCAGCGATTTTGGTGTTCTTATAAAACCCAGTTTTGGTTTTCTACTTAGATCGGCTGGTTCATGACACTTTTGGAGTTCGATCCTTCACTACTGTAGTCGCCTCTGCCCTTGGTTTCAATCCCACCTGGTTGTGCCACCTTTGATCAACGGTGGGACCCCATTCTGGGCATTCTCGCCCTTGCTGCCTGGGACGCCTATTTCCCTAGATTTTGGGTATTTTTCTGCAGATCTGAGGGGATTCAGCCCTCTTTCACCTGGGATCTACACCACTAGAGTCACCCCTACCTTCTCCTTCCATCCCTTTGGAGTTGCTAGTGTTACCATCTCGGTGGGGCCTATTTTTGGTTATTTTTTCGTTGCTGCAGTCCATCCCTTGGCTGGATTTCTTCTGCTGTTTGGACCTTTGCTGCAGATTGGTGTTGTGTAGACATTTGGTGTGTTTTTTTTTTTTTGCTTCGATTGGTGTTGTGTGGGGTCCTTTGCTGCTGCTACTTCTCCGATCTCACATCGGCCTTGATTTTGCCTAAGTTTATTTGGCTTGTCTTTCCTGTTATTACTCTATGGCTGCTGCATCATCTTCTAGTTTTTCTCTTCCGGATGTCGCCTCTTCCGGCTCTCCCCAGATTGGTCGGATCACGACAGTATTGCTTAATGAGACGAATTATTTTGACTGGTCCCGTTCCGCCGCAATGTTTTTAACTGCAAAGAAACTCTATTACTATCTTGATGGTACTATTCCCCTACCGGCTAAGACGGATCCAACATTTCCCACCTGGATTGCAAATAACTATCTGGTCCAGGCTTGGCTTCTTCATTCTATGGAAGCCTATGTGCGGCGTCTCGTCTATAATTTTCCCACTGCCAAAGCTGTATGAGACACTGTAAAGACTTTGTATTCTGATGGTGATAATTTTGCTCGAATATATGAATTATCTCAGACTGCTGCTACTCTTCGTCAGGGGGAGTTATCTCTCATCCAGTACTATTCAACTCTGCAATCCAGTTGGTTGGAGCTTGATCAACTTCAATCTCTTGTTTTTAAGGATCCGGCAGATACTGTGACGTTCCACAAGTATGTCGAACAACAACGAATCTTTGCTTTTTTAGCTGGACTTAACCCTGAATTTGAGCCCACCAGGGCTCAGATTCTTGGGCAACAATCTCTCCCATCTCTCGATGAGGTTTATTCCGCCTTACTTCGAGAAGATCACCGTCGTCTTGCTATGGCTCCACTGCCCGTTGAGCGCTCTGCACTGATCACCAACCATTCTTCTATGCCATCTCTGGCTCATGGGCACCCTGCTTCTCATGGCAAGGATTTCCCATCTAATCCTCGACGGGACACCAAAGGCCCACGGAAGAAGGGCCCTCGGTTCTGTACCTACTGCAAGATGACTAATCACAACATTGATTCATGCTACAAGCTTCATGCACGTCCTAAGCAAGCCCATCTCTCCGCTGCTCCTCCTTCCTCTGATGTGGTTAATGATAGTGCTCCTGTGATTCGTCAGGATCTTAACTTCATACTGCAACGCCTTGAGCGCCTTCAGTCCTCTGAGGTATCCAATGTTGTTTCCTCTCCTTCAGGTAATGAATCATCTGCCCATCATGCCTCTCCTACTTCCTGGATTGTCGATTCTGGTGCTACCGATCATATGGCTGGTATGTCCACCCTCTTCTCTTCCCTTTCTCCTATTAGTGGTCAGGTCAAATTAGCCAATGGCTCCTTCACTAATATTGTTGGGAAAGGAATTGTCCCTGTTTCTCATAATTTGGACCTTCACTCTGTTTTGCATGTTCCAAATCTATCCCGCAATTTGTTATCTGTTAATGCCTTCACTAAACATTTGAATTGGTCAGTCACATTTTTTCCTTCTCATTTTGTTTTCTAGGATCTGAACACGAAGCAGATGTTGCTATGGTAGCTCTAAGGCTTGTTCAACCTCTTCGTCTTCAGATGTGTGGCTATGGCATTGTCGTTTAGGACATCCTGGCGACTCTATTCTCAAACAGCTTGTGCCAAGTTTATCTTTTACTCGTTTTGAATGTGAACCTTGCCAATATGGCAAACATGTTAGAAATCATTTTTCACCATCTATGAATAAAAGTTCATCCACTTTATTTTCACTCATCCATTCTGATGTTTGGAACTCTCCAACCATTTCTCGCACTGATTTTCTTTATTTTGTTACCTTTATTGATGATTTCTCTCGCATGACATGGACATATTTAATGAAACAGAAATGTGAGGTTTTTTATCACTTCCAAAATTTTTACCAGTGGGTTCAAACTCAATTTGGGTGCAAGGTTAAAGTTTTACGGAGTGATAACGGGGGAGAATATTTGTCACACTCCTTTCTTACTTCTTTGGAAAAACATGGCATCGATTCTCAGTTCTCCTGTCCTTCCATACCTCAACAGAATGGTATAGCTGAGCGAAAAAACCGTCACCTTCTTGAGGTAGCCAGATCTCTTCTTTTTACTATGCACGTCCCCTCGTCCTATTGGCCAGAAGCCGTATTAATTGCTTGTTATCTAATTAATAGAATGCCTTCTCGCATTTTACAAAATCGGTCCCCCATCGATCATCTGTCCTTACATAAAGCCATTCCCCACATTCCTTTACATGTCTTTGGGTGTGTTTGTTTTGTTCACAACTTTTCTGGCCATAAACTTTCTCACCGGGCTGTGCGATGTGTTTTTTTAGGGTACATACCTTTTCACAAAGGTTACAAATACCTTGATCCTATCACTGGAAAGACATACATATCCATGGATGTCACTTTCTTTGAGCGAGACCCATATTTTTCAGCTCCCTCCACATCTTTTCCTTCTCCTGTTCTTCCTCTGGTCCCTGACAATCTTCCTTCCCCAAGTCCACCTAAGCCTCTTATGGTGTACCAACGTCGACAGTCTCGAGTGCCATCTGCGGCTGACTCCACTCATCCCTCTGCACGTGCTTTAGATCCACCGGTCTCTAACCTGTCTGATCTTCCTATTGTGCTTCGCAAAGGTAAGCGCTCTTCTATTACTAGCCATCCCACTGATCATTTTTGTCTCCTATCATGCTGTTTCACCCTCCTATCATAGTTTTCTCACAGCATTGGACAACATTAAGATACCAAAGAGGATTGACACAGCCTTAAAAAATCCCTCTCGGAAAGCAGCCATGGATGAAGAGTTAGCTGCCCTTGAGAAGAACAATACATGGGAGATGGTTTCCTTACCTCCAGGCAAAAGCCCAGTTGGGTGCAAATGGGTCTTTGCTTTGAAGCATAATCCAGATGGCTCTATTGCCCGTTACAAGGCACGTCTCGTAGCCAGAGGCTTCACACAGATTTATGGAGTTGAATAGCAGGACACTTTTTCACCTGTCGCCAAGATTAACTCTGTGCGCATTTTGCTATCTCTTGCCACCACTCATGCTTGGCCCTTGCACCAGTTAGATGTGAAGAATGCTTTTCTTCATGGTGATCTTCAGGAAGAAGTTTATATGCTTCCTCTTCTGGGATTTGTCAAGCAGGGGGAGTCTCAGTCTGTCTGCAGATTAAAGAAAGCCCTCTATGGTCTTAAGCAGTCTCCACGTGCCTGGTTTGAGAAGTTTAGCAGTGCCTTGTTACCTTATGGTTTTACCCGATGTCAGTCAGATCACTCAGTCTTCATCTACCGTCTCCACTCTGTTGTGATGATTTTG
Source organism: Chimonanthus salicifolius (assembly GCA_013350335.1). Classification (NCBI taxonomy): domain Eukaryota; kingdom Viridiplantae; phylum Streptophyta; class Magnoliopsida; order Laurales; family Calycanthaceae; genus Chimonanthus; species Chimonanthus salicifolius. Next base: position 24,580,915 of record CM023534.1, read on the forward strand.
GTAGTTTATGTTGATGATATTGTACTCACCGGTAACAATGATGAAGCCATTTCTTCATTCAAATAGTATCTTCAACAAACTTTTGATCAATGTTGTGAAAATCGAATCGTATCGTAAATCGTTAATACATCTTGAATCGCAAATCGTGTATCGTAAATCGTAGAATCGTAAGATTCATAAGTATTTCCCCTAAAAAATATTTAATATATGAAATAACGTAAAATATGTCTAAAATATAATAACATTAGCAATTCTCCAACTTTCTTTCAATATTAAGTGAATTCTATATAATTAGTTCATTAGAGCTCAAATTTCAATGCTCCAACTCCCAAAAGTATAAGACTAGTATATAATCCAACTATACTGTGAAAAGTCAATAATGAACTAAAAAACCCTCAAAAAATTGAAAGATCATTAACTCGAACCTTAAAAACCATTAAAACAAAATGTTTCATACTTTCACACTCCTAATAGCCCCATAATTCTATTATTTATACGAATCGTAAGATTTGTTGATAGACGAATCGTTCCTCTTAACATATCGTATGAATCGTAAGATACGAATCATGTATCGTAAGATTTTAACAACCATGCTTTTGATATTAAGGATTTGGGGCCTCTCCGGTACTTTCTTGGAATTGAAGTTGCTCGATCCTGTCATGGCCTTTATCTCTCTCAGCGAAAGTATGCCTTGGATCTCCTCCAAGAAGCTGGCTAATCTGGCTGCAAACCTGCAGATACTCCGCTGGATGTGAACACCAAGTTATCTTCCTCTGAAGGAACTCTCCTTGACACACCAAGTTTTTATCAGAAATTAGTTGGCAAGCTCATCTATCTGACCATCATAAGACCAGACTTATCGTATGTTGTTGGTGTTGTCAGTCAGTTCATACACGAACCACGGGACACTCACCGTCATGCCGTGTTTAGAATCCTACGATATATTAAGGCTCATCCCGGCCGTGGTTTGTTCTATGCACACCAACCTACTTGTCCGATTTGTAGTTATTCAGATGCTGATTGGGCCGGTTCTCCAGATGATCGCCGCTCTACGTCTGGCTATTGTGTTTTCTTGGGCTCCCATTTAATTGCTTGGAGAAGCAAGAAGCAGTCCGTTGTTGCTCGTTCTAGTGCTGAGGCTAAATATCGGGCCATGGCAAATACTGCTTCCGAATTGCTGTGGTTTCGCCAATTTCTTACTGAAATAGGGTTTGCACCTGTTGATCCACTCATCATGTTCTGTGACAATCAGGCGGCCATCCATATTGCCTCCAACCCAGTCTTTCATGAGCGGACTAAGCACATTGAGGTTGATTGCCACTTTCTTCGTCAGCATATTTCAGAAGGGCGAATTTTCACTCCTTATATGCAATCTAAGGATCAGCTGGCCGATATCTTCACCATGTCCGTTCCTCGAACTCAGCTCAATTCCGTCGTTAGCAAGCTGGGTCTACTCGACATCTTCGAACCAGCTTGAGGGGGAGTGTTGTGGGACCCACACATCACACGTCTAGTGATGTGGGCCCCAGTTAATGTCTAGATTCATTGTATATTGAAGGTCAATAACATATATTGTAATTAGGATATACTTATTGTATTTCTTTTTTGTTCCCTAGATTGTCTCTATATTTTCTATTTAAACATTGTATCCTCTAAGAGAAATACAATCAATCAATACATTTGACAGAGATAATTCTCTCCCAGATTCTTTCTCTGTTCTTCTTCCTTATTTTCATATTCCTATTCTACAAGATATGGTCAGAGGAAGCTAATAATAGAAGGGGATTCAAATAATGTGATTAAATGGGGGCTGCAAGTGTACTCCTTGGAAACTAGTTGCAGTACCTGTTGAATCTAATAATAGAAAGGAAAAAGAGATGAATATCACAGAATAATGATTCTCAAAATTGTATTAAGATGATTTCCTCTTAGAGGGTACGGGTATATATAAGAGAGAGAGAGCCAATTAAGGTGGCCAAAAAAGGAAAACATTAATTACAAGTTGACTATGTAAATACATTGAACTTGGACACTGTCTGTCCAGAGATGGGTCTCGAGTTAAGTCGGGTCCTATAACACTCCCCCTCAAGTTGGTTCGAAGATATCCAGTAATCCTAGCTTGCTAATAACGAAATCAAGTTGAGTTCAAGGAATCGACTTAGTGAAAATGTCGGCAAGTTGATCAAAGGACTTCAGGTGAGGAGTGACAAGGCGGCCTTCAGAAATGTGTGGTCGTAGGAAGTGACAATCAACCTCAATGTGCTTGGTCCGCTCATGAAAGACTGGATTGGAGGCGATGTTGATAGCGGCCTGATTATCACAAAACATAATGAGTGGATCACGTGGAGCAAAACCCAATTCCTGAAGAAACTGGCGGACCCAAAGAAGCTCAGCTGTAGTATTGGCCATTGCACGATACTCAGCTTCAGCACTGGAGCGAGCAATAACAAATTGTTTCTTACTACGCCATCCGACTAGATGAGAACCCAAAAAGACAGAGTAGGCAGTTGTTGAGCGACGATCATCAGGAGAGCCGGCCCAATCAGCATCTGAATAGCCACGAACAGAGAGGGAAGACTGTCGTGCAAAGAACAAACCCCTGCCAAGATGAGGTTTAAGATAGCGAAGGATGCGGAAGACAGCATGAAGATGGGTATCCCGTGTTCGTGGATGAACTGACTATCCACACCAACTGCATAGGAGAGATCGGGTCGTGTAATAGTGAGATAAATAAATTTCCCCACCAACTTCTGATAGAATGAAGGACTATCAAGAGGAGTCCCGTCTGCGGTAGAGAGCTTTGTATTGACATCTAATGGAGTGTCAACAGGTTTGCACCCAGAGTATCCAGCATCTTGAAGAAGGTCAAGAGCATACTTGCGCTGAGATAAAGAGAGTCCTCTAGAAGAACGAGCGACTTAAATACCCAAAAAATAACGCAATGACCCCAGATCTTTAATAGCAATGTGCGCTGTAGATATTCTTTGAAGGTAGTTATGGCAACGACGTCATTACCGATGAAGACAATGTCATCAACATACACCACTAGAATAATAACCATAGAGTGAAGACGGTAGATAAAAACTAAGTACTCCATCTGACATCTAGAGAAACCATAAGGCAACAGTGCACTGCTAAACTTCTCAAACCACGCCCGTGGAGACTGCTTGAGGCCATATAGAGCTTTTCGGAGTTTACAGACAGACTGAGGCTCCCCCTGATTAACAAACCCTGAGGGTGGAATCATATAAATTTCATCATGGAGATCACCATGAAGGAAGGCATTATTCACATCTAACTGATGCAGCGGCCAATCATAAGTGGTGACAATGGAAATCAAGATGCGAACATAAATAATCTTGGCCACAGGGGAGAAGGTTTCCTGATAGTCCACCCCGTAAGTTTGTGTGAATCCTTTGGCAACGAGACGAGCTTTATACCAGGGCGATGGAGCCATCTGGATTATGTTTTAAAACAAAAACCCATTTGCACCCGACTGGAGTTTTACTTTGAGGCAGGGGAACCATGTCCCATGTGTGATTCTACTCAAGGGCTGTGAGTTCCTCTTCCATGGCTGCTTTCCACAAGGGATCACGGAGAGCGGTGTCAATCCGCTTGGGTATCTTAGTACTGTCCAAAGCTGCAAGAAAAGTGTGATAGGCAGGAGAGACAGCATGATAAGACACAAAATGGTCAAGGGGATGCGAGGTACAAGTACGTTTACCTTTGCAGAGGGCAATGGGAAGATCAGAAGCATCTGGGCCAGGAATAGATGACGTGGTGGTGTTCTGGCGGAGCGGATGCCTTATCTGTTTGCGGTGATATACCAGAGTGGGCTTAGCAGTGCTAGTGGGACGCACGTCAGAGCCAGTAGGGCTCAAGTCAAGAGGGAGGAGAGGAAGAACTGGAGAAGGGACAGATGGTGAAGAGAAGTAAGGGACTGTCTCGAAGAAGGTGACATCTATAGACACATGTTTTGCCAGTAACTGGATCAAGACACTTGTAGCCTTTATGGAATGGGGAATATCCAAAAAAAAAACACCTCACAGCACGGGGGGAAAGTTTATCACCAGAAAATTGGTGAACAAAGCAGGCACATCCAAATATAAGTAAGGGAAGAAGAGGAATATGTTTATGAAGAGAGAGAAGATCAATGGGTGATTTGTCCAGCAGAACTCTGGATGGCATGCGATTGATAAGGTAGCATGAAGTTAGGATAGCCTCAGGCCAGTACGACTGTGGGACATTCATGGGAAAAAAAAAAGAGAGCGGGCGACTTCAAGAAAATGTCTGTTTTTGCGTTCAGCTACACCATTCTGTTGTGGTGAAGATGGAGAAGAAAGTTGGGATTCAATACCATGCTCTTACAGAAATTGAGCAAAACAATGAGACATATATTCTCCCCCGGTATTGCTACGCAAAATTTTAATTTTAGAACCAAATTGAGTGGCAACCTAGTGGCCCTAGAATCGATGATCCAGGAATGAGAAGAGGCATGATTGGCAAAGGACTCAGTACCTGAAGTAGAAGAGACAGCATTGGAAACCTCAAAGTGTTGAAGGCGATCCAGCTTTTGTAACAGCATGTTAAAGTCCTGTCAAGTGACTAGGGAACCTTCGCTAACCACATCAGGGGAGGAGGTAACCGACGAAGCGACGGAGATAGTAGTTTGCTTCGGACAGCCATGCAATTTATAGCAAGAATCAACATAATGGTTCGTCATCTTACAAAAAGTGCAAAACCGAGACCCCTTCTTCCGGGGACCTTTGGTGTCACGACGCAGGTCAGAAGAAGGATCTTTGCCATAAGAACCAGAAGCCCCACGTGCAAGAGGAGGCAGGGAAGGATGAGTGGTCACCAATGCAAACTGTTCAACCAGCATAGGAGTCATAACCAGGCGGCACCGATCATCTCGAAGTAAGCTAGAGTAGACTTCTTCCAAAGAGGAAAGATGACGTTGGCCAAACAGCTGGGCCCGAATAGGTTCAAAGTCCTGGTTAAGGCCAGCCAAGAACTCAAAAGTCCGTCGTCGATTAAGAATCTGGTTATAGAGAACAACATCAGCAGGGTCCACAAACCGAATGGATTCAAGTTGATCCAATTCAAGCCAACAGGTTTGCATCTTGGAGTAATACTGAATGAGGGAGAGCTCCCCCTATCGAAGATGAGAAGCAGTCTGATAAATCTCATAGAGCCGGGCAGAACTATCACCGTCCGAATACAAAGCCTTAATGGTGTCCCAGACATCCTTCGTCGTGGGAAGTGTATAGACAGTCCCACGAATATGATCTTCCATGGAATAAAGGAGCCAAGACTGCACCAAAGAATTATTAACGTTCCAGGTACGGTAGGAAGAGTCCTTCTTGTCTGGTTCAGGGATGGTACCATCAATAAAATCGGATAACTGTTTGGCAGTAAGAAACAGTTTAACCGAATGAGACCATTGGAAGTAATTGGTCTAATTTAAGAGCACAGTGGTAATCTTGCCAATATGCTGATGGCCAGAATAAGCCATATCAGTGGAAGAAGAGGCCCCAGAGGTCTTTAGTGGTTCCGGAGAGGCGGCCATTATCCCAATAAGAAAGTTGGCAAGTAGTAAAAAGCAAGGATAAAAGTGGCAGAGAGATTAGAGACAGCAAAAAACTGGCACAATAGCAGTGGAAGAGGCTAATCTGTTAAATCAAAGAGAATAGAGGAGCCTTTTTCAGTCAACTAATTTCTTCTCAGTTCTTATAGTCGAAAATTCAGTCGACTGATTTCTTCTCAGTTCACAGACGGTGCAGGCAGCGGAGATGAAGACCGAGAAACCGGACCCCACCTTGGACCGAAATCCTAGGTCTACCTGTGGCAGGAGAAGGTGGGCCAAGGACGAATCCAGCAATGGGGAGCCGAAGTGCAAGAAGGTCAGATCCAAAGAGATCGAACCAAAAGAACCACCAAGAAGCAGAATCTGGTCACTGTTGTCATTGTATGCAGAAGACCAAAAATGGGCCCCACTGTTGATGAAATGGGGAGCACCCAGGTGCGATCTGATCTAGAGGTAGGGACGAATACAAGAGACCTGGTTCCAAGCAAAACCAGGCAAAAAGGCAGCAAATCTGGCCAAAATCCAGCAAAATCTGAGATTGGGGCGTCCCAGGCAGCAGTCCAAAAAACCAACAGATCGGAGGACCCACACTGATCAGATCAGAGATCCAATGGGACAGATGGATAGTCCATCTAAAAACGGAAGGTGTATGGTGGGGTCCCATTGGGAAAATCTTTTCCAGTCACCGGATCGAAGGCCAAGAACTCAAGGCTACCGGAAGGGAAAAAAATTGAAGCAGAAGGACACAATAAAATGGCCAGATCTGCAAAGAGAAGAAGGATAGGAGGGAGAATCTGCAACAGAAGTCCGTGGAGAGTCGGAGAAGAGGCCGGAGGCCGATGATGAACAGTAACTCCGACGAAGAACAGTAAAACAGAATTAAAAAACATCTCCTAAAGCGTCCAGAAATTCGTTCTAACTGATACCATGTTGAATCTAATAATAAAAAGGAATAAAGAAAGGAAAAAGAGATGAATATCAGAGAATAATGATTCTCAGAATTGTATTAAGATGATTTCCTCTTAGAGGGTACAGGTATATATAAGAGAGAGAGCCAATTAAGGTGACCAATAAAAGAAAACATTAATTACAAGTTGACTATGTAAATACATTGAACTTGGACACTGTCATAAATACATTGAACTTGGACACTGTCTGTCCAGAGATGGGTCCCGAGTTAAGTCGGGTCCCACAACAGTAACCAGGGAGATAAGGGCATTGTGATTTAGAAGAGAGGTATCTTTTGTGTTGGTTAGGAGGTCAGCGAATGGTGTCACAGTCTTTTTAGCAAAACGCAGGGTGGAAGGGGACCATGAGGGTGCTTTCTTCATTTAACTTTGGGAAGAGAATTTATGAAAGAGAGTGATTTTATTCGTATTTTGGTTCTGGGTTTTATACTTTTATTGTTTCTTTTTATATCCTTATATTTTTTACTATTCTTTCCTTTCTTGGTTATAAGTCTCTTATATTTGCTATTTGTACTCTCTTTTATATTAATACAATTTCCTTTGTTATCACTCAAAAAAAGGGAAGAAAGTAGCTTGGTACACTATCCCTACTGCTATTCTTTGGTCTTTACAGAAAGAGAGAAAATTAAAAATGTTTGAAAATAAGCTCCGTGGGGTGTAGGATACATTCGAGAGTGCTAAGTGAAAATTATGTGTGTGGTTGTCTATTAGTAACGAATTTGGTGGTTTTTCTATGTTGGACTTCTATAGATCATGAGTGGGTGGGTTGTTTGGGTGGGAGGTCTATGAAGGAGAATAGTAGGGTAGTTTGGTATTCTCCCCCACCTGGTTTATTTAAGCTTAACGTTGATGGGGCAACGTAAGGCAAAGCGAGACCAACATGGGTTGGAGGAGTGATGCGTAATGGGGAAGGGTTAACCTCTTTGTTCTTTTCGAATCCAGTAGGTATTAGAGATTGAACAAGGTAGAACTTTTGGGGATTAGGAGAGCATTGGTTTTGTGGGCAATTTATGGCTGGGGGAAGCCAATCATTGAAGGAGATTCAACGAATGCTATTAAATAGGCAAGAGGAAGCAAAAATCCAACATTGAAACTACTATCAGTGGTTATGGAATTAGAGCTTTATGTCCATCGTTGATCTCGTAGGATATTGTATTATACCTTTTTAGGCAATTTGGAATTTTATTTTGTAAAAATGCTAGGACCACCATAAGTAGGGTTGACTTCTTTTTCTAGACTCTTTCCATTTATTTTGTAAATTTGTGTACATAAATCATTACATCCATGGCTAATGTACTCTATTGAATCAAGAGAAATACATTTCGTTTTCTTCTATCTATTTTCCTTCATCAAATCAATCGGACATCTCTTTCCAGCATGTAAAGCATTTCACAAATGAGGTGGCAGACTTCCTTGCTAAAGGCAGGGTGGTTAAGTAGCAAAAGTGTGTTGTATTTTATTGAAGAGTATTCTTTGTTTCTTTTTTGGATTGGTTCTGAGAGGTTTGTTAAGGTGTTTCTTGGGGTTTCTTTCTAATGTTTGGGGATTTGTAGTTTGTACCTTCTAGTTCATATATTTCCTCTTTTTTTTTTTTTACTGCTCAAAAAAAAAAAAAATGAAACTACGTATCAAAATTCATCACAATGTCGCACTAGATCATTATCGATTTTAGCTGGTTCCACCGTTCTCACCCCATAGTTGTATGCTATGTATCTATCTTTGGCTAATTTTTAACTGCTTGGCTCCAAAGTTTCTTTCCATAGTTGCAATTTATTGTTCAATTGGCTTCTCACCTCCCTAATTAAACAGACTTGAATACCTTAACCGCATATAAAGGTACCAAAGATAACACCAACAGGGGACCATGAATTCATAGTTTATGATTTTATCTAATAACTTTATTTATCTAATTATCATCAAATAAAAATTAAAACTTGCATCTCAAATAAAAATAAAAGCATCAACTTCATGAAAAACACGTCCCGTTTTCGTCCATTCAAGGAAAAAAAAACACTTCCCTTTTTCATTTAATTTTTTTTTAACAGTAACAGTGAAAAAATTCATTAAAACAAAGAAAAGGTACAGGTACAAAGAATCGGGTCTAAAAGACTTAAGACCACAAAAACAAGAAAAACATCAAGAAAAGATAAAACAAAGTGTTCACAAAAACAACAAAGCATGTCATACCGAGAAGTGATTGAAAGTACTTTGTCACTCCATTTGCTAAATGACCAATCTTAACAAAAGATATATCTATCCCTTCAGCCAATTCTCCAACCTCCCTTACCAAATTGACCAATCTCCAAGGAGGATGCCTCAAATCCCTTGCCCACTTTGAGAGCATTTGCCAAATCCCCCTCGATAACCAGTTTACTTTGCCAATGAACTTTCCAAAGGGCCAAAACTCTCCTAATACTAAGGATTTTCGCCTCATTTGAATCCTTGGTTCCCACCGCTTCGCTGAACATGATAGATGTTTCCCCCCTATAGTTCCTAAGTACACCACCTATCCCAATTGGCCTCGATTTTCCACTAGTTTCTCCGTCTACGTTAAATTTCATGACCCCCTGTTCTGGTGGCACCCATTTCTCTTCTAACCTCACTTTTCTCCCATCCCTTTTTCATTTCATAGCTTGTGATTTCATTCAATAACTTACTTTGTCTAATTATTATCAACCAAAAAAAAAAAAATTTATCGCAAATAAAATAAAAGCAACATCATGATTAGAAGGCTTATCTCAAATAAAAATAAAAGCAACATCATGATTAGAAAGACTTCCCAATTTCATTTCATAGATCATAATATCATCCAATAGCTTTGTTTATCTAATTATTATTAGTTAAAAAAAAACCCACCTTTCAAATCTCAACTCTCTAAGTTTCTCTTCAAGGTGATGGTATTAAAGACTTGAGATGTTGATCTTGTGTAGTTGTATGCTTCTGCTAGTGAGCAATAAGAATGAATGATGGAGATTGGAGGCCTTGTTTTTGTGGAGAGAAGGGATTTATAGGTTGCTTAATTGTTTGGAGAGATGTGCTGTGGTTAAAAAAGAAATACATAGAAAGTAAGGATGTTCATGGGTGGGGCTATGCTCTATGGCAACCCGAGTCCATTTATATATACAAAAGCTTGAGCCCGTCTACTTTGTTGGTTAAAGCCCGACGGCCCCCATTTGGAAAAACATAAGCCTGATCCCACGCAATTGATACCATTAAAAATTCAACCTTTCAGATTGAAAGTAGACATGATGAGCTACAAGTAGTCCAAATTTGAGCCCAAAACTCAATTTCAAACCATTTGATCTTCGTGGTCAAAGTTACTAGGCATCCTTATCTTGGTGATTTTTTAAGAAGTCTAATGACTTTGACCACTAAGATAAAAAGGCTAAAAATTGAGTTTAAGCTCAAACTTTGTCCACTTGTAGTTCATCATTTCTATGTTCAATTTAAACAATCATTTTTCTAATTAATTTCAAAATATTTAAAAAAAATAGAAAATGACCCTGGTGAACATATATAATGGCTAAGCGGGCTAAAAAGCCCGACAAGCTTTCATGAGCTTCTTACAAAAGCCAAACCCAACTGTTTATATAAATGAGCTCAAGAATTTAGCTTGAGCCTGGACAGACGGGCTTGTGTGTGTTCAAACCCGTTTTTTTATGATGGGTTAGGGCAAAAGATTGGTTTCCATTTCTACAATTAGAATGGCTTTGCAAGGCCGACCCATCAAAATGCTTTAGGTCTAATGATCTACACTAAACCACCTATCAGCCTACACTTCCAAAAGGTTGATCTACACTTACAAAGGCTAAGTAAAGATAAGGATGCTTTATGCTTTTCAAGGTAAAAATCAAGGGTTTAATGATTAATAACCCTTAGAAATTATATTACCTTGGAAAGAAGGGTGAATTTACACTTGTATACAACACATGCTTATGGTGTCATTTGAAAAACTTCCCTTCTAACAAGGATTTGCTTACGTTGAACTTTTTTCTTGCGTGTTGGGGTTGGGGGCAATTATAAATGAGAAAAGATATTTGAAATAAAACCCAAGGAACATGAGCATAAGTACGAAGGATTTACAAAAACCTTTGCGGGGTTGTTCTCTCCTCCCCCCCCCCCCCCCCCCCCACCCACCCCACCCCACCCCACCTTTTTCTCTCATTCTTTTTCCCCTCTGCCCCTAATCAACACCTTCTTGTTTTATTTGACAAATCATTCTTTCCATTATTTTCCTCTAATAAAGAGAGTGGCTCAGAAAGATGTTCAACAAAGGGAAAATTTTACCCAATTTTCTTTTCTAAAATTTCTAAGACCCTTCATTGGAAAGTTCAACCATGAAAGACATGAGAAGCCATATGTCCCAACGCAAAATCATATGGTTGGGAATTGGCAAACAACACTTTGGATGTATGCTTGGAACATAGTTACAGTAGATTCATTAATTCAAATTTGAATTCGAAGTTGGCAATTCAATGTATTTCACAATTCAGTAATTCATTATAGTAGATTCATTTAGGTGACTTATTAGCCTGTCCAATTGATAGTTTGAGTTTGCTAACTAGAATGAAATAAGCTAAATATAGTTTTATTTGTTTTGTAAAATTCATATACGTAAATTGTTAGTAAATTTCATTGTCATTTTATATATCAAACCTAAAATCACTTTTTTAAAGTTTATATATGAAAGTCCGTTAAAAAAGTTACTCATACATCGTTGATAAATTTGTAAGATAAACTCATTTTTTATTAAGGCATTCTCTTCATTAAAGAAGTATAAACAATTTAAAATAGTGAAAAAATAATTTATCACATTCATATAAATAAAAATAGAATTAGAAAAAATGTAAATGAAATTGAACTGAACTAATCTAATTCATGAATTAAACTGAATCAACACCAAATAATTCAATGAATTGAATAACAAATTGTTCGAATAATTCAGTATGTAGTTCAAGACCACTTGCAATGAATCAGGTAACTATGCTTGCAACATCCTAATGGCTCTTTTTTTCAACAATCATTTAGATGATGAAAAAGCAAATGACACAAAAAATAAGGCATTGGCAAATGAAAGAATAGAAGAAACAGGGAAATTGTGCATCATTCCAAATCATTCATAAGCATGAAGCCAAAACATGACCACCATACAAAAGTGCTTGGATACAAAATAAGATGTAATTTTACTTAAATATTATGAAGACTCACCGCCAAAATATAGTCAATCTCATTTTGTATCCTCCAATTTAAACAATACACCAACTGCCTCATATCATAGTGAGCCAAAGTGTCAAACAACAGCATATATTTCATGGAGTAGAAGAGTAGAACCAATATACTTAAAAATAAATAAAATCTACAATGATAAATGCTTACCATTTTATAGGCTTTAGTACCATTCCACTCTCTTGCCTTGAGAAATTGCACCAAGAGTTCAAGTGGATATCCTTGATGCATATTCTGGAAATTATGCATATCATAGAACAAAATCAGACTCCAGTCAAACATGTGTTCCAAGGTGAAAATGGCTATACAGTAAATAAAATACAGAGTCAGCAAAGATCACATTCAAGCACAATCTGGTCATTTGATGCAGATATTACTGGATGTGCATCCTTCATTTGGTCAATTCAAATAGGTCACACTCACCTACACTCTATGAATAGTTATGTACCCAACATTGTCACCCATCCCTGTATTATACATAGCTTAATTATAAGCCGATAAATTTTACATGTAGATACTCTTAGATACATATGGAAGCATGATAATGTCGAGAAATTATCCCCTGTAAACCGGTTCACAACAAATTGGTCTGACCTTTTAATCGCAACCCTTGAATTGAATCATTGAGTGAATATAAAGTGAATCTGACAGTTTTTTTTTTCATTCAAAGACGGTGATCGAAAGTTCACGCCATTTTTGGTGAACCAGTTTACAATGGATAATTTCTCAATTGATGTCAGCAACCAATGAGAAAGAGGAATGCATATAAATCTATATCAATCTGATGATGGTCTTTTTTTATTGGTTTTGAAGAATTGTTTTTCATGGGCCAAATGCTTCTCAGATGCTCAAAGAATATTCCAAAAAAGTGAAAAGGCTAGATGGGCATGATCCTTCAATCAGGAGATCTTATGTTCATCACCTTCCATAGTGCCATCCATCAATAATTCAGATCATCACAGTAACAATGTGGACCCCACTTTTACAAATTAAGAAATGAATGAAAACTATTCTAAGTTCAAGGCAAGCATCATGTAAAACTCCACATCCAGTATATAAATGATTCAAATCAATGGACTATGCCGATTTTTAGAAATTAAAGATCAATGCAAACAATTCATATATTTAGGAAAAACTACAAAAGAAATTTCCACACACGAAACATTGAACACAATTACAAAACAACCATCCATGACAAAAATGCATCCTCTAAACAAATAAATCCACACAAACAATTCCAAAAATTCCAGCACTGCAATCTCCTCTTCCCAAAAATAAAAAATTATGTGTCAGTTTCAGAAAATTAGAGCTAAAAATGAATAAAAAAAATTAAGGAAAAGAAAAGGCAGCAACAATTAATGAAGCAACTCAATTGGTGATTTTTCTTCTGGAAAGGATATATATAAAAAAAAAAAAAAAAAAGAACAGAAATCTCAAATCATGAATTACTATCAAACTTGCAAACATCGCAAACAAAAGATATAATAATAACAAATAGAAATGTAAAAATATCATTTAAGGCAAAATTAAAGCAAAGATAAAAATGAAAAAAGAGACTGAGGACAGCAATCCTCAATCGAACAACTCAATTAGAGAAATTGTTAAAAGAAATTATCTCTCATAAAAAGAAATGCTAATCACAAAATAGAAAATTCAGCTTACCAAAATAATTTTTAAAAAAATAAAATATCATTGCTGCAAGTTAGAACTAAAATAGTAAGAAATTCTAAAAAAGTAGCAGTAGGAATTATCAAGCAGCTCAATTGGTAATACTAAAAATTGGTTAATATTAAAACACTAGAATCTAATTGGAATATAATTATTGATGAAATATACAAAAATAAAATCTAAAAATATATATTTTAACGAAATGTGCAAAACTAAGCAAAATTGAGAGAGAGAGAGAGAGAGAGAGAGAGAGAGAGAGAGAAGCTGCAGCAATCAACATTGCAGCTCAATGGGCGAAAGTTTACAATAAATAATAAAATAGAATTTTCCTCTTGGCAAAAATTAAAGTTAAAAATAAAAGCTAAGTTAAAAAATTAACAACTTTTTCCATGTTTGTTGAATTAACAAAAATATTAAGAAAAGGGCAGCAGCAAGCAATCAAGCAACTCAAATACTGAATTTCAAAAAATATACATATAAATCTCAAATCATGAACTATCATCAAAATTTCAGAAATCATCAGCAATAGATTTAAAAATAAATAAAGAATAATGGAGGAGAAAATGCCTACCTCAAATGTTTTCTTTAACGGCTCGTCGACTGCAACAGCAGCAACAACAAATAACAGAAAAATGAGAGAAATCAATAATTTTTTATATTTTTCATATTTGGGAAGAAATGATAGTATCCGTTTGGGTGCATGGAGATGAAAGTATTTTCCACGAAAACAACTACCTTTGACCAAAAATTGATGAACCCATTTCTATTTTTGTAAGAAATGATAGTTTTAAAATGAAGTGATGTCCTTTCCATGCATCCAAACTGAGGAAATGAAAAATAGAGAAAATGTGGAACCGACCTTGATCTATCAGAGCTTTGAACTGCATCACCGCATCTTGAGAAACGATTCCCATTTTCCTTTTTTTTTTTTTACTAAATTTTCTTTTCCTCGCCAAAGTGAAGAAAAAAAGAGAATTTTAGAGAGAGTCCTCTAGTACGTTCTTCTTCTTATACTTTTTTTCCGTTAGCTTTCTCAATGATTTCAAAGCAAAGAGAGGGGAGGAAAAAGGAGAAGAAAAGAAGAAACGTCAAAAAGGAGTCAAGAAAGGCGGGGTTCTTCTTTGAGCCAGCCTTTTTCATTTTTTCGTAGCTTCTGATATTTTGAAGCTATGGATGTGCTTCCCATGCTCTTGACTTCTAAAAGTGCCAAGTGCAAGTTCCTCTTACCACTCTTTCTTTATGACGATGGAAATGTAATTTGAAATCTTTTAGAGGAACTTAATTTTTTTAATTAAGATGTTCATTGTATCACTGGAATAATTCTTAAGTACATATAAATATTTCGTGCGTCCGTTACCCTTGTTTAGCAACGGAGGAGTGAAGGTAAAAATTCTTCTCCTTTTATTTTTTAAAACTCTTTGGAACATTGGGGTTTTAAGAAACTCTTGCCCCTCTTTATCTCCTCTTTGTATTTATAAACTAAAAATATTTTAAAATATTTTTTAATTGATGAATATTATTTAATAATTATATTTTATAAAATTTTATTTTTATTTTTTATATTATATGAATTTAATAAATATTATTAATTCTCATAAAATTATTAATATGTCATACAATTATTAAATAAGATTTTTTTCCTTTAAAGGTAAGTTTTAATTTTACTCTTTTAATTATCAAATAAGAGAAGTGTAACACCTACATAAAGGTAACTCTTCTTCAAAAATAACCCCTGTTTAAGATAATCTTGAGTAACCCTTATAAAATTTACCCCTCATCCAAATACAGAAAATCATTGTTTTTTGAAAAGCGTTCTTGACGCTCAAACCAACCCCTACAAGATCTAATTTGTTGTGTTAAGATTGGAAGACATTTTAATTTTTGGGCAGTGTATGTGAAACAATCAAAGCTAACATCTAACCTTTCAAAAAAATCAAAGCTAACATCTAGTTGGATTGAAATAAATATTTTGAAGACGTCTTGGGGGTCATCAATCGTCTTATAGGAGATTTAATACTGTTATGTTGATCCTTTCTCATTCTCTTCAAAGGGATAATTTTTTTTTATCTATTAATTTAAGGATATTATATTTCTAAAATATTAAAAGTATCCTTTTTCATATGATAATTAAAGTAATTTTATATTTTCTTAAACATCATTTAAATTCAAAGAAAAAGATAGAAGCAATGGTGTCCCAATGGCTTATCTAATAAGTAAATTGATTGTACCTATAATCATTCAATAAATGAGTTTAACTTATATTGCAACTTTACAAACTTTGACCTATAAATTGGCAATTTATAGAAAAAAAAAATAACCTATCGCAAATTTGACATAAAAATAAATAAATTTAGTACTTCAATGTTATTTTAACTTTTGATTTAAGAAGAAACTTTTAAGCTTCAAAGTTCGATGAAAATTTAAATTTTCATTTCCAATTATATCAAGACGATTAGAGGTTTGAGGCTCTCTTGACGCAGAGTCGATTTGTTGCTGCAGAAGGCGTGTTATGGATATTCACTCTAATTTGTTGATTAATTGAGAATATCAAATGGAAAAAGATCAAGAAGGAAGAAATTTCTTTAAGTCATTTAAGTCTAATGCATCCAGTAGTTCTCATACATCATTTACTTCATTTAATACTGTTGTAACCAATATGCATTAATAGTAAATTAAGCATGGATAATGATGTATTAGATATTAAAAATCTAGAAGAGGTAGCATATAAAGATTTAGATCAAGCAACTATCAACTGAAAAATGCCAAAATTATCATTATCACAAATCTATATCCAAGGAACTTTTGAAGAACAACATGACCGTTATATAAAAAATGTTGAGAAAACTGCATCAATCCTTCGAACTACAGATAAAATCAATATGTTTGATAAAAGAATGGTCGATCAAATAAAAAAAAAGTATAACTACCCTCATTTCGAATTAATCTAGGTAGTATAAGAGCGTATCCTCGTCGTTATACATGTTGTGACCTCGTGTGCATGCATTGGAGAGACTATTCATATCTGTACATGTTTATGATGATATGATGAGTTGGTTGTTGGGAGGACTTTCCCATTGCGCACCGGTGGCCAAGACCCCCATAGGGGTTGTAGGTCACCCCATTGCGTTCTAGTGGTCGAAGTGCCTACCCTTGAGATTAGTTTCCCCATTATGTCCCGGCGGTCGAGACCCCCATAGGTGATGCGGGTATCCCCGTTGCATTCCGCCAGTTGAGGCAGTGGCATATTGCATGGTCTCCGATTGTGTCAGTAGGGGACCGGAGTTGTTGGGGGACCATTGAGAGTTATGGAGATGATATATTGGATTTGGTTAGTGGAAACATCAGCTAATAGAGTAGTTGAGTACCATAGGCATGGGTATTTTATTCACTTATGATGTTCACTGCCCTTTTCATATGTGATCAATAACTATGTTGTTAATATGTGGTATGTTTTATCCCTTCACTGGGCTGTTTTGCTCACCCCTTACCTTTCAGGTGCCCCGATTGCAGAGGGGCCAGGCGGCCCCCTTGAGCAAGTACCTGGAGAGGAGTAGTAGTGAATAGAAGTTTATGTTTATGTTATGTTTGAAATTTGAGAATTTTTAGTCGTTTGGACTCACTATCACATGTTTGTTTGGATGACTGTATAACCACTTGGTTAGTTTACATTTGTGGTTCGTAATGTTTCCTTATTCTGGTCTCGTGGTTTGATGGATGGGAAGTAGTTACCCCGTTTTTAAAAAAGATTTTTTTTTTTATTTTGCTATTACACCTGATATCTGTCTTCTGTGACTTTCTGAGGTTTTTCGGAGATAACACACCCGTATCGAGATGGGGCGTTACAGTTGGTAACAAAGCGCGGTTCAACTCTAGGACTGTGCATAAGTTAGAGATGGATGAGATGACAGCTAGAGATTAGGTTCATCCCCTGTGTGGTAGGGTAGACGGAACCGGTTTCTTCTAAGTTTGTTTGATATACCTAGTATGCATCCCTTGAGATAGTATGTTGGAGATATGTACTATTTTGGATTTCCGCTTGTTAAGGTGTCTGATTTTCCGTATCTTTATGAAATAGGCGATGTCGAGATACAAAACCCATTCCAATGGGGGAGGCCATGGCAACGGCGATGCAGGTGCGACTAGGGTTCCTCCAGCAGGGGAGAGACCAGTGGTTCAGGACGGACTGGAGAGTTCGGCAGAGACGTCAGCTTTGAGACCCAGACCTGCATAGGAGCCCATCAACCAGGGACAGCTGATGGAGATGTTGACTAGGATGGTGACCAACTTTGAGAGAGCCATGGAGAGGACTGTACAGATCTTGTTGGAGTGGCAGGCAGCACCTCCTACGCCTCCGCCTCCACCTCCACCACCACCTCCGCCACCACCTCCACCTGGCGAGGTCTACCGCGAGACTAGAGAGATGGTTGAGGGAGTTTAAGCGCCATTACCCTCGTGTGTTCAGAGGAGGGCCTGACCCTATCACAGCAGAGGACTAAATCGATGAGACCGGCAATCTCCTAGATACACTGGTAGTCAGGGAGCGAGACCTACGCTTGACCTTGGCCGCACATCACGTAAAGGGAGAGGCAGCCTATTGGTGGACCCAGGAGCCCCTCCGAGCCACAGCCTTGAGGGATTGCGACATCTTTCGCCAAGTGTTTCTGGCTAAGTATTTTCCATCAGTAGTCAAGAAAGCCAAGAGCATGGAGTTCACCAACCTAATACAGGGTGATGACACAGTTATTCAGTATGAGGCCCAGTTCACTGAGTTGTGTCGTTTTGCGCTAGAGATGATTGTGACTGATTTGTTGAAAGCACGCGGTTTTGAGCAAGGCCTTTGTCCAGCTGTCGCCCATGTGGTGTTTACTGCGAGGAGCACTACCTATGCTGAAGTGGTACAGAGGGCAATCTTGGCAGAGAACACCGCCCTTCAGAGCAGTGGGATGGTTTATCAACCGACATCAATTTTTTCCCCTAGGCAGAGCAGAGGTTTTGATACAAAGAGGAAGAGGCCACTCATCCACTCGAGTCAGAGGTTACCTTTAGGCCCACATCAGTAGGTTCAGACTGTGCCAATGTCAGGTAGCCAGCCCAGACAGTATGTGTGCTTCCACTGTTAGCAGGCAGGCCACACTAGGAGGGACTGTCCTTAGCTTCAGGGACAAGTACAGGGCCAGACTCGGGGCCTTCAGTGCTACACTTGTGGTGGGGCAGGGCATTTTGCTAGAGACTGTCCTCAGGGCAGAGGTCAGGCTATAGCGGTGGTACCCCAGCGAGCGATCATGCCAGCCCCCACCCATGTGCAGGTGACGCCTGGCGCCCCCACGAGCCAGGGGTGCAACACCTACTCAGAGAGGCAGAGGTCGTGGTAGACCTGGACCAGTGACCTGTGGCAGAGCTTATGCCATCATCCAGCAGGCAGAGGAGCACGCACCACTGACAATGATGTAGGGTATGTTAGTCCTTTAAGGTGCATGATGTAGAGTTTTATTTGATTCTGGTGCTTCACACTCCTTTATTGCCTTGAGTTTTACTGTTAGTTCTGGTTTAGTGGTAAAACTGGCAAGGGCCCTTATCTCTGTCAGTACACCGTTGGAGGCGACAGAAGTCGTAGATCAGATTTGTCGGTCATGTGCTTTGACCATTGGAGGTGTGGTGTTGGAGTTTGATCTGTGGGTTTTGGAGATGTCAGGTTTTGACGTCATCTTGGGGATGGACTATTTGTCCTGCCATCAGGTCACCTTGGACTGTTATCATAGGCGAGTAGCGGGTCGTACGCTCACAGGTGATGTGTTCGTTGAGAAGTTTAGCCTTGCCTTCAATCCGAAAGTGGAGGAGTTGTGCAATTTCGTGGCGAGTTTGAGTTGGGAAGGTTCGGGGCCAACAGGTGTCGAGATGTCTCACGTGGTTCGAGAGTTTTCAGACGTTTTCCCAGAGACGCTCCCTGGATTACCACCACTTTGAGCGGTGAGTTCGTTATTGACCTGCTACCCAGTACGTCACCTATCACTGTCCCTCCCTATCGGATGGCACTGACAGAGACTTTGGAATTGGAGAGACAGCTCAGGGAGTTAGTGACCCTTGACTTCATTCGGCATAACACTTCATCTTAGGGTGCACCGACGTTGTTTGCGAAGAAAAAAATGGCTCCATGAGACTGTGCATCGATTATAGACAATTGAACAAAGTTATAATGAAGAACAAATATCCCTTGTTAAGAATCGATGATCTGCTTGACCAGTTGAGAGGGTCTAAGTGCTTCTCCAAGATAGACCTTTGTTCAGGTTACCATCAAGTGAGGGTACGGGAGTGTGATATTGAGAAGACCGCTTTCCGCACTCGTTTTGGACTCTTTGAGTTCGTGGTGATGCCTTTTGGGGTGACTAATGCCCTGGCGACGTTCATGGCCCTGATGGATAGAATTTTCAGGCCGTATCTGGATCGATTTGTAGTGGTGTTCATCGACGACATCTTGATATATTCAGCATCGAAGGAGGACCATGAGAAACATCTGAAGACAGTACTCCGAGTCTTGAGGTATCACAAGCTTTATACGAAGTACAACAAGTGTGAGGTTTGGTTGCCAGAGGTTCAATTTCTTGGACACGTGGTGTCAGCTGATGGTGTGGCCGTGGATCCAACTAAAATTGATGTTGTTCTAAGTTGGGAGCGACCACGAAGTGTGACTGAAATCCGCAGCTTTTTGGTCTTGCAGGTTATTACCGACGGTTCATCAAGGATTTCTCCAAGATCACCACACCCATGACAAGGTTGGCCCGCAAGGATGTGCGATTCATCTGGGACGAAGCCTGTGAGACAACCTTCCGGAGATTGAAGTTTGAATTCCGCTCCAGTGTTGATAGTACCAGAGAGAGGTCGTGGCTATGTGGTTTACTGTGATGCTTGCGGTGATGGTTTGGGCTGTGTTTTGATGGAGGATGGAAAGGTGGTAGCTTACGGTTCAAGACATCTTAATACCCATGAACAAAATTATCCTACTCATGACTCGGAGTTAGCGGCTGTAGTTTTTGTGTTTAAGATCTAGAGACATTACTTATATGGGGAGAGGTTTCGAAGTTTTCTCAGCTCACCATAGCCTAAAGTATTTATTCACACAGAAGGAGTTGAATATGAGACAAAGACGGTGGATAAAATACCTTGGTGACTATGACTTCGTGTTGTCTTACCACCCGGGTAAGGCAAACGTAGTTGCAGACACCTTGAGTCGCAGGACGAGGGCGGCTTTATCAATTTTGATCGGCAAATACAAAGCATCTACACTTTGCATCATGGTTGTTCAGCCAGGGATTTATGATAGAGTTTTGAGAGCTCAGCCAATGGATGAGAGGTGCGTCGCATTGAGGAACATTGTGGCCAGTGGCAATGGACCTTTTGGATGCACTATTAGACGAGATGGTGGTTTGACCTTTCAGGGCAGGCTTTTTATACCTCTATCGGGGCAGTGTCTCAAGGAGGTATTATGACACTTTCGCCACTCCAGATTCGCCGTGCATCTGGGTCGTACAAAGATGTATCACGACTTGCATCAACAGTTCTGGTGGAGGAGTATGAAGAGAGCAGTATTCGAGTTTGTGGCCCACTGTTTGACTTTTTAGCAAGTCAAAGTAGAACACTTGAGACCCGCTGGCAAGTTACAGCCTCTCCTGGTCCCCGATTGGAAGTGGGACCACATTACTATGGACTTCGTGACTGGTTTATCGAAGTCTTCTCAGAGACATGATGCAATGTGGGTCATAGTGGATCGATTGACTAAGTCAACCCGTTTTATTGGTATAAAGACAATTGATTCTCTCAAGACTTTGAGTTAGATATATTTGACGGACATTGTCAGACTACATGGTGTGCCAAGGTCAATTGTTTCGGATCAGGATCCGAGATTTATCTCTCGGTTCTAGCAGAGCTTGCAGTAAGAGTTGGGCACGCAGTTATGTTTAAGTACAACTTTCCACCCCTAGAAAGATGGTCAGTCAGAGCGGACCATTCAGATCTTAGAGGATATGCTCCGAGCTTGTGTTTTGGACTATGGAGGTGGCTAGGAAAGCCATTTACATTTGGTTGAGTTTGTTTATAACAACAGCTATCAGTCTAGTATCAAGATGGCATCACATGAGGCCTTGTATGGCAGGCCGTGTAGATCACCCTTGTGTTGAGCAGAGACTAGTGGTACCGTGATGTCAGGACCAGAGATGATCCGGGAGACTACTGAGCAGGTGAGGCAGATCAGGCAAAGGTTGTCGACTGCCTAGAGTCGGCAGAAGATTTACGCCGATCGTTGGAGGAGGGCGCTTGAGTTTGCTGTTGGAGACCGCGTCTTTGTAACGCTCCGCCCTTTTTCACTCGCTTTTTCCCGTAAATTCAGTGTATTTTTTTTTTAACAGAGTAAAGTGAGGAGCGCGGGACGTCACGATGCGAGCTGAGTCCGAACTTCCAAAGTCCGACCCTTAACTGGCCAACCCTATGTGTATGGAGTCGGTCCAATAAAATGGTTCACACATAGCAATACCGACTTGCGGAATAAAAATCATACCATGCGGAATCATAACATCCAATTTGCGGAATCATAATAGAACCAAGTTCTATTCCATTGATAGCAAAGTACATAGTCAAATAATCACATTAACCATTATCCAAATAAAACATCCAACCATAGCAAATTTATCTAAGTTATTACATTCTGAAATCTGGATACTCTAAATACTAATCCCTGAGTATCTTAAACAAAATATAAGACTAAAAGCGTTCCAAGCTCCTATGTTTGTCCCTTTCCGCGTTCAGCGTTTTCCTCATTTCCTGCATCCTCCACTAAAGGGTAGAAGTAGGGCGTTAGTACAACGCGCCCAGTAGATATTCCAGTTACGGCTAACACATGGTTAGTACAAAACATATATTATAACATAATATATAAAACCAGGTAAAATCCATGCCATGCAATGATGACAGATATGCAATGAGTCACACCCATCACATGTACATAAAGTACCCACCACATAGGTCTTCCGGACGCCCCGGCAGAGTGTGGACCCTCCGGAAATCTTCTTGATGGAAATCACATCAAGGTGTTGCATATAGGTTTTTCAGACGCCCCGACGGAGTGTGACCCCTCCGGTTATAAATCCTCCACCCCATGCCATGCATGAGATGCCAATAAAACACATGCTATTTTATAACATAAACATAGCATTGAAAATCATCATTTGAAACCACATACAACACATGCTCATTATATAAATAAACTTAGCATGTAAAATCATCCTTTGAAACATAATTGGCCCATGCTATTTTAAACACTTAAATATAGCATATGAATTTCAATATAATAAAACATATCATTGGAAACATATTTTCATCAAACATGATATAAAAACAAAGTACATAAGCCATGGTTTCAAAGAGGTGGAATCCTACCTAAGACCGTTCACAAGTCCTTGCGTTTCCGTCCAAGATTCGATCAACGATCGCGCACCGCTTGCGAGATCCCGTTACCTTATAATATAATGATAAATCAACACCAAGTCTCACCTAATTTCAAGGTTCTAAGTCCATAAACAAAACCCCATGGGGTTCGGCCATGCACCATGGCCGAAAGCATGGTTTACCATTTTTATACATATTTACAAAAATGCCACTGTTGGTAACCCTAGCCCCTTCTCTTTGCTTAGGTTCCAAGTTATTCATTCATGCTTCCAAAATACATAATACCATACAATAACTCATGCGGTTCGGCCATACACCATGGCCGAACCCAATGTCCAACATTCTCTCATATTTACCAAAATGCCATTGACTTCCTCTTCCCTTTAAATCTTTCATAATTAGACCTTAAAATTTCTCTAATCAAATAAGTTCATCAATCACATCTCATGGGGTTCGGCCATACATCATGGCCGAACCCATGGTTCTCCTACTTTGGTATTTTTTAATTACATTTTTGTCATTACTTTCTCCATCAATTCATGTCATACATTGTACCCTTTATTTTATTTAAAACTAACATAACCTAACTCATAATGTAGGTTCATAATCTGATTCATAAATCAGCCCTTAAACCATAATTTAAAGACACCTTTAATCCCTTAATTTAGAACATGGGGTTCGGCCATACACCATGGCCGAACCCTATGGTGTATAATTTCCAATTAATCTCCACCTTTCTATAATTGGAAGGTCTCCAAATTTAGATTTTTCCTTCCAAGAATAGAACTTCCCTTTATTAATCTCTCCTACTATCATTAGAAGGTTTCCCTATTTAACTTACCAAAAATATAAACCTCCTTCCATAAATGGAAAGTTTTCTAAAAATAACTCTACCTTCCATTTTTAACCTAAGGTCCACATTTAGAAGGTTTCTTAATTAAACAACGACAAAATTCACAAGGTTTCCAAAAACTAATCCTAATGGGGTTCGGTCATGCACTATGGCCGAACCTCACCCTTTTAGATCTAGGTCCATCTTTTACATTTTCTTTCCAATTTTAATCCATGGGGTTCGGCCAAGCACCATGGCCGAACCCTATGGTTCATGATCTTGGCCCTTGGTTTAGATCTAATCCAAAATTAATCATCAATCCATATAATGTTTGGTGGGGTTCAGCCATACACCATGGCCGAACCTCACCCTCCTTTTTATTATTTTAGATCCCCTCCATTAGCCATAAAACAGCCATGGTTCAGCCATGCCATGGCCGACCCATATTCCATATTCTTTCATTGATTTTCTTAAATCTAAAACATACAATCACCAAAGGTTTCTATGACTTAAGATCTAGGAACATAAACTCAATTAAAAAATCAACACTCTCCATGGTTTCCAATCTTTAAAACCAATTAATTAAGCAAATTTTTCCATGTGGTTCGGCCATTCTTCTCTTTTAAAACCATTTACCCATCTCTAATTTTCTCTTCATGGGGTTCGGCCAACCACCATGGCCGAACCCTATGGTTCTTTTGATTTTATAAATAAAATTATAACATTAATACTTAGATACTAACCTCTTCCTTGCTCTTCTAATCTTTCTCTTCCTTTCTCTTTGATTTTCTCCAAACAAGAACTCATTCTAGTTGCTGCCCTTTCTTCTCTTGCTCTTGCCGTGTAAGAGAGGACTTGAGAGAGGGAGAGAGAGAGAGGAATATAACTTGGTAATGGGGTTGTAAAAACTGTGCACCCCTATGGATCTCTCCTTTTATTAAGCTCTCCTTAATCCCATATTAGAATGTTCTTAATAGAATCTTGCCCTCTTGTGTTTTCCCTTTTTTTTTTTATACGTATACTATATTGTAGCACAGTTTTAACCTTGTTAACCCCCGAATCAGAAAAAATGGTAAACTAAAAAGTTGTACCTCTTGAAATCTTCTTTCCAACACAAAAAGAATCAAAGAAATCGGATATCAAAGTAAAAAGTTATAACCAAAACACTGGACATATGTCAAACCTTCCTTATTTAACCATAGCCGACTTTCCCTCTTTAATTAGCCATATCCGACTTTCCCTTACCTTATTAAGGCTTCCTTTAATTCTTATTAGCAAGTACTATGCGCATAACCCTAATCATAATCCAAATAATCTTTTAATTTAATTCATAGATATTTCATCCCTTTTTAAATATCTAGCATATCATTGTGGATTTAAAAATCCCACATATTTCTTATGCGCAAAATCTATAGGTTTCACATTCAAAATTCGGCCATAAAAATCTTTTGTTTAAAATTAGATATAATTCATCACTAAATTAATTCAACCCATTTGTATTTAATAAAACCAATTCCAACATTGGTTGGGTCCTAATTGGGTCATGGCCCAATTCTTGATCCAAATAAGGTCCAGTTCTAAAATCCACCAATTAAAAGAATAATTGTCATATAAAATAATAGTCTGAAAATCTGAGGTGTTACAGTCTTCCTTCGAGTTTCGCCCCGTCATGGGATTCAGAGGTCTGGGCTGCGAGGGAAGCTGTCACCTCATTATGTTGGTCCGTTTGAGGTGATAGAGAGGATCGGGGAAGTGGCTTATAAACTTGTACTTCCTCCGAGTCTCGGCTGAGTGCATAACGTCTTCCATGTTTCAATACTTCGGAAGTATCATCAAGATCCGTCGCATGTGATTAACTTAGAAGATGTGGAAATCAATGAGGATGTTACCTATGAGGAAGGACCAGTGCAAATTGAGGGTTCTAGAGAGTAGAGGCTTCGTGGCAAGACCATCCACTTGGATTTAGTGGTTTGGCAGCACAAAGATAGGGAGACTCTTATTTGGGAAAATGAGGCAACGATTCAGAAACAATTTCCAGCCTTATTTGAGAGTGCCGCCACTCCCTCCCAAGCCATGGTCTTCGTCATCTTCTTCCTCCCGACATTTCTCGGTAACTCTCTCCTCCTCTGCCTCTCTCTCTCGATTTCTTGTTCTTCTCTTTCTCTAACTCCGACCGACTCCACCTTCGTTTTTCCCCTATTTCCTCTTTTTCATTCTTCGATTTTTCAGGATTTCTCTCAGTTTTCCCTGTTTTTTTCCTTCACATTTCTTCGATTTTGTACGCCTTTACCCGGTTTTCCCCTATTTTCCACTTTTCCTTTCTTAGATTTCCTTCCTTTGCTCGATTTTCCTTGTTTTCCTTTTTCTTTTTCCTCATTTTCTCTGCTTTTCCACGATTTTCCTTTCCTTTCCATCTTTTTCCCCTTTCCTGGATTTTCCTTGATTTTCTCCCCTTTTTCCCTTCGACTCAGCTGAGTTACTGAGTCGCTCGGCCGAGTGCCGAGTCAACTCAGTCAGGATTTTATTCTGAGTCAACCTGGCCTTTGGGCTGGAGTGGCGACTCGGCTACTCGGCCCACTGGCCTAGACCCGACCCTTTTCCAAAGCCCGTTTTCAAGGCCGGCCTATTTTCTGACTCGGCCCATTTCGGCCCGTTTTGGGTCCGGCCCAGTTTTAGGCTCATTTTCTCTTCGACCTCTTTTTGACCCGTTTTGTCTTAATTACTCATCCGTTCTTCCTTGTTTCAACAGATTAAACTCCCTTCAACCCAACAAGTCGCTTACTCGCTTTGGACTTTCGACTCCACACACACGGTGATTTGACGTATCACTATTTTAGCATGCACTACATATATTCATGCCGTTATTTTTCGAAGGAGAGCCACCTGAGTGTAACCCTCCATTTGTTTAGCCACCCAGTAAGGAAAACTGTTGAAATAAGTCTGTGGCAGGGGGTCAGCTCGAGTGTACTTCCGTTATCTATATGCGTCGTAGGGAATTTTAATTAGACGATTTGATAATGGAATATATATCACTTGAAAATTGTTGATGATGTTGGAGTGTGTGTTCATTAAATGTTAATGAATTCATGTTAATTGTAGATTTGTGTGATTAAGTAACTCAGTGTATACTTCTGACTCCCATGATGGATTATGTTGATTTTTTACTTTGTTGTACAAGAGCGTATCCTCGTCGTTATACATGTTGTGACCTTGTGTGCATGCATTGGAGAGACTATTCATATGTGTACATGCTTATGATGATGTGATGAGTTGGTTGTTGGGAGGACTTTCTCGTTGCGCTCCGATGGCCAAGACCCCCATAGGGGTTGCGGATCACCCCATTGCGTTCTAGTGGTCGAGGTGCCTACCCTTGAGATTAGTTTCCCCATTATGCCCCGGCGATCGAGACCCCCATAGGTGATGCGGGTATCCCCGTTGCATTCCGCCAGTTGAGGCAGTGGCATATTGCATGGTCTCCGATTGTGTCAGTAGGGGACCGGAGTTGTTGGGGGACCATTGAGAGTTATGGAGATGATATATTGGATTTGGTTAGTGGAAACATCGTCTAATAGAGTAGTTGAGTACCATAGGCATGGGTATTTTATTTACTTATGATGTTCACTGCCCTTTTCATATGTGATCTATAACTATGTTGCTAATATGTGGTATATTTTATCCCTTCACTAGGCTGTTTTGCTCACCCCTTACCTTTCAGGTGCTCCGATCGCAGAGGGGCCAGGCGGGCCCCTTGAGCAAGTACCTGGAGAGGAGTAGTAGTGAATAGAAGTTTATGTTTATGTTATGTTTGAAATTTGAGAAATTTTAGTCGTTTGGACTCACTATCACCTGTTTGTTTGGATGACTGTATAACCACTTGGTTAGTTTACATTTGTGGTTCATAATGTTTCCTTGTTCTGGTCTCGTGGTTTGATGGATGAGAAGCAGTTACCCCTTTTTTAAAAAAGAAAAAAAATTATAACTATTACTATTACACCCGATATCTGTCTTCTGTGACTTTCTGAGGTTTTTCGGAGATAACGCGCCCGTATCGAGATGGGGCGTTACAACCCTCACCAAATCAAGGTGATAAAAGCCTTGTCCATAGGTGGTCGAACTATGAATTGCCCGGCTAATCTAGGATTGCGTGTTCGGCACACCCAGCGTGCATAAGCATCCGTGAGGGACGTCTCCTTCACGACAAAACTTCCAAGGGACATGTTCGGCACCACCCGTACGGTTCCTTCTAGGCTCCCATGGCTTTATAATTGTCATAGCTTTACTCATAGGGCCGATCATCTATACTAGTGGGTTCAAGAGAGGGAGTTCTTACAAGTCATCTCTACTCCTCATGCACAAACCCAACCCTAGTGTCTTCATGTTATCATGCTCTACCCTTTCATCCACATACCCATCCAATGTCGAAGTGCCCCAGGCCCAACATGCGTGAGTGATGTGTGTGGACTTATAACATCAATAAACATAGGCATGGGGATAACAATATCATTATTCACAGAAGAGGGCAAGCATAACAATATCATCTGGGGTCATACCATCATTCCATTTCCAATTTGGGTGGACCTAGGGAGTGGCCCAATGCTTGCCTCGGGGATTTCATTCATGTCTTGTGCTTTCATCCTCAATATATTCTTTACAATTACAATCATGTAAGCCCATCCCTGTGGCGGCATATCACATTTGACCCCACTCTTTCCATTCTATTTGGTCCAAATCCAACATTCATAATCAATTTACAATCATGCAAGAGATAACATTCATCAACCAATACATGATAGGTCAATTGGGTATCATACCTCATTAAACATAGGAATTCTAAGGAAATACATGCGTTTCATCATACAAGGCATGGCATGTCATTTTTGCATTACTGTCACTAAAAAATTTAGAACTGGAGTTTTTAATATGATATGCCCATAAATATTTTTTTTGGAGGAAGCCAACTGATATATAAGACTTCTATAAAATTTTCAGACCGAAATAAGTTCGATTGATACTCCAAAATTTTTCTGCAAGTAACAAAATAACAAAGATAAAAAATCATGTTTCTGCTTAGTCTTTTTTTGCATTCTATGACAAAAAAAAAAAATCATAACTGGAGCTACAGAAATCTTCCTGGAGTGATATTTATATTTATGGAAAGTACATAAGGAGATCTAACTACCCTCCAAATATGAGATTTAAACTATCTGAATTGATCACCAAAAATTATTCAGTAACAGAAAACAAACAAAATTGTACAGTCTGATTCGCAGTTTTGATAGCAATACCTTGCAGCAGGATAACTCAATGTAGAAAAATCAGAACGATACAAAATAATATATCACGATGATCATCACAAAAATAGCTACCCACTATAAAAAAATTTGAATTTTAAAACGTTGTTTGGTCAATCAAAATCTTTTTGCAAGCCGAAAGAAAAATCCAATCTGCTCCAAGGAACCAATCAGCAATAGTCCTAGTAAAATGGCAATTTATCCGGCTAGAAAATTTTGCTCGTGAAATATTTCGGTAATCCTCACAGAGAGACCTATCTGCTGCATTTTTTTGAGATTTTTCCTTTGAACCGTCTATTCCTAGAAAATTTGCAAGATAATGAGATTTGTAGGGTTGTGTTAGAATTCCAGTTTAGAACAACGACTTATAGAAGTACTATCTGGATTAATGTCAAAGTCTAGAAACAAAAAATTTAAGCACAAATTTAGTAAGTCTTAAATCAACAACATGTGATTGAATGAGAAAAAATCGTAAGTCTGCAAACAAAGTCGAATCTTCACAAGAATCTTGTTCTGATTGCAATTAAAAGCAAACAAAAGCTCTGATGACCAACCGATTGGACACCAGTTCCCAAAGACTGAGGGTCTGATATCCACCTGATGCAGACCTAGGTTGAATTGTTCCAATTCATTTATAGGCTAGCTGATTTCAAAGTATGGTCTCTAAATGACCAGCGCAGCCGATCACGTATTTGTAAAAGGATTCTGCTTTGGTAAAAGAGTGCTCAAACAATGCCCAAAGAAATTTGAATTAGTCTAAGAATTTCATGAGATAAGGCCTCTTTCAATCGAATATGATATAGAATAGCGGAAGCAAAATCAAAAGAGAATATGGTGAATTCGAATGAAGCATGCACCTAATCTATGAAAACCAAGGAACTAATTGATTTAAAATAAACATTGTTATTTACTTGCAAGATAGAATAACTCTCAAATGTTTACAAATCAAGTTTACTAAGAGTTACTCAAAGATTTGAACTAGAATGACTCATGGTAAAATTGCAAAAAGATGGATTTTGAGCTAGAGTATGCTGAAGATTTGATTTCAATTGATTCCTTTTAATTCCAAGTAAGTCAACCCATCTTATGTCCATTTATGCTTGGTTTTATATTTTGTTCATGTTTAAGACAGTTGCCAAGCATTAAATGAAAGAAAGGGCCGTTGGGGGAGAGCATTTAATGATTCAAAAATATGATCATTCGCGATTCAGTCGACTGAAAACGTCCTGGACTTCAGACAGTCTATTAGTGAATAATTCAGTCAGTTGAACTTGAAGATTCAGTCGACTGAAAAACTTTTTGTACTTAGACAGTCTTTCAGTCAATAATTTAGTTGGCTGAACTTAAATATTCAGTCGACTGAATTCGCATCCCCTGTAAAATCCAGTATTTTAGTCAGGTGAATTATTTAATTCAGTCGATTGAAATCACACCCCCTGTAAATCCAATATTTCAGTCGGCTGAATGATTTAATTCAGTTGACTAAAAATGCATCCCTAATTAATACATTATTTTAGTCAGTCGAATTCTCTAATTCAGTCGACTGAAATGACCCTTAGATTGTATTGGGCAATTTTGGTTTTATTTTGGTCATTTCAAACACACTTGATAGGTCTTGGGGACTTAATCATTTCCTAGAATTCCATTTGGATGCATAAGTTTAATCTTGGTATCCTAGGGTCCAGTAGAGGGTGACTTGAGCCATGGTGTTCAAATGTTTAAGCACCTTTACAACACAATTTTCTAAAGATTCATGATTAGACTCTATGCATAACTTTGATCTTCCAAGTTCTTGATTTTCAGTCTTTGAATTTTGTAAGCCATTCGATCTCCAAGATTTGACTTGATGTACAAGGCTTGATATCATCAACTTGATCTTCATGACATCCAATACATGCCTTCCTAAATGTGATATCTGTCTCATAGAGTAATACCATTTGAAATATTAAATATCACACTTTAATGGTTTGTGGTTATAAAAAATACCCATATATCCTTGGGTTGAATCCTTGGGGCTAACAATCTCCCCCTTTTTTATGATGACAAACCATTGCATAGATCATAACTAAAGGATATACAAATTGTGATCCTCCCCCTTACTTCATGCATAGAAACAAATTTTCCATTTTCTTCAAGGTAAATTTCAAATGATAAATATTCTCCCCCTTTCTTCGTGGATGTATTTTTAAATAAAATGAGTGTATCATATCCATCATTGCACAATCTACTCAACCATATTGAGATATGTAAATGAATAACATAAAGACAACATTAGCATAAGTAATATGAACCCATTAAAATTGATTGAGCCATGTACTTTTCAAAGGTTAAAAATTTAGTGGGTTATTTTTACATCCCCAAAAGGTTTTATAACAAAATACAAAGGGGATATAAAAAAATTTTGCACTCAAAAAATTTTCTAGTGCAATCATTTATATTTCTCCCCCTATGGCATTATCAAAAAGAGAAGAGGGCAAGAGTCACTCGAGGCCAAGATGGGCCATGACACGGCTTAATTGAAGGTGCACTCGATCAGTGTCATCGCTAGAGGCGTGGGTCTGTCCTTAACAAATTCGTGTAGACTGTCACATTGGGCTCAAAGAAAGTCGATATTTACCCCTATCTCTGAAACGTTGATTTTGAGAGATTCAATGGTAGCAAGAACACGCTGAAGGTCCTCATTGGAGCCAGAGGGGCCACTAGAGAGATGAGGAAAGTTAAGCATGCCGATATCCTGATCATGATATGCTTGCTCCTCTGCGGCTTGCTCAGGCTGCTGGACTTTCTACGGGTGCATTATCCCCAAAATATCATAAATATCACAGAAAGACAGATATCAGGTATATTTTTTTTCTTTTGAATTGGGATAACTACCTCTCACTCGACAACTACAAAACCATAATACTAGGAAACATAAAGTATACATAAATTGCTCAAATATGGTTATACAGTCACCCGAATAAACAACAGACAAATAAAGTTCATACAAACAAAGTATCTCAACTAAGAATAAACATGATTAGCAAATATCTACTGTTAGTGCTCCTCTCCAGGTGCCTGCTCAAGGGGCTCGTCTGGTCTCTCAGTGTTCGGGGTACTTGAAAGGTAAGGGGTGAGCTAACCAGCCCAGTGAAGAGATAAAGCATATCACATATCAGCAACTTATATATTATGTGCATGAATGCAAGAACATCGCGATAATAAAGGTTCTCATGCACATGTAAAACCCAATAACATCACCAACTATTAATCCACCGACCAAATCTAAGACATCATCTCGGTGGCCTACATTGGGTCCTCTAACAAACTCCGATCTCCCTACCAATGTCATCAGGAGACTAGTCAAAACGATCGGCCCAATGAAGAGATAATACATATCACCTGTCAGCACAATATATATATCATATGCATGAATGCAAGAACATCATAATAGAATGAATGTCTCTGTATATAAGTACTCAACTATACTACTAACCAATGGTCCCACTGATCAGCTCGAGACACCACCTCCATAACTCACAATGGTCCTACAACAACTCCGGTCTCCCTACCAAAACAACCGGAAGACCATACAATACACAACCGCTGGAATGCAACGGGAAAACCCGCATCCCCTATGGTGGTCTCAACCACCGAAACATAACGGGGAAGCCAATCTTAAAGGCAGGCACCTCAACCGCCAGAACGCAACGGGGAAACCCCCATCTCCTATGGGGGTCTTGACCACCGAAGCGTAACGGGGAAGCCTTCCCAACAACTAAATCACCACCTCATCATAAACATATACACATATACACCCATAAACATATAAACAATCCCCCCATCTCATCACCCAACGGCACATTGTCCGTTGCGTTTTACCTCCCCTGCATGCACATAATGTGAGGATCAAGTATAATGGTATAAACATATTCTAATATAATAAATCAAAATCAATAATATACTTCGTCGTGCGGTCCAAAGGTGCATAACAAGTTCTTAGACACACACCTCTATGTCCAATATGGTTACAATTGCATCTTATACGTAAACACGCAATGTATCATAATGTCTTCCAATAATCATATTTAATATCAATTTATCCAGTTAAAGTTTCTCACAAATGCATATAGTTGACAGGAGTAAACCCTAGCGAACCCTTTGCCACATTTTTATTTCAACGGTTTTCCCTTACCGAGTGGCTAAACAACTAGAGGGTTACGCTTGGGTCGCTCCATGTTCAGAAATAATAGTTTAGTATATGCAAATGCATGCTAAAACAGTTATAAGTCCCCTCACCTGTGTGCATTTTTGAAATCCAAGTGATGAAAACAAGTTGCTGGGTTGAAAGGAAGTGATGCACGGGCTATCGAGCTCGAAAAACTGGAACAAGTCCACAAAATTGGGACGATCCCACAAAACTGACCATAAACATGCTCACAAAAGGTCTAGAAGAGCTTTAAAAATACTCCCCAAGTGGGCCAAAAACACTCCAGAACGATCCCCAAAGCATGCTAGAAATGGGCCTGAAACGGGCCTAAAATAGGTCAAGCTGGGCCTAGAAATGAGCCTGACTGCTGAGTTGAGGTGTTGGGTTAGGCCGGTTTGGATCTGCTGAACTGGGCTTGGACTTGCACAGGTTAGGCCAAGATCATTGGGTATACACGAGTTGGGCTCAAGATAGGGTCGAAGGCGAGTTGGGCCTGGGTCTGCAACTAGATAAAGCTGGGCTGGACTGAAAGGACTGGGCTACCTCTACAGGGCCTGGATATGGGTTCGGGTATGTTGGGCTTCACTGAGTTGGGCCTGGATTTGAGGGGCTTGGGAATTAGGTTTGATTTTGGAAGGTGGGTGAAGAGAGATTAGAAAGAGAAAGTAAGGGAGAGGGTGGCGGCGGCCCGAGAGGGGAGAATGGGTGGCGGTGGCAACAACCTAGGGTTAGGGCTTTCTCCAAAAGGGAAAAAGAATAGAGGAACAGAGGAGAGAAAAACGAAAAAGAGAAATAAAACAAAGGAGGCGGCGGCGACTCACATAAAGGGTTAGGGTTTTGAGAGGATGGGAGAAGGAAATAAGAAGAAAGGAGAAGAGGACCGAGAAATGGGGGTTGAAGAAGCGGCAGTGGCGGTGGCAAGAGGGTTTTAGGGTTTGAGATGGAGAAGAAGAAAAGAAGAGAAGAGAAGTGAAGACAGGAAAGAGGGTCGAATGAGAGAGAGAGAGAGAGAGAGAGAGAGAGAACCGAAGAGGGGAAGGAAGACATGAGGGTGGGTGGCGGCTCTACTCAAGATTAGGGGTTTTTGGTGAGGTTAAAAGAGAGGGGAGATGAAGAAGGTGGAGGCTAGGGTTTCTTAAGGGAGGGATAAAGAGATATTAAATAGGGGGGAGCTAGGGTTTTAAAATTCACAACTAAAGGGTTTCAAAACCCTTTTTTTATAAAGAAGGAGAAAAACACAACATTTATAAAATAATTTTTAAGATAATACTCAAAGTGTGATTTTCCAATATTTTGGCATGAACAATTTAATAATAAATTAAAATTACCAAAATGCCCTTTGAGCCTCCGATCTTGAAACCGAGCAAACTGGGGCCCACCACGGAGCCTACACAAACCTCACTGCCACCAAAACATGAAAAAAAACTTGAAGATCAACAAAACTCTCTAAGACTCTGAAATATCAGGTCGGGTCATTATATGTCTGTTTTCTTGAGAGCCCACTTGAGTTCAAAGACCAGAACTCACAAGTTTTGCATCGACGAGTCATTGACCACAAGGGGTCGTTAAGTTCATCACCGAGGGATCAGTGCATACGAGACTTTTGATCAAAGGCTTACCCAGAATGGCAGTTCTATGATCCAGAACCTCTTTCAATCTGGCCGACCAGTCTATGACCACGATGGGTCGATCCTGTTTCCACAAAGGGGTTGGTGAGAATGATTGGTCGAGCTGACAATGAACTTAATTCATGACAAAACCTAGAAGCTAACCCAATTATTAACCCAACCTTATTACCTCACATTTGAAAAAAATACTACATTGATTACATGTACATATTCAAAATGGAAACAACAAGACTATGATCTTCGCATATTCTTATTCAGTTTGTTGCAAGTCATGTTTTCCTGTTCAATCACATAAGCAAGCAACACTAGAAACATCATTAGAGGGGTTAGTCCAAATTATAAATATGCATCCATGGACTAAACAAGATTAGTATTCATATTCCCCCATACACCAACGATTTCCTAGAAACCAACACTACCCATAGCTTAAACTTATCACCAAGTTTATCCAAGTTAACAGTGTTGAGAATATTTTCTCCCCCAATCTTCTTTAGTTTGATCTCCCAAACTCCAAGCATAGACATTCCCCTATGTCTATTGGCTTCTTCATATCCTCCCCTTTATGGCTCTTTCTTTCTAGAGGCCCAAGCACTTGGGTTTCACCAATTACTCCCTATAATTGGTTTTGATGTCTTATAGCTTTTACTAATTTCTCCCCCATTTTGTCATACAATTGGATTTCAAGCACTCCCCCATGCTTCTTGCATTTAATGTTTCCATGAGTTCACTTCTAACTCATTTAATCTTTCCATTAATAATGCATGTTTCTCATGCATTCAAGCATTGATCTCCCCCACAGTACAATGTAAATTGCCATTGCATTTCTGTTTTTCTTCTTCTTCCCCTTTAAGAATTGTGTTGTCTTAAAGGTATTCTCCCAATGAGGTCAAGCTAACTTACCGAGCTTCCCTTTTTGGAATCTTTTTCGCCATTCTCCAAGCTATCTTTCTAGCTTTTTTGACTTAACTCCCCCATAAACTTAGTTGTCTGTAAGTTTATTTTTCTCCAAGCTTTCTTTCAAGCTTGCATCAACCTTCCTCCCTACACTGTCATGACCAATGATAGGTGCTAAACAACACATATTTTGTGCTCCCCAAACTCCAAGGATGTGTACAACATCACAGCCCGATCCCTATCTTCCTAACATGCCAATACAAAACCAACTTATTCAAACCTGTGTGTTAGTCTATTTAACAAAAACCATGTTAACCATAGACAAGAGATAGAAGGCATTCAAACACAGCAATACACACATCAAACCATAGCAAACCATATCATATCATTGATAATCAAAATGTACAGTACATATGGTTTTGGAGGGGACATCATGGATGCTTAGATAAAATATCAAAAAGTATAGTTTTTCAAAATTCAAAACATAAAAACATGAAGAACTATCCTAAGTAGGGCCATCCTGTGGAGGTGTTGGAGGAGAAGGGGATTGAGAATCTGGAACTGTGCTATCAGATCTAGCAGAGGAGGAGATATCAGAGACTAGTTCCTAGAGAGACAACCTGATATTATTTAGACTTCTTTCAAGGTTGTCCATTCTCATTTCAAGTGTGAAGACCCTTCTGTCCAGATTGGCATTCTCTTGAGGGGGATATTGGTAATCTTCTTCTCCCTCAATGTCTCCCTAAAAGTCCTCAGAACGATGACTTTCTTCCTCACCGCTGTCCTCAGGGATATGATATGGTCTTCGTTACTAGTTCTATGACCATTCTCCTCTTCTGCATCTTCTTTCCTTCTCTCCTTCTCTCACGACGTTCTTCGACGAAAATGACATTTATCAATGATGGGGTCTTCTTCAACCTTTGGTTGGGTTTTATGGTGAGAACTGGATTCTGGTCTGTGAGGTGAGAGAGTGAACTTACCAGCCTGAACAGGCGCAAGATTTCCAGAGCTGGGGCCAGGGCAAGATCGAAAGGCTGGTTTTTTGGTTCTTTTGGGCCACTACTGGTTTCTCCTCGTTCTTCAGAGGTCTGAGGGCATGACTAGACTGCCATCTTTCTGGGCATTATTTTTCCAATAGGAGATCTTCAAACAGTGGCTTGGATGTGGATGAGGAGAAGACTGAGCCTAAACTGATCTAAGAAAATCACAAAATCGTGATTTTCAGGCTTCTAGAGACGAGAGGAACAAAAATCTTATGGTTTTCCATCAAGAAATCACTCTGAGAGGCCGCGTCGAGTGGTCTAGGGCACGGGAGGCTAAAGGCAGATAACCAGACCTTCGAGGGAGAGGAGACGACAAATTCGAATGAATTATCATTTTCGCAAAAAGGGTTCCTTTTAATTTAAACATTCTGTCTCGCCGACATGTCGTTTCCATCGACAGGTCGAATCTTTCGACAATTTTTGCCCTTTTCAACAGTGCTCGATTTAGCACAGTACCGACATGTTTGTCACACCTACTAGTCTATTCACCTACATGTCAACTATACCGATAGGTTTAGATAACAGACCAATCATCCCTGAGTTGTGCAACTTGATGAAATCCTATTCTAAGCATGGCATACACAGATCTATTCCAATATGATAAAACACAGATATGCCAAAAATAATTCATCAAATCATTAAAACATGCACATGATCAGAATTTACATTCCGAAACACATAAAGTTCAAAATACTCTGAATGGAATGTATGGCTTTCCAAGTAGAATATGTTCTGTAGCCAGGAATAGTACATTCTAGACTTGTAGTTAGCCAATTTTTCTCTCCTCATGTCACAGCACTTTTCTGTTATGTGAACTCACATGGTTTCTTGTGAGTCTATTTGTAGTGGTCTAAGATATGGAAGTGAATCTTAAACCAAAACAAAATATGAATGGTGGTTTATCTCCTGGGTACAAAGATTGTGGCATTTGGTGTTGCATACACACCCCTATGATCGTACCTTTGATCACCAAACTTAGGATCCTTAAACTCTTTTAAGACATGATTCAATTGTCTCAGTAAAAAGTCTTGCCTTGTGTCCACCTTCCTTAGGTTTCTTTTAAGGTTAGGTGTTGGTGGATGTCTTTTAGGCATAGGCTTTACTAGATTGTGTCTTTTAGGCATAGGCTTTACTGGATTGTGTCTTTTAGCTTGTGTTTGCCTTTCTAAGTGTCTCTTCCAATGGTAGCAATTTCTTTTGAAATCTCCAATCTTTTGACAGAAATAACACTTTCTTATTGAAGGGTGAGAGACACTTGTTTTTCCAAACACCCTGAAAGTCCCCTTAACATGGGTGCTAGAACAATACGATTAACCCTAGAGGGGGGGGGGGGGGGGGGGGGGGGGTGAATAGGTCAATCTAATTTCGTTGGTACTTTTTGAAATTTGCTTGATTGACTAATTAAGTGCAGCGGATATAACAATCAAGTGAGTGTGTATTCAACAAGTGTGATATACAATCAACACAAGAAATTGGCTCTAACACTACAAACACAAGGACACAAGATATATAGTGGTTCGGTTCGCCAATCTATATCCACTGTTAGGACTCGCTCAACCTTAAGCTATCTCCAAATTCACTATGTGGGGACTTACACCCTCACATTTAGAGTAGGAATTCCACCTCACTCAATTGGCCAGGAATTCCACCCACCTCTGTGCCAGAGACGACGCTCTAGATATTTTTATACTGGTTCCATAGTACCTCTCATTAATCCATTGTCAGATTACAGGTTTTAAAAAGAAAATTAAAACTAAGAAGCACTTGCCTTAAAACTCTTTCTCGCTGATGTGTGTTTCTTGAAGATCCCACTCAAGTTGTGTCGACGCTCATTCTTTCAGTCCTCGTGTAGCAATTACAATTTCTGGAAGACAAGGAAACTTGGTTTAATCAAAGCTTTCCTAGTTTATGGCTTTCTCACTTGCAAACTCAATCCGAAGATTGATTGTTTATGATCTTTCTCTTATCATCTCTTTTTCACTTGCAAACACAATCAATAGATTGGTTGTTTATGATCTTTCCCACAAAAGTGTCAATAGTTCCTTACAGTATATAACTTTTTTCAGCTCAAGGAAGATGGTTCAACGATCACATAACACTCATATTTATAGAGGAATTTTAACGGTCATATGGACTATCCAGGACCGATAGGTCGATGGCACCGATGGGTCGGTGTTCATATTTATTACCGTTCAACCACCAGACCGTTGCGCATTAAATACACCCTCAATGGCATAATTAATTTTCAGTCGACATGTCGTTGTCGTTGTCGTTGATGGGTTGACACTTATGGTACCGATGGATCGGTCCATACGAGAGGCTTGTTCTGGTGCAAAGCATGCTTGACAGTAGTTTCCACTTCGGAAACTTGTTACCCAGAACGACTTATTGCCCTTTGCCGAGGGGTCGGTCTTGTTACTCTCGATTGATCTTTGATTGCCGATATGTCTGTTTTATCGAGAGCCCTTATGAGTTCACAGTCCAGAATTCATAAGTTTTATACCGATGAGTCGTCGACCACGAGGGATTGTTTAAGTTCATCACCGAGGGGTCGGTGCATATGAGACTCTCGATCAGAGGCATATCCAGAATGACAACTCGAAGTTCCAGAACCAATGTTAATTTGGCCGACCAGTCTTTGACCATGATGGATCGATCCTGAATACACTGAGACGTCAGTGAGATAGACTAGTCGTGTTGACAGTGAACATAATTCATGTTTCTAAGTTCACTTCAGTTTCCTCTCTAGGTAAGATTATGTTTATTACCAACATATGTAACTAAGCCTAAAAGTCCTCTCTCAAGTGTGGGTTCCACCTAGGGTCATCTATGGCTATATACAGTTTCTTGTGATTGCCATACGATGAACTTTGAGCTTGGTGGAGCATGATCTTCTTCCTCGATCATCTCGAGTCTTCAAGCTTCTTGACAAGTGTTTCTACCCGAGTCATGTAATTGACAAACAAAGACTCGGTCAAGCCGGGGCACTAACACACTCCATGGTTCATAGGTTTTTTGGTGGACGAGGCACCAAGACCAGACCTATCACCATATTGTTTACCCGAACCTAGGAGTATTTTAAGTCTTTCATCTCTTTGGGTAAATTTATCTTGGAATTTTTCTTTATGAATTTTTAATTCCTTAACTTCCAAAGATAATTGTTTAACATCCTCTTCAAGAAGGTTATTGTGATGCCACAGATTCTCGACATCATTACAATGAGTGCTTATCTCTTTTTGAAGCTTTTATTATGCTCTTTTAGTTTTTGAATTTTCATTGTCATAGACTTCCAGCTTAGAGGTTAAGAGAGACTTTTCAGTTTTTAAATCCTCCACTTGATTAGTGAGGTTCAGGTTTTCATTTTTAACCTTGTCTAATTTCTTTACCATCCTCTCACTTTCAAATAATAGGGCACTGATTTTCATCATCTTCGCTCTTATCATCCTCCGTTACAACTGTGGGATTTTCTTGATCACCAATGATCGAGGCTAAGAGACTTTTTGAAACATCAACTTTTCTTTGACTCTCTTTATCGGAATCACTCTCTGATTCAGATGTTTCCACATAATTAACACCCACATTCATAGCCTTCTTAATTTTATCTGAGGAATATTCATTCATGAAGTGTCCTCTCCCCCCTCAATTTTAACAAGTTTTCTCCTTGGCAACCTCTCTCTCCTTCCCTTTCCCTCTAATTTCTTCTTTCCTTTTTGGGTATCTTTTACTTGATTCACCATTTCCCATTCTTCTCAAGTTTTTTCTTTTAACAAAGTTTTTATAAAACTTTTTGGCAAACATTGCCATTTCATCACTTGAGAACTCATCTTCCGAAAAGTCGTCTTTTTCTTTTATTTTCTTTTGTTTTAAAGAAGATTTCAAGACAATGGATTTGTCCTTTGGTTGTTCAAAATGTAGTTCATAGGTTTGTAGTGAACCAACCAAATCATCGATGTTCATTAGTGACACATCTCTGTTATCTTCCATAGCCATAACCTTGGGCTTGAATCTTTCTGCAAGATTCCAGACAATGTCACTTATCTTAGAATAGAAATCCATGAAGACTTCATCTTCCCTCATTTTAATCTTATCAAATTGATTTTGGAGGATCTGAAGTTTGGACCTCTTAACTATTGAGGTGCCTTCATGAGTTCTTTCAAGAACTTCCCATGCCTCTTTTGCAATTCCACAAGTCATAATTCGCATGTACTCGCTATCGGATACTGCACAGTTAAGTGCACTCATGACTTTGTCATCAGCTGTCTGAGCAGTTTTTTCAGTAGGGGTCCAAGAGGCAAAGGGTTTGGGTGTCATAAACATGGTTGAAGTGGATGCTATCATCTTCTCTTCCATGGGTTCCTACCATCCAGTCTTTACAATATCCCATACCGATGAATCTATGGAAACAAAGAAACTTCTCATTTTGGCCTTCCATGAGGTATAGTTTGTTCCATCGAAGTAAGGGGGTTTAGATATTGCATGACTGTCTCCCATGGTGTTCTAGCTTGGATAAACTCGGATGGTTAAATCTTTCTAAAGAGCACTAGGCTCTAATACCAAATGAGAGTTTTCTCGTTGGTGCTAAAACACGATTGAACCTAGAGGGGGGTGAATATGTTAATCTAAAAATTGTTTGTCCTTTTAAAAAATTAATTGATTGATTAATTAAGTGCGGCGGATATAACAATCAAGTGTGTGTGTTAGCAAATGTGATTAAGCCATCAACACAAGGAATTAGCTCTAACACCGCAAGCACAAGGACATAAGATATATAGTTGTTCGGTTAACCAATCTACATCCACTGTTAGGACTAGCTCAACCTTGAGCTATCTTCAAATTCACTATATGGAGACTTACACCCTCACTATTAGAGTAGGAATTTTACCTAACTCAATCGGCTAGAAATTTCACCCAACACATGTAAAATAGGAATTCCACATATTTGATTTGACTGGGAATTCCACCCATCACGTGTGCCAGAGATGACGCTCTAGATTTTTTATAGTGGTTTCGGAGTCAAGCCTCCTTAATCCACTTTCACAGGATAAAGATTTTAAAACAAATTTAAAACCAAGAAGCACTTGTTTTGTAGCTCTTTCTCTTTGATAATGTGTGCCCGAGTTAATCCCGACGTTACGCTTTGTAGCCGTCGTTGAGCAATCACAATCTTAGGGTGACTAGGAAATTGGTTCCATCAACATCTTTCTTAGTTGATTATCATTTCCCCTTTCTCTCTCACAAACTCAATCCATATGATTGGTTGTATTAGATTTCCCAAGTGTGGGCACAAGAGAGAGAGTGATCCTTTTCTTAGCCCTTGTTTAAGCTCACTGATAATGATGAGGTCCAACGGATTTGCCAAAGGATATGAAACGGTTGCACTAGGATTGATAATTAAAGAGAAGGCAACCTGTTTCAAAAATTGTTATGTACCTACAGGTTGGGCGCACCGAGGGGTTGGTGACTAAGAATACTACCGTTCAACCGCCCGACCGTTGCAGATTAAATGCACTCCCAACGGTATAATTATTTCCTGGTCAACAGGTCGGTGTCGCCGATGGATTGACAATCAGGGCACCTAGAGGTCTGTCCATATGAGGGTCTCGATCTGGGGCAACACCATGCAGACAGAGTTTCATGTCCCGAAACATGTCCTGCCCAGAACAACATGTCGCCCTTTACCGAGGGGTCGGTCCTGGTACTCTCGATCGGTCTTGAAATACAGAGATGTGTTTTCTCGAGAGCCTACTTGAGTTCAAAGACCAGAATTCACAAGTTTTTCATCGACGGGTCGTTGACCACGATGGGTCGTTAAGTTCATCACCGAGGGGTCGGTGCATACGAGACTCTCGATCAGATGCTTACCTAGAATGACAGTTCTATGATCCAGAACCTCCGTCAATCTGGCTGACTAGTCTATGACCACGATTGGTCGATCTTGTCTCCACCGAGGGGTCGGTGAGAATGACTGGTCGAACTGACAGTGAACTTAATTCTATTCCAATTCACTATCAACTTTCCTCTCTAGGCTTTTATGATTTTACCATTTGTTCAACTAAGCCTAAGAATGGTCCTCCTAAGGTGTGGGTACCACCTAAATTCATCTATGACCAAATACCTATTTTGTGATTGCCATAACGATGACCTTTAATCCGATGGAGCATGATCTTCACTCTTGATCACCTTGAGTCTTCAAGCTTCTAGCAAGTGGTTCTTCCCGAGTCATGGAATTGACAAACATAGGGATTCGGCAAAGCCGGGGCACTAACAAGTTTCAAACTATAAAACCAAACTGTAAACGTATATAAAAGTGCGGATAAATCTATTTAAACAAATAAAACTAATTTGCTTCTAAGTAGTTTATTGTCCTCTAGTTATGTTCTTGATTTTCATCAATGCCTAAATCAATTATGTTCCCTACAATGTAAAGGGTATGAGCTCTAAGCCTAGTAAAGAAAACAATAACACATACATATATACACATGATACATTTATCCTTCACATTCCATATCTTTCAAAAATAAATAAAGCACAATAACTTCAATAATAATTCATTACTATGCTTTAATGCTCGATGCCAATGTTAAATGCTCAGTACTCAATGCAACCATCTCCACAACCACATCTACTATTACTTGGTGGCCGTCCCACCGATGTGAGGAATACACAACTTCTATCAAAGTGGTTATCCCATCGAAATGAGGAATACACAACCTTCCACCAAGCAATAGGCATCATGATTTTGTCACAGAATACACAACTTCCACCAAAGCGGGGAATACACAACCTTCCACTTGATGCACCAAGTGGCCATCATGACAAAATCACGGAATACACACTTCCATATCCCAAACCCATGAATATTAGCATGTAAAGCTCAATATCAATGCAAAATGCTAAATGCTCAATGCACCAGTCTCCACAAACACATCTACTATTACTTCGCAGCCATCCCACCGAAGTGAACAATATACAACTTCCACCTAAGTGGCCATCCCACCAAAGTGAGGAATACACAACCATCCACTTGATGCACCAAGTGGCCATCATAACAAAACCACGAAATACACACTCCTATACACGATCCCATGAATATGAGAGTGTCATGCTTACCATGCATTAATCTCTATCACCATGCCATCATACATGTTAGTGCCCCGGCTTGTCGAGTCCCTTGTTTGTCAAATCCATGACTCGTGTGAAGCATTGTGTTGTATCTTAAATTTACTTACAACCGCACTAACTATTAAATAGTATAATGATTGAGTGCGAGGTCAAACCCAAGGGAAATCAACAAAATATATGTATAAAAATAAAATTGGCACCATTTAGAATGATGTAATCAAAGAAAATAAAATTATGGAATTAATTCTTAAACATGAGATCTAATTTTCTAAAATCATAGAGTTATGTGCTTAATTCAACAAAATGGAAATTAATTAAATATGAGATCTAAAGTTAATACATTCAAAGTTTAATTAAAATGGTGGAGAGAAATTAAACAATCTCAACTTAACTTAAAACCAATTAATTATGAAGAAAATAAAATATTTACAATCTAGTTCCAAAGAATTTGAATGAATTGAATAAATGAAATAAAAATGAAAGAACAAGAATATATACATATTTACAGTTGGAAAGAGTCAAGTTCTCAAGCC
This sequence comes from Chimonanthus salicifolius, assembly GCA_013350335.1. NCBI lineage: Eukaryota > Viridiplantae > Streptophyta > Magnoliopsida > Laurales > Calycanthaceae > Chimonanthus > Chimonanthus salicifolius. Next base: position 24,625,331 of record CM023534.1, read on the forward strand.
AGCATAATATCCCACACTCTGAGCAAAATAAATTCGTGACCTAGACTATGGAACTCACATTAATATACAAAATTTATTTCATGTCTTCCATTTAAAATTAATCTTAGAAGAAATAATAAGAGTTTCTTTAAACAAAAGTTAATCAAATTAAATCTTAGGTTAAATCAAATTTCAACTGGAAATTTCATGTCTAATTATTTCAAATACCATACAAAGAGTCTTAGAATAAAAGAATCAAGTTCAATTTCTCCTAAAATCACGATGTTTAATTTTGAGAAATCTTTAGACTAAATCTTCAACATACATCCATAAAAAGATTAAAATTAAAATTCAAACATTCATAAATAAAATTTGTAAACAGGAACAACCAATAGTCTAAACAACTGTCTCAAATTTAATTCATTAATGGGAAAAAATTCAGAATTACAATAGAAGGATGTGAAATGAAAATTCAATAATTACAATACATGAATTAAAAAATGCCAACCTGAAATTTGAATTCAACACTTCTCCTCTCGATATTCTCTTCTCCTATTTCAATGCGCTGGTTCAGCCCTTGGCTCTAGTCGAATTTTCTCTGTATCTAGACCCATGTATTTATAGTGTTTCCAATGGAGAGAGATTAATTAAACAACCCAATGTTTTAAAATCAGGCCTGTGGAACGACCCGTCTTCTCGAGAGGGTGGGTTAAATAAAGTTCAACCGGGTTGAACCGTAGTCAAACTCGGTCAAACCCTTGCTATTAATAAAATATTATAAATAGTATTAACTCATTAAGTTTTGTTTCATTGATAAGTTGAAATAAAATTTTAAGTAAAAACTATTTTTTTTAAAAAAAAAATATGACTTTTACAAGTAATCAAGTGACTAAAAATATAATTTTAAATTCAAATTTTGATCTATCTTACTGTATCTAATTTTAGTCCAACATTATTTTTTTATGAAACACCTTACAACAATTAAAAAAGAGGATACAACTGTTAGTGCCTCGGCTTTGCCGAGTCCCTAAGTTTGTCAATTCCATGACTCGGGAAGAAGCACTTGCTAGAAGTTTGAAGAACTCAAGGTGATTAAAAAAGAAGATCATGCACCACCAGATTGAAGCTCATCGTTATGGCAATCACAAAAAATAGGTATGTGGTCATAAATGACTTTAGGTGATATCCACACCTTAGGAGGACCATTCCTAGGCTTAGTTGAACAAAAGATAAAAATCATAAAAGCCTAGAGAGGAAACTTGACAGTGAATTGGAATCAAACTTAGAAATATAAATAAAATTCACGTTCAGCTCGACTAGTCGTTCTCACTGACCCCTCGATGGAGACAGGATCGATCCATCGTGGTTATAGACTGGTCGGCCAGATTGACAAAGGTTTTGGAACATTGAACTGTCATTCTCGGTATCCCTCTGATCGAGAGTCTCGTATGCACCGACCCCTCGGTGATGAACCTAGCGACTGCTCGTGGTCAACGACTCTGATGAAAAATTGTGAGTTCTGGACTTTGAACTCAAGTGGGCTCTCGAGAAAACATACATCTCGGTATTTCAAGACCGATCGAGAGCACCAAGATCGACCCTTCAGTAAAGGGCGACAGGTCGTTCTGACCAAGCAAGTTTTGGGACATGAAACTCTCTCTGAATGGTGTTTCCCCAGATCGAGACCCTCGTATGGACCGACCTCTCAGTGCCTTGACTGTCGACCCATCGGTGACACGTACCTGTCGACCAGGAATTAATTATGCTGTTGGGAGTGCATTAATATGCAACAATCGGGTGGTTGAACGATAATAAATATGAACACTAACCCATTGGTGCCTCTGACCTGTCGGTACTAGACAGTTTGAAAAATTGTGTTGACTCCTTTATAAATATGAGAGTTGTGTGATCATTTAATCATCTTCCTTGAATTGAGAAAATTCACACACTCTAAGGAACGATCAACTCTCATGTGCCTACACCTGAGAATCATATAAGACCAATCTATTGATTGAGTTAGTGAAAGAGAGAAAGAGATGAGGAAAGAAAAGATACGAACTAGGATAGAATCAGTTTCTTAGTCACCCTAAGATTGTGATTGCTGAACGACGGCTACAAGGCAGAGCGTCGGGATTAAACTCGGACACACATTGGGTGGATATTTGAGAAACACACATCTTCGAGAAAGAGCTACAAGGCAAGTGCTTATTAGTTTTAATTTAGTTTTAAAACCTTTATCCTGTTAAAGTGGATTAAGGAGGCTTGGCTCCGGAACCACTATAAAAATTCTAGAGCATCGTCTCTAGCACACGTGGTGGGTGGAATTCCCAGCCAAATCAAATAGGTGAAATTCCTATTTTACATGTGGTGGGTGAAATTCCCAGCCAATTGAGTAAGGAGAAATTTCTACTCTAATTATGAGTGTGTAAGTCTCCACTTAGTGAATTTGTTCGAACGAATGGGCTGTGAAGTGTGATTTTCAAATAAAGTCGTTTCTCGACCAATTTCTACAAACAAGGTATCAAAATTTATTTACTTTTAATTTTATGAACTCCGGGACTCATTTTAAGTGCAAAGGGTATAATTTTGGGCTTCAAAAATTGTATCCAAAAAATTAAGGAACTTCCCTCTTAATTCTTTGAGTACGGTTTTTTAAATCTAAAACTATATCTTTTTCACTTAAAATCAGTCTTGGAGTTCATAAAATTAAGAGTAGATGAATTTTGATACTATTTTTTTAGAAATCGGTCAAGAAACGGCCTCTTTTGAAGATTTCACTCCACAACCCACTTCATTCGAATTCCTTCGTTCGAAGGAAGTGGACTGTAGAGTGGGATTTTCAAACGAGGTCGTTTCTCGACCGATTTCTACAAAAAAGTATCAAAATTCATCTAATCTGTATTTTATGTACTCCAAGACTGATTTTAAGTAAAAAGGGTATAGTTTTGGACTTAAAAAATCGTACCCAAAGAATTAAGGAACTTCCCTCTTAATTCTTTCGGTACGATTTTTGAAGCCCAAAACTATACCCTTTTCACTTAAAATTAGTCATGAAGTTCATAAAATTTAGAGTATATGAATTTTGATACATTGTTTGTAGAAATCGGTTGAGAAACGACATCGTTTAAAAATCTCACTTCAAAGCCCAATCATTCGAACGAATTTTTGAATTCGTCTTCATTCGGTGGATCACCCATTCGAAGGATGCGGCGTTTTTAAGTGGAAGGGCAAAATGGTAATTTTTGTACAGTTTTGGAAAACGGGTGTGTAGGGAAAGATTTTCCGAGTATTTATATGGGCTTCCTATATATAATAGCTAAATAGATTGAAAGTTGATTGGTTATTGTGTTTTTTAAAAATATCATGCTCTAAAATTTAGCGTGAGTCGCTTTGATAGGATGTTATATCAATTATTTAAATCGGAGACGCTCAGATAGAATGTTATATTAATTCATTTATAACGAGTTCGACGAGTCTCAAGTCGAGTTTGAATTGAAAAATAAACCTACTTAAATACCACAATTCTAAATTATATAATTTATTACAATCTCATAATATTTTTATGAAATTATAAATAAATAACAAATAGAAATATAAATACTTTTTTATTTGAATCACCTAATTTATAAATTTACATCAAACAAAAAACCTTTAAAATAAATTGAATTTTCCCATTTAACTAATCTTGATAACTACATTTTATTTGGTTGAATTTTTTGCCTCCCATGTATTCCATTTATTTATTTATATTTATAATAGAATGAATGAAATTATGAGAAAATATTAAACCCTCTAAATTATTAAAAACGCCTTGCTCATGTAAGGTTTTTGAGTAACTCATGAGTGCTCGTGAAAACCCCAATCTCGTCAACACTAAAAAACGCTCCTTTCTTCTGCCCCTCTCTCTAAAACGAAAACCTAGCTGCCCCTCTTTATGTTTTTTTTTTTCCTTTTCTTCGCCCCATCTACATAATGAAGTCGCCTCTCTCTACCTTTTTTTTTCTTCCACCTATCTGCAGTATGAAATTCAGGAAAATAGTAGCATAACAAGAATGTAGACTTGATGGAGTTTTTCTTCTGGTACAATCGAGTTTTTTTTTTTTAAAGGGTTTTAAGATTTGACGGGTCACTGTTGGATTATTGAAACCGGGTTGAACCACGGTTCACACCGGATTTTTAACTCAGACGGGTTTTTGAATGACTCGACTTGTTCATTCCTCATTATTAATGGAAATTATATTGATTTACCGGATTGAAATTTTGTCATAAAATTAAGAAGGTCAATTATAATTTATTGGGTAATATATCATTTTCTAAATTTTTTGTTCTAATTCGATATGACATTGCTTTAGTTTTTTTGGGTAGGATTTCTTAGTTAATTATAATTAAAGCTGCAAATTTCCTAACTAAATTCAATATTTCAATTTTGAAATTTGAATTCAAAATAAAATTGAGCTTAACTTACAGTGATTAAATTCAGTTACAGACTTACAGTTAAATTAAATTCGGCCTAAATTGCATTTTTGAAAGTTCTAAGATTTATTTATCACTTGTTTAATAATCAAACTGATCACAATAATTTTTTATAACACTCACATTAAAAGTAAGATTAATCTTAAGGATCCACGAACTTACAGATTTATATATTAGATAAACTCGGTAGCCGCCCATTCAAATTCTCCCTCTCCTCTGTTTTCTTCGGAAGCCAGGGTTTTCATCGGAAACAGTCTCAGCAATCTCTCCCTCTCTGTCGCCCATTTCCTTCCCGTATATTTATCTTTCTTTTTGCTGCTCTCTCCATTCCTCTCATTCTCCGTCTTTCACTCCTTTTCCCGTCTCCTACGGTCGAAAGTCTAGACGAAAAGCGGGGTATTTGGGTTCTTGATCTTCTCAAACCAAGATGAAACCATCTTCGTCGCGCCCATCTGCTCTGAAAGCCAATTGTCGCCGTGGAAGAGAGAAAAGTCGAAGAGATAGGCTGAGCGAGTTGCCAGATGATATCCTTCACCACATCCTATCTTTCATGCTCTTGAGATGTGCCGTGAGAACCAGCATTCTATCAAGAAGATGGAGGAACCTCTGGACTTGCACTCCCTCCCTCGACTTCTTCCCTGAAATCCAAGAAAACGGCGTCATCGACACCATCTCCGTCAACACAATCAACCGCTGCTTGCGCCTCCACCACGGCAACAAACTCCGCAGTTTCAGAGTCTGCGGACTCAATCGAAGATACACTGTCAAGTACGTCGAGAAATGGATTCAGTTCGCCCGAGATCACGGTGTCGAAGAACTTCATCTCAGTCGCTGTCGTGTACGGGAATTCCCTCAGTCCATTTTCGATTGCCAAACGATATCCAAATTGAAGCTCGAATGTGGGGTATTGAATCTGCCCACGAATTTCTCGGGTTTGAAGTCTCTCGCAACAATCAGTCTTGAGAGTGTGATGGTTGGCAATGAAGTGATTCGGACGTTGCTTTCAGCGTGTGATCTGCTGAGAAACTTGGATTTCCACAATTGCTACTTTGATGAGCAAGTTGAGATTTCTTCTGCCAAGTTGAGGATGATAAGATTGGTTTTCGATTATCTTAACAGGAACAATCAAGTGGAGATCGACGCTCCCAGGCTCTCCTCCTTTGAGTACGAAGGGTGTCCATTGAATGTCTCTCAAAGAAATCTTCCAAGTTTGAGCAGAGCCAATATCAGGATCCGTTCTTGCCCTTCTCTGGAGAGTAGGACTGCATGGGCATCAGATATATCACAAGTTCAGAAGTTAGTGGCTGATGATTGGCTTTTTCAGGTAATGACTTTTAAATTAGAGATTTTTTTTTTTTTAATAATTGGAATCCGGCCGACTCCACTTTGTGGTCAGCATAAATAAATCCTCGGATCCATGACACCACTCACAAGCACCATGGATCAGGTTAGACGCTCCAAGGATTTGAGAGCTAGACCTCTTACACAAGATGAAAATATTCAATCACTCAAACAAATGAAGTTATGAGTAGTTAATGTGAAAATTAGAGAATCCATTTGAACACAGGTGTGTGCTTAGTAACACCGGGGCACCGTTTATCCATAAAATGAGTTTTTATTTTTATTTTAATAATTTAAAAGGTTAATTTAAATTGAAAGTAAATTAAGAAAAGTTACTCCAGTCACCCCAATCTGTTACCAAACGAAAACCCCGTCCCAAATTGCCCATAAACCCAAAATAGTGCACCGCTGAGCTTGCCTAGGCAACGTTGCTATGTCATCAGCCACGTCAGCAATAGGCCCCACTGGATTCAATTCCAAATCACCAGCACTTGTCTCTACTCTCTACCACTTGGGCAATATTATAATCAAACGGGACTTAATACCTTGCATGGAGTATCATGGGGAACCCACATTTAACATCCCATTTACAAACCAGACTGTACATTTATCTCATGGACAAGATACTTTTGGGAACAAGGATTACTTTTAATGTGCGGGTCTTGCTAGCACAACCTTCTTGCATGGCTTGGCTTTGAACAAAGCTTGTATAAGGTTCATACGTGGCTTGGCTTGCCTAAGTTTATAAAGCTCCTTATACACGTCCCAAAGGAGGATCCTCTTTCAAGGATATTTGAATCCTTAACCATGTGTGACACATGAGACATTTCTTTCATGGAAGAAGGTATTTGGGGATATCCATTATTATTTTATTATGTGTAGGCCTACTTTCACAAGCAGTATTGGCTTGTCTAGTTAATGTGCAAAGGCTACTAAGTACATTAATCCTTACACAACTATCTAGTCACAATTCTTTTCCCATGCGTGACCAGTGTTGTCAAAATCGTACAAGTCATGAGTCGACAATTTGACTCGACTCGGAGGGCCAACGATTCAAATTGCATAATAAATTGGTATTTAGAAAAATCGTACGATTTTAGGGTTGACTCGCTAATCGTATGAGTCAACCCCTGAAATCGTAGGATCATTTGATTTTGAAAGGAAAAAAGACGAGGAAGAAAAGAATGAAGAAAAAAGGAGAAAGAAACAATGAAGAAAAGTGCAAAAAAAGAAGAGGAATAACAACATACCTTTTTTCTCTCTGATTTCTCCCTTTTTTTATTTTTTTCTTTTTCTTCTCTTCGTCTTCACGAGACTGTAAACCACAAAACCCTAACCCTCTTCAGTCTTTCGCTTGCTGCTCGTGGTGTGTAAACCCTAAACATCTTTCGCGGGGTGTCTCACGGAAGAAAGCAAGTGTTGTGTGCTTGGTGTCCCACGGAAGAAAGCAAGCATCGCATGCGCCTTCTGCCAATAAAGCTATTCGGCGTGCCAATAACTTAAGTTATTTGGCTTTCATTTTTCCGTTCTTTTTTGTTTCTTTCATTTAGTCTTTTATTTCTCTTTTTAATTAAATACATTTTTGTTCTTATTTGTCAAATGTTATTTTTTCTTATTTTTTATTTTTTGCCATCTTTTTTCTTTTCTTATTAAAACCTCCTTTTTATTTTTATTTTTTCAATCTTTTATATCTATTTAAAAAAATAAAAGGCTCTAAAAATTATTTTTTATTTTTTGATTTTTTTATTTAATAAATGCTATTTAAATTTATTTAAACGCCTTTGGTTTATTTGTTGATTTCTTAAATTTATTAATACCTAATATTTATATTTAAATCTTATATTAAGTTGTATCTAATTTTATAATAAAAATTGTTTGAAATTGTGCTAGATATTTTAAAAATATATGTTTGTTGCAAGAAATTGAACATTTTTGAAAAATCTTTACAGTATAAAATTTTCATGCCTAAACCTATATATTTTGAGGAATTGAACAAAGCATCATATTATTCTATGTTATTTTATATGTAATTATACTATACATAATAATTTTAGAAAAAACGTTATGAATGCTACGATTCACGACTCACACCCCTAAACCGATTCATGATACGATTCGAGTTTGATAACATTGTGTGTGACAAATGAAACATTTCTTTAATGGAAGATAATATTTTTGAGAAACAACAGTTATTTTAGTAAGTAGTTCTACTTGCAGATGCTTTGTATATTGCTTGGCTTCGTTTGTGCAAAGATTGTCTAAATACATGAATTCTTACCTAGGCCCCAATGACTAAGGATCCTCTGTAGATCAATCAGTAGAGGATTCATCTCACATTGCGATCTCATTGCTTTAGAATGGCCTATGTCTAAATATAGAAATTAAAAAAAATCACTTTAATTAGATTAATCACCTAAGCTTGAAAAATATGATTTATCTATCAAGGTGATTGGTTCCCTATTTAGCTATAGACCTTTCTAACAAATCCTTTTTTGGCCAATAGAAATAATGTGGATCATTTTAAGGTCTGCAAAAAGAATCCTCAACAAACTACTATCTAGAAATTATGTTCGCGTAATATTATAGAAAAAAGCCCCAAGCCTTGTGCCCAAGCCTAAGTCTAGCACCCTTGTCTAAGGATTGTTCATTCCCATGCCTAGATGTCATACCAAGCCCTTGGTACATCCAAGCCTTGGCTTCACACCCAACCTATCCAAGTCATGTCGCCCTCATACAACTCCATATTTCATTTCTAGCAAGTTTAACTTCATTCTGCGTCAACACCTTTTTCACCCATTCCTTAGTTTCCATCATCCAATTGCATTCTAGGCACATGGCAGTCTAGCTCATTTCTTCATCGACTACACACCCTTGCACACACAAGCATAGTAGAATGACCATGGCCAGAAGTTTGTTTCTATGTTATTCTAAGAATGTGTTGCAATGGGCAAAAAACCGGTTTTGAAAGGCTTATGCAAAATATAAAAGCAGTGAAAGGGATTGTTATGTTAGATAGGTATTTCAAGGATACCAAACACCTTCCCATGATGTATCCCAAAACTTACTTGGAATCATGGTTCACACTACTTGAGTGACGTGAAACAAATTTTCAAGTGCTTAACTGATTTTAACTTGTGGATTAGCAAATGACGGAAAATCAACTGTGCTAGACCGGTGAAGGTTGGGAGTGATTGGTTTTTTTTACCTTTCTAGTTATGTTGACAATTTAAAATCAATGTTTGTGATGGACAAATAGGCCCAACAACGTTATTCTAACTTTTTCATTTTTGTCCACTTTGTAAATCCTGGACATTTCTTTTATTGGTGGAGCAGTATGAGGACTATCATAAATAATGATGATGATGAGAAACAAATAAGTTAGTAAATGTAGAAATCTTGTGCCTAATTGTATTATATGATGCTCTTTGGTTGTTGATCGATATGCCCATCTTAACAACCCCAACATGCAAAGGAGAGTTTACCTTAGATTTATGCACCTGAACTAGGCTTGAATGCTTTCATTCTGCGAGGAAACATCACATGAGCAAATGTGCCTTCCTATTGATGCTGAGGGGGCTCGGGGTGCGGCCTATTAAGTTGGTAAATATTGCTCTTCTTTCCAAGTGGTTATGGAGGCTAGGTACTGAGGGTGATTCCCCTCGGAAGGCTATAGTTATCAGTAAATACAGGTCAGGTGATTATCGTTGGGATGTCATTCATTCTGTTCGCAGAGCTTCGGGCATGTGGAGAGCTATTGCAAATTGTGTTGACAAATTTAAAGATTGGATTAGGTTTAAGGTAGGTCGTGGTGACAGAGTTCTATTTAGGAATGATCCTTAGTGCGACACTTCTACATTGGCTTCTTGGTTTCTATTTCCTTATAGCCTCTCTCAGCGTCCGTCAGGGGTCATTTCTGATTTCTACTCGATTGGCAGTAATCAAGTTGTTTGGGATCTCTTGCTTCGACATAATCTCCCAGTTTCTGAAGTTGATGAGTTTTAGAGCTTCTTCAGATCATCACTTCCTATAGGATCCGTGCCTCTGATGAGGACTATCTTGTTTGGTGGCCTGACAAGGCAGGCTGTTTCTCTGTCAAGTCCTTTTATACTTAAAATAATCAGACCACCACAACTATTGTCAACCTGAAGATTTGGACCTCCAAAGCTCGTCCACATGCCATTAGCTTCTTTTGGACTACGCTCAGGACAACTTACGCAATAGAGGAAGAACCATGGTCAATTTTTGTTCCTTTTGCCTACAAGCATCAGAAGACTCGAATTACCTTCTCATTCATTGTCCTTTTGCTTCCGCTGTTTTGAATTCAGTGTTGGATCAGTTTAGAGTTTGTTGGGTTATGTCTTCGTTAGTGGCTGAGCTATCCTATGCTTGGTTCATTGTTTCGGTCTCTCCAAAATGCTCTTCGTTGTGACACTTGTCTTTGTTTGCCACTGTTTGAAATTGTGCTAAATACTTTAAAAATATGTTTCCTGCAAGAAATTGAACATTTTTGAAAAATCTATATAGTATAAAATTTTCATGCCAACTAAACCTATATATTTTGACGAATTGAACAAAGCATCCTATTATTCTATGTCATTTTATATGAAATTATACTATAAATAATAATTTTAGAAAAAACGTTATGAATGTTACAATTCTGCCATTTACGATTCACGACTCACACCCCTAAACCGATTCATGATACGATTCAAGTTTGACAACATTGTGCATGACAAATGAAACATTTCTTTCGTGGAAGATAATATTTTGGAGAAACAACAGTTATTTTAGTGGGTAGATTCTACTTGCAGATGCTTTGTATATTGCTTGGCTTCGTTTGTGCAAAAATTGTCTAAATACATGAATCCTTACCTAGGCCCCAGAGATAGGGCTGCAACTAGGGTCGGGTTTTGGCCCGACCTGCATGACCCGACCCGAGAAATCATGCCGGTCGGGTTACAATGGTGGGGCTATAGGGTCGGGTCGGGTTGAGAAAAGAAAAACCCGACCGAAATTCGGGTCGGGTTGGGTTGAGGCCTTTAAATTTCAACCCGACCCGACCCGACCCTATTTTCATAACTTAATATAAAAGGCTGCCTTACCCTCAAAGTCTCAAACCCTAGCAGAAGAAATGGGTGAGTTCGAGCGCATGGAAGGAAAAGGGAAAAACAGTAATTTTGCATTGAGAAAAGATGAAAAGAAAGGAGAGAGACCTTGAAAAGGAGAGAGAGGAACGTTGACGGAGCATCGGAGAGATGGGTTTTACAGCAGGCTTTGTCATGGCAGATCTGAGAAGGGAGATTGCAGGCCTAGATATGGATTGACGAGACGCCATCAGAGAGAGCGAGAGGGAGCTAGAGAGAGCGCGTTCAGGAGAGGGTTTTCGAGGGTTTAGAGAGTATAGCATACGCTGAGCCCTACGAAATTAAATGGTAATAATAAGGGCTGCAATTCGGGTCGGGTCGGGTTGGGTTGGGTTGGATTAAGGGTATTACAATCTCGGGTCGGGTCGGGTCTGGTTCACTATCTCGGGTTTTTTATTCGGGTCGGGTCGGGTCTGGTCGGGTTCAATATGGAGTGAGTCGGGTTAGGGTTGGTTTTATTAAAACCCAGCCCGCCCGACCCGAGTTGCAGCCCGACCCAGAGACTAAGAATCCTTTATAGATCAATCAGTAGAGGATTCCTCTCACATTGCGATCTCGTTGCTTTAGAATGGTCTGTCTTAGAATTTAAAAAAATTCACTTCAATTAGATTAATCAAACTTGTTTTTTTCAAATATTATAGATTTCGATCACTTAAGCTTGAAAAACATGATTTATCTATCAAGGTGATTAACTCCCTATTTAGCAATAGACCTTTCTAACAAATCTTTTTTTTTTGGCCAATAGAAATAACGTGGATCATTTGAAGGTCTGCATAAGAATCCTCAACAAACTACTATCTAGAAATTATGTTCGCATAATATTAAAGAAAAAAGTCCCAAGCCTTGTGCCCAAGCCTAAGTCTAGCACCCTTGTCTAAGGATTGTTCGTTCCCATGCCTAGATGTCATACCAAGCCCTTGGTACATCCAAGCCTTGGCTTCACACCCAACCTATCCAAGTCATGTCGCCCTCTTACAACTCCATATTTCATTTCTAGCAAGTTTAACTTCATTCTGCGTCAACACCTTTTTCACCCATTCCTTAGTTTCCATCATCCAATTGCATTCTAGGCACATGGCAGTCTAGCTCATTTCTTCATCGACTACACACCCTTGCACACACAAGCATAGTAGAATGACCATGGCCAGAAGTTTGTTTCTATGTTATTCTAAGAATGTGTTGCAATGGGCAAAAAACCGGTTTTGAAAGGCTTATGCAAAATATAAAAGCAGTGAAAGGGATTGTTATGTTAGATAGGTATTTCAAGGATACCAAACACCTTCCCATGATGTATCCCAAAACTTACTTGGAATCATGGTTCACACTACTTGAGTGAAGTGAAACAAATTTTCAAGTGCTTAACTGATTTTAGCTTGTGGATTAGCAAATGACGGAAAATCAGCTGTGTGCCAGACAAGTGAAGGTTTAGAGTGATTGGTTTTTTTACCTTTCTAATTATGTTGACAATTTACAATCAATGTTTGTGATGTACAAATAGGCCCAACAATGTTATTCTAACTTATTCATTTTTGGCCACTTTGTAAGTCCTGGACATTTCTTTTATTGGTGGAGCAGTATGAGGATGTGTTCTATCACAAATAACGATGATGATGAGAAACAAATAAGTTAGTAAATGTATAAATCTTGTGCCTAACTGTAGTATATGATGCTCTTTGGTTGTTGATGGATATGCCCTTCTTAACAACCCCAACATGCAGACAAGAGTTTACCTGAGATTTATGCACCTGAACTGGGCTTGAATGCCTTCATTCTGTGAGCAAATATCACATGAGCAAGTGTGCCTTCCTATTGATGCTGAGGGGGCTTGGGGTGCGGCCTATTAAGCTGGTAAATATTGCTCTTCTTTCCAAGTGGCTGTGGAGGCTAGGTACTGAGGGTGATTTCCCTCGGAAGGCTGTAGTTATCAGTAAATACAGGTTAGGTGATTATGGTTGGAATGTCATTCCTTCTCTTCGCAGAGCTTTAGGCATGTGGAGAGCTATTGCAGCTTGTGTTGGCAAATTTGAAGAGTGGACCTGGTTTAAGGTAGTTTGTGGTGACAGAGTTCAATTTTGGGATGATCCCTAGTGCGACACTTCTACGTTGGCTTCTCGGTTTCCATTTCCTTATTGCCGCTCCCAGCGTCCATCAGGGGTCATTTTTTATTTCTACTCGATTGGCAGTAATCAAGTTGTTTGGGATCTCTTCCTTCGGCATAATCTCCCAGTTTCTAAAGATGATGAGTTTTGAGCTTCTCCATATCATCACTTTCTACAGCATTCGTGCCTCTGATGATATGGACCTCCGGAGCTCCTCCACATGCCATTAGCTTCTTTTGGACTGCACTCTGGAGAACTTGCGCAATAGAGTAAGAACCATGGTCAATTTTTGTCCCTTCTGCCTGCAAGCATCAGAAGACTCGAATTACCTTCTCATTCATTGTCATTTCACTTCCGTTGTTTGGAATTCAGTGTTGGATCAGTTCGGAGTTTGTTGGGTTGTGCCTTCTTCGGTGGCTGAGCTATCCTATGCTTGGGACATGGTTTCGGTCTCTCCAAAATGCTCCTCGTTCTGATGCTCGTCTTTCTTTGCCACTGTTTGGAGCCTTTGGTTGGTGCGTAATAATATGGTATTTAAGGATGTCGCCGAAACAAACTAGTCAGTTTCTAGATGTGTTCTTGTCAAGTGTGCCTCTTGTTCTTCGTATCTCCAAGAATTCAAAAATATTTCTATGAATGACCTGTACGTGCCTAGAAAGAATTTGTTGATCTTGCATAAGCTCCTATATTTGTTTGTATCTGGTTCATGATCTTTTTGGGTTCAGCATGGGTTGTCGGTTTCTTTGTAATTTTTTCTTCCTCACTGCTCTATTTGTATTTGCATCTTTGTTGCCTCCATTTCTTTTAATATATGAACCATTTAAAAAATTTGCTTTCGTTCTGTCAAGTCAAGCTTGTACCTTATTCATCATACTCAATTTAAATTGCTTTACTCAAGCTTGAACCTCTTAGGATCATACTTAGGTACATATATACATAGCTAAGCTGAACCTTACTTCTTAGCAAGGCGAGCTTGAGCTGAATTAGACCTAGCTTGAGCTCAGGTTATTTTTCTATTGGTCAAGCTTGAAACCAGGACTAATCCAGCCAATTCAAGTTAGCTTACAAACCAGCTTAGAGTGTTGTATTAGCATATATTTTTGTATTATGTTCCAGTAGTTGACAAGGTGAGCCCATCATGTGAGGCCCTCGCAAAGAAATTGAGGCTTGTTAGTCATTTTGCTAGGCACACTTTGTAAAACAAGTGAACCAATTGGAAACATAGAAAATGGACCACAATCAGTTTTCATGAATGGCCTGTCTAATGAGTGAACTGCTGCAATTTCTTGGCCACTCATATGAACACTTCAACTGGCTTGATGTATTGCTCTAATGAAGATGATAAGGCCATGTAATTTATGATATTAGAAAACCTCTACTTTGCCTCTATTAATTTCATGTTTAATGTGTTGCCGCAGAACCTCTCAAGTGCAGAGCACTTACAGTTTGAAAATGGTGAAGAGCACCTATTGCCACAGTACGAGTGCATCTTGTTCAGGAATCTGAAGGAATTGCATGGTTTCGTAAGATTGTACGACAAAGATTTCCCTCTTACCCTCATAAACTTATTGAGAATCTGTCCTATTCTGGAGAGACTTTGCTTTGTTGTAAGTCTCTGCTTTCCTCAAATATATTTGTTGTTTCTTTAATGGATGCTCAAACTAGATCTTGTTTATCTGATCATGGATTTACAGAATTTAACAGACTCTGATTGTTTCAACCAATCTATTGAGGAAAAGTGGCAGAAACTTGTCAAGGATCCCAATCCCTCACTTCGTCGACTTAAAACTGTTAAATTGATGGGGTTTTCAGGCACCAGAGCTCAGATGTTGCTTGTGAACTATATATTAAAGAAGGCAGTTTCTCTAGATTCTCTTTTGCTGATCCATCCAATCAAGCACAAAAAAGATGGAAATGGAAGGACATTAAGGAATGAACTGTATCAATTGCATAAAGCTTACCCACATGTGCGGCTGATGGCATCAGAATTCTCCATGAATCATGTATGCCCTTCACATATATGCAGCTGAATTACATTCAATGGATTTAAAGAAAAAAGAACAGTAAGTAAATCCCTATGACAAAATATTTTGTTCTCATACTACTTGATTATTTTATTTTATTTTGTTTATTTCTGTAGTGGTGGGCTATTCTATGCTTAAACTATATTTATGTATGATATGAACCTTTTGAGTTAAACTAATTTTCTTTTCATTATTTATTAGTCTTATAACCAATCTCTTGAGTTGTGACCTCCATTTCTGTAATGCTTCAGGTTCATAGATCCTAAATTCACATCTCCAGTCTATGAGGAGTAAGATGCTAAACACTTGAGAATGAAGCAAGTAAACCATTTTTATGTCTTCACCTAGAAACTTTTTCCAAAACACAAGGTAAAAGTGTTAAAAAGGTGACCCAACACATACAAATCCCAAAATCCCCATAGTCACCTTTTTCAAGTTCATGATCCACACAAATAAGCCAAGACTGAATAGGGGAAATTTACATCTACAGTTTTAAGTTAATATCAGCAGGATAGGAAACTAATTGGCTTACCACTTGATTTTTTTTCCCCTTCTTGAAGCTGCAAAAGATAGAGACGTTTGCCCCTCAAATTTTCACACCAAATTGTTAGTTCAGTAGAAGATTAAAGGATAAAAGATTTGGGAAGAGAACACTATCTATACTGCATCGAGTGAAGAAATGAAGCCAACATGTTACCCATTTGGAATTCATATATGTGCCAATAGTATATGAAGCCTAGTCATATCTGTTTTTTAGAGAAGTGTTTTTATTAGATTAAAGCATGGAAAATTCAAATGTGGTCCAGCTCATATAATCGTGTGGTAAATGAGATCCATATAAACGAAAACAGTAAACTTAGATAATTATGAAATTGAAATGTTCTACTTCACTCTTTTGGAAGTAGTGAATCTGATGAGCAAGAAAAAGATTCACCTCTTCTAGTTTGTTTTACTCATTTTTTGGTGCTTATTGGATTTGTGGGTGAGACAAAATAGAATACATTGTAGAGCAACAGTAGGATTTTTGATAGGGTTCGAACTCGAAAATCCGGCCCTAGATAGATAGGAAATAAGCCAACAATGACAATGACAATGTTTGGTGTTAAACATTTTTAAAAGGATAGAGGAAACAACACATCCTTTGAAGTGTCTACCAGTTTTGATTAAGAAAAAGTTGGTTTCACCAATACACTACTGTTCAATGCTCCCTTGAGGAGAAAACCCCGAAATAAAATTTTAGAGATGAATTTATTTCTTCTTGTTTGTCCATTGCAAGTAGGGCTGCAACTCGGGTCGGGTTTTGGCCCGACCCGCATGACCCGACCTGAGAAATCATGTGGGTCGGGCTGAGAATTTTGGGTCAGTGGGTCGGGTCGAGTTGAGAAGATAAAAACCTACATGAAATTCGGGTTGGGTCGGGTTGAGGATTTTACAAGTTAACCCAACCCGACCCGACCCAGCTAAAATTAGGCTAAAATGGGTTTAGAATGCGGATCAGATCAAAATTCAGGTCAATTCGGGTTAGAATTTAGGTCGGGTTGGGTAGGGTTCCATGTATATCAACTCGGGTCGGGTTGAGTTTTAAGGAACTCGACCCGCCTGACCCGAGTTGCAGCCCTACACCTAAGTTTCGAAGTTTCAACACATCCCAAGCAAAGCTGTATTTCCTCAGAAGAACAAGTTAGAAGAGATGCATCTTTAAATATGTGGCACAGTATTGCACTCCAATCTGATAACTCACCATTGGACTCAGGGATTTTGAAACTATTACAAGAAGCTTCCACTCCAGCTGATTTTGGGTGGCTCCCTATTCATACATTGATCTTTCATTCATACATTGATCTTTCAATCCCCAACTTGTCTTGATTTGTATATAATTTGAGTGCCCTCAATTTTAAATGCTTGGTCATATATGGTGGGGCTTCAATCCAGCAGTGGTTGTCAATTTGATGGGGTTCGAATTCAGTCACTCGATCATATACAAAAGGAGGGTGTTGGGGATAAGTAGTCGCCTGGAGGAGTTGGACATATACTGGGGGCCTTGGGTGAGTGCCACTACTCACACCACTGTTTGGCATTATAGCAGTTTGTGCACTGTTCAAAATATGGGTCAGAAGGCCTACAAAATGACTGAATTTTCTAAGATGAAAGATGGGATGGATTGGTACCAAATCACATAGAGGAGGGAATTATTCAATTGGGATCTTTCAAAATGTAAACGACGGATAAATATTTTATTTTTGGGTTTGATCCAATGGTGAGGATTAGTCGGATGAGTTATTGGCAACGCTGTGGTGGTAAGAGTTTGGATTTAATGTAATCAAAGATACTGCTAAATTTTCAATTTTGAAGAAAATTTGGACAAAAAATCAAAATACGTCGAGGACTAAGTGCAGTTGAGATGTTCTACTATGGACACTCTAGATTGCTTAATCAAGACTGACAGTGCATTCATGAATGCATCCAAGGCTGATGAGGCAAGGTTGTGTGTAAAAAGTAAATCTCGGAAAGGATTTGCCTATGGGTTTTATGTTAGATGTGGATGTCTATGACAGATCGCAAGAATATGCATGGCAAGGGTCATAGACATGCAACAACTTCCATGTCCAGGAATAAGCATTTTGAATTATGCAAATGCATGTTAATTCGTAATAAGTCTTCTCACTGTGTGTGGAATTGAAAATTTGAAGTGGGCAAGCGGCTTGATAGGTTGAAAGGAGCTCAATCTGTTCAAATAAGGAAGGACAAATAAGTAAATAAAGTAAAACAGGCTAAACAGACTGGAAATGAGTCTAAAACTGAACTGAGTCCGAAACGGGTCGGGCCAGAAAGACGGGCTTGAAAATGGGTCTGCTAGAGGGCCGGGCCTGAAAACAGGCTTGCTAGAGGTGGGCCGAACTGGTCTAGGCTTGGCTGGGCCGGACTGAGCCTGGGCCATAGCCGACCCAATCTGCTGGATCAAAGGGCGAAGTACAGCCCAAGCCTAAAGACTGGGTTAACTCAGAAGCCGAACTGAGTTGACTCGGAAACTCGGTCGAGCCGACTCAGTTGTTCAAATGAGTTGGAAAAAGGGGAAAAAAAGGAATCAGGAAAACTGAAAAAAAACTAGGAAAATCAGGGAAATCTGAGAAAACGAGGGAACAATCTAGTAAAATGAGGAAAACCGAGGAAAAACAGTGAAAACTGCAGAAACCGATAAAAATCAATGAAAACGAGGGAAACCCGATTCGAGGGAAGGCAATGAAGAAATTGAGGAAACCCGAAAGGAGAAAAGGAGAAAGGGAGAGGAAAAAGAGATTAAAGAGAAAGAGAAGAACTTGGAGCTAGGGCGACGGAGGAAGTCTGAATCTCCACCAGCGGTGAAGGAGGACGGACTCCAAAAGATAGGGAATCGGTGGTAGCTGCTCGAGCGGCGGAGAGAGGGAAGGAGGAGATGGTGCCGCGAAGGGGAAGAGAGAGATCAAAGGGGAAGAAGAGAAAAGATCATGCTCCACCGGATTGAAGCTCATCGTTATGGCAATCACCTTTGAGAGGACTATTCCCTAGGCTTAGAAAAACAAATGGTTAAATCATATGAAGCCTAGAGAGGAAGGTTGACAGTGAATTGGAACCCAACTTAGAAATATGTATTTGATTTCACTGTCAGCTCTACCAGTCGTTCTCGGCGACTCCTCGGTAGAGACAGGATCGACCCATCGTGGTTAAGGACTGGTTGGCCAGATTGACATAGGTTCTGGAACATTGAACTGTCATTCTGGGTATGCCACTGATTGAGAGTCTCATATGCACTGACCCCTCGGTGAAAGGCTGAAACGACCCCTCGTGGTCAACGACTCCTCAATCAAAATCTTGAGTTCTTGAATCTTTGAATTCATGTGGACTCCCGAAGAAACAGACATATCGGCAATCAAAGACCGATCGAGAGTACTGAGACCGACCCCTCGGTAAAGGGCGACAGGTCGTTCTAGGTAACAGGTTTCTAAGAGATGAAACTACTGTCAAACATGTTTTGCACCATGTTGAAAAAAGAGACAATTAAATCTCGGTCTTCGACCATCGGAAAAATCTCTAAGTCCCGCCAACATTTCCTCAGGAGATCACCTAGGTTCACACAGGATGTTTCCGAATCTAGTGTTGCCGGCTCTGCTCAGAAGAGTACCCCTCGTAGACCAACTCCTGCTCCAAATGCTAAATTCAGTCGTCGGCATGACCTAAGGTCTCAAACCAAATCTGTACCAGACCTTGGAGCTGAAAAAGAAGTGATCCTAATCGAAGATCCCGAAGAGTAAGCAGAAGTATGTCTGAGGTATTTTTGAGACAATTCCAATTTGTTCAACAAAGGAATATCACTCTTGATCAAAGAGTCTACTCGCTTGAAAAGAGGATGGATGACCTTGAAGAATTGGTATACGAGATCAAGGAGGTTGTCCAGAAACTCCACGCAGAGGATATTGTTCCTAGATCTCAACGAACATCTTCCTCAGATAAATCTGCTTAGGATAGTTTTTCATGTTTATGTATCTTGAAAAACTATACTTTTGATATTTTGTCTATTGCTTACATGGATTTTGTAAAATAGATTAACATGCAGGTTATTAGGAAGATAGGAATCTGAATGAGATGTTACACGCATCCTTGAAGGTTGGGGTAGCACAAAATATGTGTTGATTAGCACCTGTCATTAGTGATGACAGTGTGAGGAGGAAGATTAACACAAGCTTAAATAGAAGCTTGATGGAAAATAAATTTAGAGGCAGCTAAGTTTAGGGGGGAGAAGACTCGAGGGAAGCTAGGACATTATCTCGACTCATGGAAGAAATCAACGATGCTGAGTCTGAGTTTGTGTAGGGGCAAACTAATCTTGTCACACTAGAAGTGTGCATTGAACCATGAGTTAGAACAGAACCTAGTTACGCGCTAAATGCAAGAAGCATGGGGGAGTGCTTAAATCTCGATGTCGGCCTACTAATCTTTGTCAATTGAATGACAAAATAGGGGAGAAAATTAGTAGAAGCTAAGAGCCATCACAGCCAATAGACATAGGGATAATGTCTATGCTTGGAGTTTGGCAGATCAAACTCAAAGAAGATTGAGGGAGAAATCTTGTCAATACTGATAGCTTATATATGTTATGGGTAGTGTTGTTCACTAGGAAATCAAGGAATATGGAGGAGCTTGAATACAAATCTTGTTTAGTCCATGAATGCATTTCTATGTTTTGAGACTAACCCCTCTAATGATTTTCTATTGTTGCTTGCTTATGTACTCGAACAGAAAAAATGAAATGAAGCAAACTGAACAAGAATATGCGAAGACCATATTCTTGTTTTTCCATTTGAATATGTACATGTAATCAATATAATATTTTGTATTCAAATGTGTTGTAATAAGGGTGCGATTGTAAAATTATCTAGCTTCTAGGTTTTGTTATGAAAATGACAAAGGAGGAGATTGTTACTGTCTCGGCTTGGCCAAGTCCCTATGTTTGTCAATTCCATGACTCAGAAAGAAGCACTTGCTGGAAGCTTGAAAAACCAAGATGATCAAGAGAAAAGATCATGCTCCACCGGATTGAAGCTCATTGTTAGGCAATCACTTTAGAGAGGACTATTCCCTAGGTTTAGAAAACAAATGGTTAAATCATATAAAGCCTAGTGAGGAAGGTTGACAGTGAATTGGAATCCAACTTAGAAATATGTATTTGGTTTCACTGTCAGCTCGACCAGTCGTTCTCACCGACCCCTCGGTAGAGACATGATTGAACCATCGTGGTTAAGGACTGGTCGGCCAGATTGACATAGGTTCTGGAACATTGAACTGTCATTCTAAGTATGCCTCTGATCGAGAGTCTCGTATGCACTGACCTCTCTGTGAAAGGCTGAAATGATCCCTCGTGGTCAACGACTCCTCGATCAAAATCTTGAGTTCTGGAATCTTTGAACTCATGTGGACTTTCAAAGAAATAGACATATCGGCAATAAAAGACTGATCGAGAGTACCGGGATCAACCCTCTGTAAAGGGCGACACGTCGCTCTGTGTAACAAGTTTCGAATAGATAAAATTACTGTCAAACATATTTTGCACCAGAACAAGCCTCTTGTCTGGACCGACCCCTCGGTACCATAAGTGTCGACCCATCGGTGACAACGATATGTCGATCGAGAAAGAAATTTACCGTTGGGAGTGCAATTAATGCACAACAGTCGGGTTTGTATCGGTAACATTTCTCGTCACTGACCCATCGGTGCAACCGACTTGTCGATACATTACCGTTACTACCAACTGGTTGCCTTCGCTATATAAACCAATCTTTATGCAACCAGTTGGTATCCTTTAGAATAATCAGTTGTACCCTCATCTTTATTAGTGAGTTTAACTAGGGCCAACAGAAGGATCACTCTCTCTCTCTTGTGCTTACACTAGAGGAAACAAATATAACCAATCAGATGGATTGAGTTGTGAGAGAGGAAAGAAGATAACTCATAAACAACCAATCTGAGGATTGAGTTAGAAAGTGAGAAGGAGAGAACCATAAACTAGGAAACTTTTGATAGAACTAGTTTCCTTGACACCTTGAATTGTGATTGCTCAATGGCGGCTATAAGGAGGAGTGTCGTTACACATTGGGTGGGATCTTGAAGTAGCACACATCAGGAGAAAGAGCTTCAAAGGCAAATGCTTATTGGTTTTAATTTTCTTTAAAACATTTGTTTCGAAAGTGGATTAAGGAGAGGTATTCCGGAACCACTATAAAAAACTCTAGAGCGGAGTCTCCGACACAGTGGTGGGTGGAATTCCCAGCCAAATGGATATGTGGAATTCCTATTCGACAGTGGTGGGTGAAATTCCCAGCCGATTGAGTGAGGTGGAATTCCTACTCTAATTGTGAGGGTATAAGTCCCCACTTAGTGGAATTTGAGGATAGCTCAAGGTTGAGAGAGTCCTAATAATGGATGTAGGTTGGCTAACCGAACCACTTTAAATTGGTCTTATGGTGTCTGATCTTTGTGTGTTTGTATTTAATGTTTAAGTACTCTTCTTAACACACATCGCTTTGCATATTAATTATCTTATTCTATACATTATGCATTAGCATTGATAATCAAGCTTTATGTAAAGGGGCCAAAATCTTAGTGTGAATGTTCAAAGAATTGAATAATCAATCCATCACACTAAACAAATCTCTTGATTAAATATTTCGCTGCACTCAAAATAATCAAGAAATTTGTGAACACCATTAAAAATGTGATTGACCTATTCACCCCCCTCTAGGGTCAATCATGATGTTCTAGCACATTGAAAATGTGAACTTTCACCACTGAGTGTAATACTCAAAGACATAGAGTATGTGCGAATTTCAAGGTCTGAATACGTCAGAAGAGTGGTCTCATACACTTGGGTAGTTTTCAAGACACTATTCATGGTCTTTCATATAAAACAAACAATATTGTGAAATTACTATTTTGCCTTCTAGACTTCAACGAGCTGGATCACTGAGCAAATGAACTCAGATTGGGTCAAACTTGAGCTTTTCGGGAAGCTCACTCAGCAATGTACAAAATTAACCGGCTACAAAGTACGGCTAACGGTCTAAAAAATTACTCATTATTCTAAATAAGGGCAGGATCAGGGTCTCATACACTGCATCCAACTAGCATACACAAATAACATGGAATTGTAAGTGCCCCGGTTCGTCCGAGTCACCCTTATTGTCAATTACGTGACTCAGTTGAACTTGCCTTGGATGAATAAGAAGATCTACTATGAAGTTGAAGCGTCTACACCGAATACGATATTGGCACACAGGTAAGTGAACCATAGGAGACCTTAGGCTAAGTCATATACCTAGTATTCAATTGAAAAATAAATTAAATAAATGACTTTCAGCCTCGAGGCCTCATGTAATCTGCCGAGGCCTCGCAACCAGCTATGCTGAGTTGAGTGCAGCTGACCCTGTGTCGAGCTGACTCAGACTAATATGTGACTATTTAATTAAGAGGTAAATCATGGGAAATCTATTGGCAGCCAATTATGGTAAATCTATTATGATAAACAAATAAACCCATTGTGAGATATTGCCACCTCGTTTGAAATTTGAATTTGGATATCCTTGAGGAGCTGTCCATGACAAGTATGGAAAGGCTCCTCCATGGCTAAGGAAAATGTTGAAAAACTTCCATCTAATTCTTAATTGATGGCTAAGGTAAATGTTGAAAATCTTCCATCTAATCCTTGATTGATGGCTAAGGAAAGTGTTGCAAATCATATACAGTAAACACGAGCTGGCTGGTATCTATATGGATTATGTTTGGCAGATTGCACAGCACATACTGTGCTGTCTTTCCAGATTCTAACGCTGGCGAGGCCTCATCAGAATCTGCGAGGCCTCGCAGGCGTGACAAACAGCACTGTTTTGAAACTGTTTATAAAATAACAGTAAGGGGGCTGTTTAATGTACTGAATACACTCAGAAAAAACTCAGGAACAACATTACCAGTGAGTGATCATTCGGCCTTCTCTTTAGACACCATTCTTCATCATTCTTCTTAGTGATGTTTGGGTAATCAATACCCCAATCCTAATGAAGAGTAAGGTGTTCATATATGACTATAAAATCAGTCATACCCTTGTCCTATACTGCTGTGCCGATAGTCTTTTTGATGGAGCTAAACTAATGGAAAGGAGCACACAGATTCAGTAAAGAAGAAAGAGCTTAAAGGAAAACGGTCAAGGCCCAAGGCAAGTATTTCTTCTTTGTTTTATTTCAAACATTGTAAAGTGGATTAGAACAGTGTGTTCGAACCACTCTAAAAAATAGGTGTAGAGGATTAGACCGATTAGGTTGAACCTCTATAAAAAACTAGGTTGTACTATTTGGGTGTGAGACCCATACATAGTATATTTGGGATAGCCCTAGAGAGGGTGAGTCCAACAGTGGATGTATGTTCAGGTGAACCGAACCACTATATATCGTTGTGCATGTGTGGTTTGTATTAATGGTTTAATTCATTTGTTTATCACTTGCACACACATTTATTCCGCTGCACATATTGTTAAATCTGATTTATTTTTTAAAAGGGAACTAAAATTGAAAATCGACATATTCACCCCTTCTAAGTCGTGCATACTTCTAGTAACGGAATTTCAGGAATTTCAAACATGAGTTTATGGGTGGAGTTTTCCCTCACCGAGCGGTCCTAAACCAAGTCCTGGTTTCCTTCGGCTGAACGGGAGTCAACTCCAAAGGGATTGAGTATTGCTCATTGTAATTAGCACGAGTTAGAACATACCCATGGGTCTCATTTGCCAAGTGAGTTCTCAACTCACTTTGGAGAAGGAAAAATCTCAACTTTCCCCATTTTCCATAACCCCATTTCACTCAATTGGTCTTTCTAGGCCAAAGCCCTCATCAAACGTGGAAATCAAACCTTACATTGTTCATGCAAGAGAGGAGATCCACACATTCCCCAAATTTCATCAACCCAACCCAATGATTTCCTTCAATTGGGAGCTCAAGCCTCCTCTAAGGTACTCAAATCCATGCCATTGCAAATCCCATTTTTCCCTATAGTTGAGCCCATTTCCAAGCGACATTTTAGGGTCATTTCACAATATCAAATCCAAACTCTAGGCCAATTCCCATTGGTTTTGTAACGCCCCATCCTTGTAGCACAATATTGTCCGCTTTGGGCCTGTAGAAGGGCCCGCACGACTTTGTTTCTGGCAAGTAGACCCAAGAAATGCTCCCAAAATGCTTTGTGCTAGATGGGAGGAAGCTCCACGCTTATATACCAGGGGATTTCCTTGGCCATATGCAATGTAGGACTACATCCAAATGCGCTCAGTGCCTGGCTGGGGAACCTGGCTATTTTTTCTCCAATGTGGGATGCTTGGATTAAGGTTGGACCCACTCTTGGAGCGGGGTATCACAACTTATCCCTTTAAGACCAGAGTAGTCCCGGCTCTATCAGCCTGTCCTAGTTCCATGCACCAGACCACACACTGAACTAGCCTATACCTTAGTTCGAGAGTTGAACCTTGCTCTGATACTATTTATAATGTTCCGTCCCTCCAACACAATATTGTCTGCCTTGGGCCGGCAACCCAATGTTGCTCCTTAAAGGCTTTTGCTAGATGGGAGGAAGCTCCACACTTATATACCAGGGGATTTCCCTGGCCATAGGCGCTGTGGGACTACAGCCAAACACACCCAGCACTTGGCTGGGGAGCCTAGCTATTTTTTTCTCCCATGTGGGACGCCTGGCTTAATGTTGGACCCACTCCTGGGGCGGGGTATCACATATCTCTTCCCTTCCCATTTCATTGCTCAAACCCCATCTCTTCCATGTATGCTCATCCCACAATGGCATATTGATTCCTTAAAGCCCTTTTATTCTTTTTTCACCATCAATGGTTAATTTCTTTAAAATTTATCCTCTATTCTCAGATTTTTAACTTAAATTAGTAAACTCAATGAAATTCTGAGTTTAGGGGAGGATTACCATAAAAACAATAGGAATCCAAGGTGTAGAAGGGGGCTTGAGGCCACCTTTCTTCAAACCTTCCACATGCAAAAGAAGAAAAGGTGGAAAATGTGGACGGAAAGAGAGGATGAGGAGTAGCTAGGAAGGAGGCTTCGGAAATGACCAGAGAATGGAGGATTTTAAAGCACACGTTGCTATTTATATAAGTCATTTTTTTGCCTTCTCAATTGACCAAGCACACCCTCGGTCCACTGAGCTCAACCCTCGGACCTTATGGTCGGTCAACCAGACCCGAAACTAATTTCTTTGAAAATCTCCCTGTCTCAGTAAAATGGCCCAATGCCATTCTTGGTCCTCCGAGCACACCCTTGGTGGAGCAAACTGGAGGTTTCACTGAACCCGACGCTCATTTTTACAGTAAAAATCCCACTCTCAGAAAATCGATCTGGAGATTCCCTCAGTCCTCCGAACAAATCCTCGGTTGTCCGAGCTTACTGGAATTCTACCTAAACTCTCTTCCCCCACTACCAATCTCACCCTGAGCAGCTTTCGAGTCACACGGGGTGTAACACCTAGCAACTGCTGGGCGTGTGGGAAAAGTCCAACGTCGTCCAGCTGATGGGTGAGTGGTCAACCCCTATTTTGATAATAGAGTAAATGTATGAAGTTAATGGCATGTGTTATACTTGCTATCTTAGATGACTTGATAATAACGATGTTTACCTGACACGATTGTCGTGTCCTTTGGTATTGATGTAATTATCCCACTTGGACGTCACTAGTAAGAGTACCCAACTCCTTAGAGGAGGTTGGAGTGACAATACAAGGATTGAGACTATGGAACCCTATTGGAATGGTGGCGTCGGCTACGAAGACTGGGTCCTGCAGGGTTGTCGTCGAGGAGTAGGTCCCTCACATGCCTTGCACTGGAGGGCGCTCTCACGGCTATTTGGTACACACAGTATGCATTGATGCGCAGGGATAGATACCTATTTGCTCTTCGGGGTGGTACTAGCCTGGTAAAGCGCACTTGTTTATTCGAGGGGTTAGGCACTGTATACACCTTGGGTGATATGCCAGCCTGGTAAGACGACCTTCGATCACCTTAGAGCTTGACTGAATCACCTACGTGGTGAAGGGACACTGGCGAGGTAGACTAGAGTCGCTAGGCGTGAGTCACTCGCTTGCTAACTCGTGGGCCCTAAGTCTAGCTAGGGATAGTGTTGTTATGACATTTGATTGCCCATTCCATAGATGTTTCCTTGTGTGGGCTCGAGTTCCCACTAATGATATGGTAGTGTAATACCCTACCACAAAAAGTCCCACATTACTAGTGACATTGGAAATTCCCTGGTATATAAGTAGTAGCATTCCTCCTTCTAGCACAAGGCCTTTTGGGAGCAACAGTGGGTTGGTTCGCCAAAGCAAAGTCGTGCGGGTTCGTGTGTAGGCCCAAAGCGGACAATATTGTGCTAGAGGGACGGGTTGTTACAAATGGTGTTAGAGCATGGTTCAACTCTCTGCCTGAGGGTGTGGGCTTGGTTGTTGTGTGTGCAGAGCTGGGAACCACTCTGGCTTTAAGGAGGGTAGATTGTAATACCCTGCCCCAAAAAGTCCCACATTGCTAATGACATTGGAAATTCCCTGATATATAAGTAGTAGCCTTCCTCCTTCTAGCACAAGGCCTTTTGAGAGCAACAATGGGTTGGCTCGCCAAAGCAAAGCCGTGCGGGTTCGTGTGTAGGCCCAAAGCAGATAATATTGTGCTAGCGGGACGGGTCTTTACAGGTAGCATGTCATAATTGCATAACATCGTTTATATTCCATTTCATACATTACTATGTGGGTGCATGAGTGGGTAGCAGACATATATTTCCTCATTTGGTTTGTTTGTGCTCACATCCTTGAAATTTCAGGTAATGTTGCACCAGCAAGGTCTGAGGAACCACGAGGACGAGCTTAGCCCTTTTGTGCTTGTTCCCACGCATACTACTTTTGATATAATATTTTGATATTTTGCTTAGCATGGTTATGTTGAACACAATTATTATTCATTGATAAACCATGTATAAAGATGTTTAAGATTGATGACTATGTTTATTTTGAAAAATTTCTAGACATCTGAGTTAATATTTTAGTGTGGGATTATTATATTAGTAATTGTGTTGAAGATGAGAATGAGTATTCTATAGATGCACAGATGTAGTTTTGTACAGACCATGATGGGTCCAACTAACCACTTTTAGGTTAGACTTTGTCGAAATTTTGATAGAGGTCTCACACCCCAGACATGGTTTAGATCATTGTGTATGGTTCACACGTGTGATATTCGATATTTGTTGTGTTATAGGTAAAAAAGAAATTTTTTATCCCCGTCACATGCCGATTTTGGGTCAGGGCGTGACAGCCAGGTCCTTGGACTGGGACCAATTCTATCTTGCAAGTAAGTAACGGTGTTTATTTGAATTCAATTAGTTCCTTGGTTTCCATAGATTAAGTGAATGCTTCATATGAATTCAACATATTCTCTTTTGATTTTGCTTTTGCTATTCTATCTCATATTCAATTGAAAAAGGCCTAATCTAATGAAATCCTTAGACTAATTCGAATTCTTAAGAAACTTGTGCAATCAGTGGGGATATTGTTTGACCAATTTTTTACCAAGGCAAAATCCTTTTATGAACCGTAATCGGTTGTGTTGGATCTTTCAGAGACCATACTCTGAAAACTATAAGTCTACTGGCGGATTCTCACTAAATTTGACCCTTGGCATGCATCAGGTCTCCGTTGGAGCTTGTGGCAGTGGTTGTTCAGAGTTCTCGACTGTGTATTTTAGTCGTTGGAGATGTTTTATCGGGAGGCATAGTTTTGTCTTCGTACAGAATACTGAGGGGTCAGATGGTAATGTTGAGATGTGTGGTTAGGAGGCCCCGGGAGGGTGCTGAGATGTCAAGATATTTGTGAAATTTTAAATACTTGCAAGCATAAGAACCATTTATAGTATAGATTTATGAGTACGAGGTCAAAACCACAAGGAATTAGGAAAATATATCCAAAATACATGTCAAGTGAAATTATGTGGTCTAAGAAATAAAATCTAAAATTGGAAATTAAGTAATTAAGAATACTAAATTCATAGAAAATCATTATTCAATAAAATTCATCTCTAAGATCTCAGAATAATGTAGTTTACCTTAAATCTCAATATTATCTAGAATACACTTGAAATTGGTAGAATTAATTTAGAAATTCAAATAACCTTATTCTAACTCATCCCATATTCGAGGAAAAATAAAATCAAGACCTAGATCATGGAGCTCACTTCAATTAACAAACATACATTCAATCCTTTCATCCATTAAAATTCTAATTATGAAAAATATGAATTCGATTAGACAAGAAAATTTAGTTCAAACCTTAGGCCTAGGTAGAATTTCAAACTTATAATTCCAAATCTAAAAAATATTCACTCTTAAAAAGAGCCCTACAATGGAAAAAATCAAGTTCCACTAATCCTAATTATTTCAGCTTTCCATGAAATTCTTAGAATAATTTTCAACATAAATTCATAAAAAGAATAAAAATAAAATCAAACCATAACCATGCATAATTCGAAAATTGGATAACCATAAATCTAAAAGCACCACCTTGAATTTATTCAATTGATGGAAAAATAAATAAAGAATTACAATGCAAGGATTCTTGAAAAGAAAATACAAGATACAAAATTTGAAAATTACTAACCTTAAACCCAATGCAAAATTCGAATATCACCCTTAAATTGTTTATCTTCTCCTCGTGCGACGGGTTTCCTTTAGTTTCAACCGCGTCTCGGGTAGCCTTTTTTTCAATGAGAAATGATCAAGTGTGGCCCTTCTCCAATTTAATCTCTTCTTAATCCATACCGGTCATCCCTGCTTTGAATTTTTTTACGTATTTGTTGTAAGGCCGACTCCTCTTCTATTTTTTCCATTTGTTTCTTTTCTTGGATTGATTTTGCAACCCACTCAATTTTACCTTCCTTTTTTTTTTCCTCCTATTTTCAGTCAGTTGTTCCTTTATTCTTTCTTTTTTCCATTCTTCTACTCTCTCTGCAAATCTTCATTCTCTAGGCCTTCCTGACTTGAACCACCTCCTCCACTAGCAAAAAGGGCTTTGTCTTCTAAACCAGACAATTTTATTTCCATCAACTTTAGCATCAACGTTCATAACAATATAAGACGCATTTGCATAGTAATTCTGCAGCCATTTACCAATCTCCCAAAGGACATGCATGATTCTCTCTCATGGGGTCTCTGCGTGTCTTCTTTGTTCCTCTTAATTGCATGTGGCACTGTTCAATTCTTTCCCTTCGCCTGCTTTCTCTGTTTAGTTTTATATCATCAATTTCACCTCCATCTTTGTTATAACTCAAGCTAAGTTTCCTCCATCAAAAATTGATTGTATGAAAAAAAGGCATCAGCAATGTACAAAGTAACAAAAAGGCATCAGCATTGTACAAAGTAATGCACCATTCTCGTTGGGTTAACAAATCTAAGGATTTGAGAGTGCCAGATGATAATGAGGTTCCTGTGATGCCGAGCTTTGATTGGATTGTAGCTGATTATTTGGCCCATATAAATATTAAACGTCGAGGTGTAAAGAAAGTTAGCATTTGCAAGCCAATTGATTCTCTCGCAAACTATCTGGCTCTGTTTGCATTTATATTTCTTACTTTGCTGGCTGATTCTTGTTGACAGCTCCTGTAGATTCTTCTGGATTGCTTTTTGTTATTCTTGAAAACATGGGTGAACTTTTAAAATGGACCTTTTATATACTTAAAAAATAAAATCATATTTTTTTTTTAAAAAGTGTGAAACATCTATATAAAATATCATAATCAAATTTATAACAAAGTATTATTTAAAGTTTATTCTTCTATGATTTTGAGATGCAAAATTAGTATATTCAAGTTTTTTTAATATTTATTTTTCAATAGATAAGATACCTAATCCATTCAATTTTTCTTATGACAATGTAGATCGAAGATAAGATTTTATCAGTTTTAACTTTGAAAAACTTCTTTCTGTAGAGGTAACTGTAACTGGTATAATCAACATTATTCTATAAGCAATTCATAAATTTGGAAAATAACAATTCATTATTTTTATATAATTTAACAATTCAATTGTTTCTTTTACTTCTTTTGGTACTGGATCTTTTATCATATTCGAGTACGACACTAATCCAAATTCTCATTTAAAACGAAGATATTATTATTATTTTAATTTTTCAATTTTTTTGGATTTTTAAAAAATTAAAAATTATCTTAATTATAATGGTTTATACTTGTATATTACATCTAATAAAATCTACATTAATCAAATGAATAAAGCTATGGTTCTAACAGCACAATAAGCATAGACATGTTTTTTCATCTTTTTAAATTTTAAAAGGTTTAAATTATTTTTAATTCAAAATTATCAATTCAATATAGGTTTCTCTTTTTCTCTATTTAGATGATACATATATTTTAAAAGATTTTTTATTAATTAAAATTATTGTTATTATTATTATTATTATTAAACTAAAAAATGAGGATTATAATAATTATTATTATGATTGTTACCATCATTATTTTAATTTTTTAAAAAACCTATGTTTTAAATTGAGTAGAAAAATTATCAATATATAAATTTTCAATTTTGAGTGCTTTAAATTTGAAATAGTTAAAAATAGCCAAATGATTTCAAGTGGTAGTAACTTAAAAGTTATCACATTTTAAATCGATAAAAAAATTAATATTATAATAATGTGCAGCCAGGATTTGAACTTAGGTCCCCCGTTTGGAATGAAAATATCACAACTGAATTAGACAACAATGAATCTGTACTTTTATATGTCTTATTAACTATTTAACATATTATAAAGGAGCTTATGAACTTAGAGGTCCTAGACAGTGACCTACTTTGCCTATAGCAAGGCCAGGCCTTGCATGCTTCCAAAGTTGCCTTTGCTTGATTCTCTCACGTTGCTGGTTGCCGATCAGATCCCTTGCTTCTGTCTGATTTATTTTTCTCGCGTTTTCATTGCTGTTTATTTTGCTTACTAATTTAACACAAAACATCCAACCTGATGCACTAAACACATTGCATGTGTTGCATGGGCCGATTACAACTCATCAGATATTTCATGTGTAGCATGTTTCAAACAACATATCAATCTCACCCAACATGTTGTGATTTAAAAACTGTTAATGCTTGATTTCTTTTCTCTTCCATTTAAAATTCAAACACTTGAATTTCTTGGCAGGCGCACATGTCCACCACTTCCTATTTCGGAATGGTTTGTCTATGCACGTTGGTATCTTTGATGGGGGTTTACATGCAGCTGTGGTGTCCATGACTTGAACATCAAAGTCCGATTCATTCGAGTATGAGTGGTGATTAGGTTTGGACCCAAAACACTCAAAGGCCCACATGTTTGCAAATGGATTGACGGCCCAATTTGGTGAAAATGGGCTCTAATAAATTTCGTCAGCGGCCCACAATTTCATTGTCAATCCGGCGATAAATTTGCAAGGCCATTTCGTCAATTGAGTTCAACTGGCCGATTTGTCTTCGTTTGAGTTCAAGACAACAATACACCAACATTTTCCAAAAATAGCTTTCTGGGCCAATTACCTCAATTTTCACTTCTTTTCCTGAATTTCTCTATTTTTCATGCGAAACTCCAAAATCCCATTAATCATACAAAATAAAACAAAATTCAAGAGCTAACTATCCAATATTCGGGGGTAAAATTGTCATTTTTTATGATTATCTAATACCTCAAAATTTCGATTTTCCTAGTCCTCGAGCAAAACAAAAAATTAAAAATTGAATTTTGAAAACTAAAATTCTAAGCTACACCACTTTCGCTGGCACTCTCGATTGTATTTAGCGTATGCAACAGACTTTTAAACCCCTAGGTTATCCTAGTGAACGAGTTATAGTCTCGTGAGTGCTTATAGTGATGATATCCACAAACATCAAATTTTAGTAAAAATACACACAAAAATTTAAATATCATACAATTCTAAATTTATTTCAGAAAACTTATAGCAGCAGTGTAGTGTGTGATCGCCAAATATCAATATAGCCTTATGTTTCCAAACACACATAAGTTTTGCAATCACCAAATGATATTGCCCTTTGACTCCAAATCTCACAAGGGTAGATCACTCACAATAAAAATCACTCGGAGATTGGCTTATATTTTCTCTCATGTATATGTGAGAGGAGTTTATGTTCACAAAGAAAATTTCGCACATATGTATAAAGAAAAGACGACACAATTCAAAGAAAAACATAGATCTGATGAATAGAATGCCATTTTCCTAAGAACGTTGAATCAAACACCATATTTCTTCTTCCTTTACTTTCCACATAAAGATCGTATTATACTTACGATCAATTAGGTCTTTCAATAGGACGAAACGTGGTTTAGGACTGGGTCAATCAAAGAATCGATAAAAGACTAAAAAATTAATACTTTAATTTGAAAATGTTAGAGGTCTTTGATATTGTAGATGTGATATTCCTTCCTCTATTTTTCTTTCTACACTCTGAAAGTACTTTTTATTCTCTTTTTTTTCACCTTTTTTTTTCATATTTTTTTCTCTTTTTATTTTTCTTTGCACATACCATTTTTTTAATGGGTAGCGATCCTCCCACGGGAGGTTTGTGTAATCAGACACGGGTTTTAGTATATTGCCAATTTTACCCTTCGCATAAACAGTAAAATCGGCTCACCGACCCTTCATATGAACATTAAAATCGGCTTGCCGAAATTTGCATGAACAGTAATTTTGACTAGCCGAAATACGCTTGAATAGTAATTTCGACTAGCCGAAATTCGCATGAACAGTACTTTGGCTAGCAGAAAATTGCATGAATAGTACTTTTGGCAGCCGAAATTCGCATGAACAATACTTTTGGCTAGCCAAAATTCGCATGAACAGTAAATCGACTCGCCAAAAATTTACTGTTCATGTAAAGGGTCCGATTTTACTGTTCATGCGATGCGTAAAATTAGCAATACACTAAAACCTGTGTTGGGTTACACAAAATATCCGTGGGAGGATTGCTACCCTTTTTTTAATATATGGATGTTCCCTTTCTCTTTCCTTTTTCACCGTATATTTTTTCTCTTTTTGCCCATTTTTTTTTTTTTCAGAACTAACCATCCCAAATTCATCCCTAACCTTTCTCATGTGTAATGAGTCATGGATATGGAATATTGGCTCAAACTCAATAACTGGAGTTGGTTATGGTAAATATGGCTATAAGAATATTGGTTCTATAAGGCTCAACTTGGGAACTAATTAGATAAAATGACCAATACAGGTAGGCTTGAAGGCTCAAACGGTCCAACAATGGCCTATATCATTTTCTAGGCTTCATATAGTTATTTTCTTGTTTCAAATAAATTCAGAAAAATTTCTAGTGTAATAATCCAATTTTAATGTCTTTCTTAGTATTTGAGCAAAATTAAATAATAATGAGATCTTACAACAAAAATATTGTGCACTTCAAAGAAGGTTAAGAATTTACTTATAACCCTCAGAAAAATCGAATGGCTCAAAAACTCATCCTGTGTAAGTCTCCACTTGTATTCTTCTAGTGATTACTTGGCTCATGAATATTCTTCTGTTTCAGGCTTACATTAACATGACTGTGTAAGTAATTTTCGAGCATTAATTCCATAAAATTCCTTCGAAAAAGCATGATATAAATTTTTTTATTCACATATTTAAGCTAAAAATATATTTTTTTTAAAACAAATAAATAAAATGGACTCCAAAAACAGACAAATGTAACCCCCATTTACCCCTAAACTTAAATTGAACATTGTCTTCATTATTCCCTAATCTACATGGGCCCCTGCAAATTAGAAGAAAATTTCAAAAAAATTACCATTGCACTTTAGAAGTATCTGAGATGGCTCCACTTGCACAAAACCTATGACAACCACAAAAACAAAAGATTCCAGACTTACTCTTACACAAAACTCAATTGACTTAAACAAACAATGGACACCAAACAACACTGACAAGCTGTAAAATCCTAAATTAGACTCATTGACTCAGACAAGTACATACATGTACAACCACATATAAACAGACAGACACACCACAGTCAACCCTGATCGACGAATACTGGTTTGGGTGACTTCATGAATGGGACTAATGTAGCTACAAAAAGCATTTGTGGAATTTTAAATTTTGCTGCTCGCTCTTCTATAGTCACAAATGGGGTGAAATCCAATATGGAAGTCACCTCATTAATCCCACTGTCATCTTTAAAATTTATACCACCATCAGCCACACTCTTCTCAATAAGGTCACAACAAGTAGAATTCAGTGACGGTTCATGAGCTACAGTCTCAATTACCTCACTGAACCTGCTGTCGATCACATTGGATGGGGGCTCAATGACTCTGGGCTCCATAACTATAGACTCAATTCTAACCAAAAGATTAGTCAAATCGCGCTTCCAACCAGTCATTGTCACATAGACAAACCAAGACCAAACAAAGACCACACGATGCATGACCTAACTCTAAAAAAGAAAATCAAAAGCACACTCTAAGACTCTAGACATTTCCTACTCTTTGCAAGAGAGAACCTTTAGTCAATTGGGTCAAGTCTAACCACAACACAACCAGGTAAGTTCCCAGTTAACTGGAGGGGTCACAGAGGTCTCACTTAAAATCCAGAATCCTTAGATTGATAGTTTTTTTGACAGAATTTTCCTAGACACCGTGAGTATGGAAGAGGCTACACTAGATAATCTATTGGCTAACCCTATTAAAGAGGGTCCTATGAGCTATGAAAACCCTAAAACTTTTGTTCTAATTGATTTTAATTTCAATGCATGAACCAATTTTTATCTTTTTTTTTTTTTTTTATGAATGCAAATCCTAAATCTAACACACAATGATGCAAACAATTGAGCAATAATCAAAACAATCTAATTAATTCACGAAACTAACATCCTAGATGCACAATGCAAAATTCGAATTTATAAAAAAAATTATGCGAGAAAACCTAAAAATAATCTACATGATGATGCATAAAAATTAAAAATTAAAGAAAATGGTTTAAGTACGCAATTTAAAATCCCTGTAAAATTCATAGCATGACAACCTAAAAGTAGTGCTTTCTGCAAAAAAATTTAAAGTATGCAATTTAAAATCCCTGCAAAATTCACCACTCAAAACCTATGTGAAGACTCTAAATCTCATAAAAATATGCATGAGACCTAATCTAAATGCAAATTTTCCTAAAGTTATAAGTAGTAGAGGAACTAAAATGTGTGAATCTTAACAAAGAATTCTAAGTTAATCTAAGGCCATAAAAATTATCTAAAATTAATTCCTACAAAAATAAAAAAATTTAAGTCTAAGATTAACCTATTAATTTCGAAAATTAGATCTTTTTCATGAAAATTGATTTTTAATGAATTTAGATACTTTAATTAGGAACCTTCCAAAATTAGATAAATTTCTAAAAATAGAATTTTCTAACATTAGAATCTCTCTAACTTAGTCAATTTTTTAGGAATAAAAATTTCTAAATTACGTAACTAGCCTAAATTAGAAATTTCTAAAATCTCTAGTTTTTTAATTTAGCAACTTTCTAAAATTCCCATATTTTCATAAACTTCTAAAATTAAGGAACCAATTAAAATGAGACTTTTCTAAGTAGGAATTTTCTAATTTTAAAGATTTTCCTAGATTAGAAATTTCCAAAAACACATATTTTCTAAGTTCCCTTACAACGGCGCAAAAAACTGTTAGAGCCCCGGTTTATCTGTTACGCCCTGACCCGAAGGGTGGGCCTGGAATGCGACGGAATTTTTTTTTTTGAAAGATAAACTAAACCAACCCACAAGTATTCTAACTGGGCCGGATCAACAGTTGGGCTCAATGTCACACATGATCCTAACATGTGGACTCAAACATATACCATAAGTCTACCCAACAATAGACATAGAAAATACAAACATCCATCCATAATTTCAAACATTGAATTATTATTCATAACATTATCATAGATAATCCAACCATTGATTCATCGTTACAAAAATCATATCAGAGTAGCTACAAAAACGTAGCAGTCCTAGTTCAACACATTAACACACGCCAAGTACCACACTCGGTACTTTGCAAAGGAAAATGGTTCCAAGAACCAGAAAACACAAATACAAGGATATTCCCCTCAGCGGGAATCCCAAAGCAGCGCCGCAGTTTATCCGCTCTAAGCTTCGAACAGAGCGTTCTCCTCCTCGGGTTCATCTCCTGAAAGGTGAGTGGGGTAAGCTAACTAGCCCAGTGAAGGAAATATAACAATGCAGTTTTTAAAGTAAACAACAGATTCGTACATAATCAACAGTTGTAATATAACATCTCATGCTTGATAATAGAATCACAATATCAAGTAAAGTCTCATCATCATTTTCATCATTTCACCATTTTTCCATTACTGCTGTCATCCAATGTAGCCTCTAGATCCCATATTGACAATCATAGTATTAAGTCCCGACACGGTCAAATTACATCCTTGTAATTTTATATCTCCGGCTCTCCTCTAGTCGGTACTGACACCCTTCGGGTCAGCAACTGACACCCACAGTCCACCCATGGTCCAGTAGACATAAACCATCTTGCAAGTATATCTCCGGCTCTCTCATAGCCGGTACTGACACCCTTCGGGTCAGCAACTGACGCCCACAGTCCACCCATGGTCCAATAGATATAAACCATCTCCCATATGGCTGATATTGATTCAATAGTCCAGGCACGTGGAAACAGTAATACACATTTCATCTGATCATAGCATTTACCAGCATCATAAGCACTCTTACCATAGTGCGTCGAGTCTAGGCCAGCATCATAAGCACTCTTACCATAGTGCGTCGAGTCTAGGCCAGCATCATAAGCACTCTTACCATAGTGCGTCAAGTCTAAGCCAACATCATAAGTACTCTTACCATAGTGCTTCCAGTCTAAGCCAACATCATAAGCACTCTTACCATAGTGCGTCCAGTCTAAGCCAACATCATAAGTACTCTTACCATAGTGCATCAAGTCTAGGCACATGAGTGGGTTCATCAAATCTAAAACCATTCATTGCTCAATACTCATCTCATCATAAAACCTGTTT
Organism: Chimonanthus salicifolius; assembly: GCA_013350335.1. Classification (NCBI taxonomy): domain Eukaryota; kingdom Viridiplantae; phylum Streptophyta; class Magnoliopsida; order Laurales; family Calycanthaceae; genus Chimonanthus; species Chimonanthus salicifolius. The sequence goes on from CM023534.1 coordinate 24,663,063, forward strand.
ACAAAATCTGCAGAGTTAAGTTCCCTCACCTTGATTGTGTGGTTGCGCGGTCTCTGTTCAAACAACAGACAAGTGCAGAATCAATATACACAACATTCATACATAGCATGTACACATACAAGCAATATTTCAAAATCCTACTGATTTTCCCAAAACATCCAAGGTACATGGAATTGAGTCTCCTACTCGGTTTCTATCCTTTTTAAATTATAATCATCCACAAGATAATAATATAAATAAAAAGGAGCTTAGTCCAAAACTCATATTGTCTTCTGGGTATTGACCAGATTGACTTATTGAGTTTAGGTCTAGATCCTCGGGTCACTTCTCAGTTGTCTTTTGGATAGGACCAGATCTGACATTTTGAGTTAGACCTCAAGGTCACCCAGTGCCCGACTATATAGTATCGGCCTGAAAATGAATCACTCAGTGCCCGACCAATAGGGTCGGTCTGGAAGCGAATACAATAGTATTTACACTATAAGTAATAAGAGAAAAGGGTTAGTACACATTTTTAGATTAACCTTGGGTACTAATCATCACATCATATCGAATAAACAACCCAGATTTACACTTAAAAACTGGTTTCCTCGGAACATGCCTCGGAACCAGGTACTGTGGCTTCGGATCATCCGAAACACACCTAAACTAGTCACTGACCTCGAAACATGGGTTTGACTTCGGATCGTCTGAAGATCAGGTCTCGGACCTTCCGAAGTCCATCCGAACCGTTTAAAATCCGAAAACAAGTCGCGGTAGGTCTGTACACTTCGGAACATCTGAAGTGGGGCTCAGAACGTCCGAAGTAGGGCTCGGTCCTTCCGAACTCTGTTCGGTGCGTTCGAAAGGGTTTGGTCTAACTCGGGCGAACTGGACTTCGAGTGAAGCTCAGAACGTCCGAGGGTCACTGCTCGGACCGTCCGAAAACCGACTCTCGAACTGTCCGAGAGTCGTCTTCCTCCACTGTCTGCACCAGCAGACAGTGACGGTAGACCAACAGTAAAATACGATTCTGGAAATGGAGGGTCTCCTAGACTTAGTTTTCACATCCAGCCGATCTGATGGACTCCTCTGGGAGTCCTCTTTCCATAGGGAATGGTTTGGAGCTCAGCAGCTCACTAGGCCAACAGATTTTAATGGTAAATCCTCACGGGTACATGAAACCCATGGTTTTTCCTTAGATTTCAAACTGGTTTTTCTCACTGAAAATAAGGTCAAAATTTGATTTTCTGGATTCAAAATCGATGAAAATTGAAAGGGGAAAGCAATGGATACCTTTACTTCGGTTCCTGGTTTGAAAATCCGGATTTTGAAAAGCTCCTTTAAAGGTTACGGTTACTGAAAAACAGAAGCTAAGGCAGGGGGGTCTCGGCTAAAATCACAGAGAGCAGAGAGGGAGAAGAGAAGGGTAGGAAATCGGGAGTTCAAGCAGCTGCACTAAGGGCCGGATATATAGATTTTTGGCCGGAAATTCGGGTCGGTTGGCCACTGCATGCGGCTGCATACAGCGGCAGCTGACGTCTGCAACAGTAACCATCGAGTTTGGTTTGGTTGCAGATCAGCCCTCTAACAGTTTTGGTTTTGCAATTTGGTCCCTCAGTTGATAAAACCCGATTTTAAAACTAAAGGCAATAATTTAAAAACTCAAAATATTAATCCAACCTTACAGATAGGTTGGGTTTTGAAAATCTCAATCACCATAAAAATTTTAGAATTTATCTCTTAATAAAAATCAATGATTTAAATAAAAACCATAATTTACCAGTATTTACTTAAATAAACAATTGTAAAAATAACCAATTTATAAATATCATTTTGGAGTGAAATGAAATAACTAGACCATTCTTAAAATGGTCTAACACAAGATACCATTTTCAAAATTTATTTTATTTCCAAAACCCTTAAAATAACTAATACTCCCTTTTGGGGTTTTGACGGGCAAATTTTAAATATCATTTTCTGAAAATAAATTCATTTTAAAATAAAAAATGCAAATCCTTTATTAAGGAGAACATTATCAATCAATAATATTCACACATCAACAAATTTTATAAAAATAATAACACAAAGCGGTAAATTACCAAAATGCCCCTCCAACTGGACGAGCTGGATCACTGAGCTTACAAGCTCGGATTGGGCCAAACTTGGGCTCTCCTCAAAGCCCTAACCGTAATCTTCGAGATTAAGCAGTTAAACAAGATTATTAAGCTAAAACACGCCTAATCTGGGGCAGGGTATTACATTATCAATGTCTACTCTTGTCAATTCTGTGAACATGTCAAAGACCTTTCCTTGGATGTTCGTATTAGAGGATTGCTTGAAGTCCATAAAGATTGCTGAGGATCTCTCTGGTGTTGTGGCAACCGAACAGGTAAACCAAACCCTTATGACCTTAGGTTGGGTTCATAATCTATTGGTTAAAATTAATTTAGGCCCAAATATGCAACCCATATTGGAAAAGGCCCAAAAAGATGAAGCTCAGTAGATACAGTTACATCAGGCTGGGTTCGGCCGGTCGAACAAGGGTCGACCAGTCGAACAACTTATCTTTTTATCCGAAATTTGATATTTGGGTGCCGTGTGTAGTCGACCAGTCGATCAGTCGATCAGTCGAAAATAGTTGATTGGTCGAGAGTCTGGATTATTTTCTAGTCATTTTTTTTTTTGTGTGCTCACAAGATCAACCAGTCGACCTTATTCGACTGATCATGCAGTCTCTCTCAAAACTTCTTTTCAACCCTGTCATCCGTGTGAGCTTTGACATGTCGAGAAACTCTCTTTCAGCATGCAACCTACTATCCAAAGAACACAAAAGAAGATTGACACAAGACCCAAGGCAAGTGTTTTCCTCTTCGTTTTATTTCATTTAATATTGTAAGGTGGATTAGATATCTGTGAGTTGAAATAAAAAATATGTGTCGAGGATTAAACCTCAATGGTTGAACCTCTTTTAAAATTGGGACTGTAAGTTTAAGGTATTTTACCCTAATTTTTAGTCTGTCCCGAATAACACCAAGTTGGGTGATTCCAAGAGTGGATGTAGGTTCTTTGAACCGAACCACTATAAATGTTGGTGCAAAGTATGAATGTTGGTATGGTGCATTTATGTTTCGAGTTAGATATGATATTTGCTTGTATGATTTAATTAATTATTTCAATCTATTTATATTGTGATGATTCTTTCTTGTGTTGTGTGTTTTTAATCACATTGAGTTTAAAAGGAATTCGGTAAATTAATTTAAAATTTTAAAAGGTCCTTTTCACCTCCATCTGGGACTATGCATTAGCCCAATCTGGACTTTCAAAAACTTGTTGTGAAATTTTAAATACTTGCGTGTACGAACCATTTATAGTATAGATTTATGACTGTAAGGTCGAACCCACGGGGAATTAGGAAAATATATCCAAAATACATTATGTAGTCTAAGAAATTATAAGATCTTGGAATAGAACCAAATAATAGGAAAATAATTTCTAAACTTAGAAATAAATCCCACACTTAGAATCATTTTAAGAATAGAAAATCAGTCTAAAAATAGAAATATCATCTAAAATTGGAAATTATGTAATTAAGAATACTAAATTCATACGAAATCATTATTCAATAAAATTCATCTCTAAGATCTCAAAATAATGTAGTTTACCTTAGATCTAAAAATTATCTAGAACACACTTGAAATTGGTAGAATAAATTTAGAAAATTAAATAACCTTATTCTAACTTAAGATTAATGAAGAAACTCACATCAAATTCCAACCTAGTTCCAAATGCCACAAGAATTGAGTTCATGGATAAAAAGTAAAAAAGGTATATACATATTTACAATTGAATTGATTCAAGCAATCTAATATGGCATCATATCTCATATTCTAGGAAAAGTAAAATCAAGGCTTAGATCTTGGAGCTCACTTAAATTAAGAAAGAGTCTTAGAATGGAAAAATCAAGTTCGACCAATCCTAATTATTTCCACTGTCCTTGAAATTCTTAGAATATTTTTCAACATAAATTCATAAAAAGAATAAAAGTAAAATCGAACCATCACCATGCATAATTCGAAAATTAGAAAACCATAAATCTAAAAGCACCACCTTGAATTTATTCAATTGATGGGAAAAAATAAAGAATTTCCATGGAAGGATTCTTGAAGAGAAAATACAAGAATTACAAGATGCAAAATTCGAAAATCACCAACCTTAAATCCAATGCAAAATTCGAATATTACCCTTGAAATCATGATCCTCTCCTCTCCCTAATTCAATGCTCACCTTTGCCTCTTGATCAGTTGATTTTCTCACTAGGGATGCTCCTCTATTTATAAGCACTGAAGGGATTAATAAGTAGGGGCTTCGGCGAATTTGGGAAAGTTTTCCTCCACTGTGCGACGGGTTTCCTTCAGTTTCTGCGGGTCTCTCTTTTAAACTACGTGGGTTGTCATTCTTTTCAATGAGAGATGATCGAGTTTTGGCCCTTCTCCAATTTAATCTTATCCTTAATCCATGTCGGTTGTCCCTGCTTTGATCATCCTTTCTTTTCTTCTTACGTATTTGTTATATAGCCGACTCGTCCTCTTCTATTTTTTCATTCGTTTCTTTTCTTGGATTGATTTTGCAACCCACTTTATTTTACCTTCCTTTTCTTCTCCTTCTATTTTCAGTCAGTTGTTCCTTCTATTCTTTCTCTTTTCAATTCTTCTACTCCCTCTGCAGATCTTCCTTCTCTAGGCCTTTCTGAGTTGAACCACCTTTTCCACTAGCAGAAAGGACTCTGTCTTCAGAATCAATCACAACTTTATTTCCATCAACTTTAGCATCAACGTTCATAACCACATCAAAAGCATTTGCTTGGTAATTCTGCGGCCATCTATCATTCTCCCAAAAGACATGCATGATGCTCTCCCATGGGGTCTCTGCTTGTCTTCTTTGTTCCTCTTAATTGTCTGTGGCACTTTTCAATTCTTTCCCTTCGCCTGCTTTCTCTATTTAGCTTTATATCATCAATTTCAGCTCCATCTTCGTTATAACTCAAGCTAAGTTTCCTCCATCAACAATTTATTGTATGAACAAAAGGCATCAGCATTGTACAAAGTAACATACCATTCTCGTTGGGTTAACATGTTAGGCGGTGGCTCAATTCCACCAAGATTTGGATAGACGTGTGAGGGCCACATGGGCTGAGTTGGTACACGCCAAAGTAGAGAAAATTTCTTTTATCTTATTCGGCTTTAGCAAGAAGTGTGAGATACGGTATAACCAAGAAAGAAGGGATTCTTTCTTGGCTGGACATTGCATGAAAGTAGAACTCTAGATTAAATAAGGAAACTGCTATATGATATTTAGTAGTTGCTGTTTAAGGAGGAGGACACACAGTAATAAACCAAAGAGGTTTTGGCTGATTACTATATATGTTCATGCAACCATCGTTGGTGGAGGTGTGTGTGGGATCCAATACACACGGCAGGAGGACACAGAGAGAGGGAGAGCAAAAAGTACGGCCTTTGGCCGTGGACTTTTAATGGCCGCATGGAGTGGTCCAATGCAATAGTGGCAATAGAGGTTTTGCTCTCAATGGTACGCAGATCTGATACTGTCTGGAGGACAGCTCGACGGTCGGAGAGGGGCGGAGCAACAGTACAGTACCGCTACAGATCTGGGTTTTCAGATCTATGAGTGGCAGCCAGCAGACGTGCGGCTGGAAAGACGAAGCCCCTTTGCCAGAGCAGAAGTGCAGATTTGTGTGTGTGGAACTCACCAACATCGGATACGCTCGCGTTTGAGAAGAACGTCGGGATATTGCTCGTAGGACGCAGGAAGCGTAGAGGGAGCAACACAGAAGTTGGATTCACTATTCTGGGTATGAGAGAGACTCATATCAACAGAGAGGTGACGTCGATGTGTTGTATACAGGGGTGTACAAAGGGCTCAGGACTTCGGGTTTGGACTCATGACTCAATGGAGTCATTAATATTCTACATGTATTTCTTTCTCTTTTATAGTGAATATTCTGTCGCTCCGTGGACGTAGGCCAGGTGGATCGAACCACGTAAAATATTGTGTTGTGCTATGTATTTTTATTTCCGTTCGATTTTTCTTATTTCCGCGCGTAACGCTAAGATAACATACCTAAGGATTTGAGAGTGCCAGATGGCAATGAGGTCCCTGTGATGCCGAGATTTGCTTGGATTGCAGCTGATTAGTTGGACCATATAAACGTTAAACGTCGAGGTGTAAAAAAAGTCAGCATCTGCAGGCCAATCGATTCTCATGCAAACTCTGACTGTATTTTCTATTATATTTCTTACTTTGCTGGCTGATTCTTGTTGACTGCTCCTGTAGATTCTTCCGTGATGCTATTTGTTAAGCTTGAAAACATGTTTCCAAAGCTGCCTTTGCTTGATTCTCTCATGTTGTTGACTGCCAATTAGATCTCTTGCTTCTCTCTGATTTCATTTTCTCGCCTTTTCATTGTTGTATATTTTGCTAACTAATTTAACACAACAAGTCCAACCTGATGCAATAAACACATTGTATGTGTTGCATGGGCCGATTACAACTCATCAAATATTTCATGTTGAATTTAGGAGGTCTGATCAGAAATTTTTCAAAATACTATTTTATATTTTAGAAATTTGACATTTAAGTGATTTTGTTTAAATCATCGGATTTTAAATGTATTTTCTCTCCCAAAATTTTATGGAATTTCTAATTTTAAATACCCAACTTAAAAAGAAACCCCCATGTCTATTTAAAGGAATGAGAGAAATGAGGGAAAAAAAAGAAAAGAACAAAAGCCTTTCACTTCCTCTCTCCATCGTCCTTTTCCTTCCTTTTTTTCTTCTTTTGTTTCTTTTTGCTTCTACCGTCCCTTGCTCATGCAACATAAGCTTTTGGAGTTTTTCCCACGTAAGCCTCGGGTTTTCAAACTATACCATTTCTCCTCCAATTTTTACAAACAAGGTATGAAAATCTATCTACTATGAATTTTACAAACTCCCGAAACTGATTTTTAAAGGAAATGGGTTAGTTTTGGGTTTCAAAAATCGTTTCCAAAGAATTTAGAAAAAATGACATTTTCTTTTAATTCTTGAGTAACACCTCTTAAAATGGTTTTGGATTGTGTCAAAACCTTGATATTGTTTTTCTAGGCTAAAAGAGGGGAAAAAATTAACCCCAGCTAACTCATGTGTGTTTACTTTCCTGCATTGGGTGTTTACTTTACTGCACTTTATCCTCTAGGCCGAAACCCTCCATAGGTAGCACAGTGGAAAAGCCGCTTCACGGCCATCTGTAGTGCTGCGATATTCTTTTCTCTTCTTTCGCTACTCGGTGGTAAAAGGGGTTCGGCACTGACTACTTTTATTTACTTTCAGTATTATACCCTCTGGGCAAAGTCTCAATACTTTCTTGGCGCCGGAAAAATATGAGTACTATATATTTTCTTTTATTGTGTGTTTTGGATGGCTAACAACTGACTATTCTGAAATAATTAATGAAGTAGCAAGATTTTAAGAGACTTACAGACATTACCCTATTTTCAGTCAAAAAATGTTTAAAGGGGTTGTTTTTGAGATGTTTTAAGTGTATTTGAATTTGAAATGAATATTTATGGGATTTTTCCATGTCTTTACAGATTTTTGGTGAAAAACTTAAAGACTGGAGAAGGTGAGGAGACTCAACTTAACCTATATAATAGATATTGTGAAATTTGTAAAATTCTAGACTGAAAATGGGACCCGTGGCATTTTTAAGATGGAAAAGACCAAGTGAGACCAGAAAACGAAACTTGACATCGCTTCCATGTAAGGGATGATAATAGTTCTAACTGCCAAAACGGAAACACAAAAAAAGGTGTCAGGGAGCCTAGGCCTAGTGGTCCAAACGCAGTTTGGAGCTCATTGGAGGTCTAGAGAATGATAGATGTTTTGTTTGGATAATTTTTGGAAATATCCAATGATAGTGCATATGTAGATACATGCTTGTGATTCATGCTATGGTTAGTGGTGCATGTAGTATGTGTTATATTAGTTCATGCATGTGATTCATGCATTAGTTATGTGAATAGGTGATATATATGGCTTTGATCATGCATGAGGTTCATGCTAGGATCAGTAGTGCATATGGTATGTGTTATAATATGCATGTAGTTCATACCATAGTATAGGTGCATATGGCGGGTGTGGTGTTTGCTTATGCATAGAGTTATGTATGCATGCGATTATTCTTGTGCTAACAAGTTTGTGTAGTGATGAGATGAAAATATTTTAGGTTATTAAACCTAGATTGAAACTAGTGGATGGTAAGTGGAACTCCGTCGTTAAACCCTTGTGGTAAGGGTATATGGAGAAAAGATGTGTGAATGGTATTTCCAGAATGATAGTTCTAATTTCCAGAACCAATGTCAATCTGGCCGACCAGTCTTTGACCACAATGGGTCGTTCCTGACTACACCGAGAGATCGGTGAGATAGATTGGTCGTGCTGACAGTGAATATAATTCATGTTTCCAAGTTCACTTCCGATTCACTGTTCAGCTTCCTCTCTATGCATGTTATGTTTATTACTAACACATGCAACTAAGCCTAGTGGTCCTCTATTTGGTGTGGGTTCCACTTAGGATCATCTATGGCCTTATACATGTTCTTGTGACTGCCATGACGATGAGCTTTGAGCTTGGTGGAGCATGATCTTCTTTCTCGATCATCTTGAGTCTTCAAGCTTCTTTGGCAAGTGCTTCTACTGAGTAATGTAATTGACAAATAGGGACTCGGTCAAGCCGAGGCACTAACAATAACAATACCCTTTGAGCTATTGAATAAAGGGCTAAGTGATGGATTTCTTTTATCTACATATATCAACAAAAAGATAAATCAATTGAAGAGTTATGTTGAAACTACACAGTTAAGAGCATTCATGGCTTTCCCATTTGCTGTCTAAGCAGCTTTCTCAGCAGGGGTCCAAGAGGCAAAAGGTTTGGGTATTATCAACATAGTTGTGGTAGATGCTACCATTTTATTTTCCATGGATTCTTGTCATCCAGTCTTTACAATATCCCAAATCGACGAGTCAATGGAAACAAATAAACTTCTCATCTTGGCCTTCCACGATGTATAATTTGTTCCATCGAAATAAGGAGGTTTGGATATTGCATGACTGTCTCCCATGGTGTTCTAGCTTTGGATCTACTTGGATGATTAAATCCTTGTAATGAGCACTAGGCTCTGATACCAATTGAAAGTACCCTTTACACGGATGCTAGAACAACCTGATTGACCTCTAGGGGGTGAATAGGTTAATCCAAATTCGTTGGTCCTTTTTCATATTTAACTTGATTAATTAATTAAGTGCACCGGAAATAACAATCAAGAGTGTGTGTATTAGCAGATGTGTTCAAACAATCAACAAAAGGAATTGGCTCTAACACTACAAGCACAAGGACATAAGATATATAGTGGTTCGGCTGGCCAACTTACATCCACTGTTAGGACTCGCTCAACCTTAAGTTATCTTCAAATTCACTATGTGGGACTTACACCCTCACAATTAGAGTATGAATTCCACCTCACTCAATCGGCTGTGACTTTCACCCACCATTGTGCCAGAGACGACGCTCTAGAGTTTGTTATAGTGGTTTTGGAGTACCTCTCCTTAATCACTTCGGGTTATAGGTTTTTTAAAAAGAAAATTAAAAACCAAGAAGCACTTGCTTTAAAGCTCTTTCTCGCTGATGTATGCGTCTTCAAGATCCCACCCAAGTTGTGTCGACGCTTCTTATTCCAGTCGTCGTGTAACAATCACAATCTTGTGGGCAACAAGGAAACTTGGTTTAACCAAGGCTTTCCTAGTTTATAACTCTTTCACTTGCAAATTCAATCTGAAGAATGGTTGTTTATGATCTTTCTCTCCTTCTCTCTTTCTCATTTGCAAACACAATCCGAATATTGATTGTTTATGATCTTTCTTTCAAGAGTGTTGATCGTTCCTTAGAGTGTATAACTCTTTTAAGCTCAAGAAAGATAGTAAAATGATCACACAATACTCATATTTACCTAGAACAACTTGTCACCCTTTGCCGAGGGGTCGGTCATGTATTTCTCGGTCGGTCTTTGCTTGCCGATATGTCTGTTTAATCAAGAGTCCTTATAAGTTCCCAGTTAAGAACTTATAAGTTTTATACTGACGAGTCGTTGACTATGATGGGTCGTTCAAGTTCATCACCAATGTGTCGGTGCATATGAGACTCTCGGTCAGAGGTATTTCCAGAATGACAGTTCTAATTTCCAGAACCAATATCAATCTGGCTGACCAGTCTTTGACCATGATGGGTCGTTCCTGACTACACTGAGAGGTTGGTGAGATAGACTGGTTGTGCTGACAGTGAACATAATTCATTTTTAGAAGTTCACTTCCAATTCACCGTTCAGCTTTCTCTCTATGCATGTTATGTTTATTACCAACATATGCAACTAAGCCTAGTGGTCCTCTTTTTGGTGTGGGTTCCACCTAGGGTCATCTATGGCCTTATACCTGTTCTTGTGATTGCCATGACGACGAAATTTGAGCTTGGTGGAGCATGATCGTTTTCCTATGTCATCTTGAATTTTCAAGCTTTTTTGGCAAGTGCTTCTACCCGAGTCATGTAATTGACAAACAGGGACTTAGTCAAGCCGAGGCACTAACAATAACAATACCCTTTTAGCTATTGAATAAAGGGCTAAGTGGTGGATATCTTTTATCCACATATATCAACAACAAGATAAATCAATTGAAGAGTCATGTTGAAAAGGTATTAGCACAAGAAAAAAAACTAGTCTTGATTTAGTCATATGCACCTTCGTGTAATTAGAGCATTTTTTTAAAATTATTGTTATGTTTGAGGACCTACTAATCATATCATTTTGATTATATTCATCGAAATAGATGGTTGAGACTGGAAACATAATATTTTAACTTAAAAATACTTTAAAATTTGTGTTGTCACTCAAGTATCTATTTTTTAATTTTATATTAGAAAAATATAATAAATTTTCTATACTTGAAGAGATCTGATAAGTATAACTTAAATGATATGATTTGTGGGACCTATTAAAAAGACATGTGTCATAAACTTCAAAAAAGTTGCCTTGACCATACTGAGGCACATACAACTCGGATAGGATAGAATATGTTCTTTGTTTGCACCCACTGACCTAGATTATATGAACACCTACCATTAGTCTAGGAGATGGATACTGAAAACCTAGGTGTGCCTAATACTAGCCCGATGTGTATGTATATATTGTAGTATTTCCCTGCAACTTGGTGGAAACTCCTTGATGGGCCGACTTGTGTCTACATGCATGGGAGAGTTTGAAATGCCTTTACTTGTATATGATGCCTATAAAATTTCATTTTCATTGGATAAGAAAAGCCACATTTTTTAAAACCCTTAAAATTTCACATTTATCTAACAGTGGAAACTCATCAGATTATATCAATAGGCTTAAAAAATTGAATTGGTGCCAAATTGGACATTGGTGCAATTCATGAGGTGAGTGTGAGAGGGAAGTAGATCCATTTGATATACTATGGGCCTTACAATCTAACGTTCACCAAACTTCAAGCTCATTTACGTGTGATCCTTGTTATCCATATATCGCCAAAACTTCAATAAATCCAGGTATTGTCAATATCCCATTAGACATCACAAAAAATGACAAAATATTTAAAATGTTACTCCGAAAAGGTAATAGCATACATGTGATGTAAATAACATACATACCTACCACTTGTCCAAAAAAAGTGTAGATTTTCCCTACTACATAACCCAAATATGTATGTTATATCAATTCCCTACAAAATAGTTTGCACAAAACTTTGTTGCAACCGACATGATTGTCAACCTTGAGCCCATATGGATGTGTGAGTTTTAAAATCCTTGGCTTGTATATGGTGCCTATAAAATTTTATCTTTGATTGGATAAGAAAAACCATGTTTTGCAATGCCCTCAAAAGTTCACATTTAATGGTGGAAATTTATCAGTTAAATTAATGTACTTTAAAAGTGAAATTAATGTCAAATTAGATATGGTTGCAATTGTTACGCCTTGACCCAAAACATAAGCACATGATGTGGAATAATTTCACTTTTTCGATTATCACACGTGGAAAACACACGTGTACTAACAACTCAATCATCGAGATCATAAATAAACTCAAATACCATTAATATCTCAAAGGGTATATAAATTCTTTACCATAAATATTATCAAACATCTTACAATTTATTACAATAAAACCTCAAAACATATAATAGCAAAAGCAATGTCACCAACTCAAATCAAATAAATAAGTAAATAAAATAATCAACTCAAATATGTAGGGCGTCCTAAGGAGCATAATAACTAAGCTCTTCCTCTTGGTCCCTCGGACCCATCCGGTGCAATATTACCTGAAATTAAAAGGACGTGAGTACAAAAAATACTCAGTGAGGAAATATGCATGCTACACACTCACGATAATGATAATGTATGAAATGAAATATAAATAAAGCTATGCTATCAAGTCATGCTAGCAATCTCATCAATATGAACACTATGTCCACCCAAGGACACCAATTTCATAAACGTGAATACAATGTCCACCTAAGGATACCTCTATGGAACGGGCTGTCAATCATCATGATCCCTTAAGGGATATAGGCCACGACTTACAAGTGGAGATCTCCATATAACATAGATAATCTATCTCACCATGCGTCCCTTCACCACTCTGGTGATTAAGTCAACTCTAAGGTGATCAATATACAACTTACCAATTTAGTACCGCTTAAGTAGGGCTCATACCTGCGTAATCCGTCTTACTAAGTCAACACTGCCCTCATAGGCTCACTAGTATTTAACCCTGTGCAATGCATCTTATTAAGTTAGTACTGCCCGCTTAGGCTCACGAGTATCTGACCATGTGTAACTGTACACCAAGTGTATAAAATAGTTGTGAGAACGACCTACAGCACGAAGCATGATAAGAATTATGCTCCTCAATGTCAATCACAACAGCCGTGTAAGTGACCTACCGCGCGAAGTATGATAGGAGCTATACTCCTCGACGGCAACCCTATAGGACTTGGTCTCATAGCCGACGCCATCATTCCAATAGGATTCCTTAAACAAAACCATTATCCTGTCACACTGACCTCCTCTAAGGAGTGGAGACTCATAATAATGAACAAAAAAAAAAGGGTATATCATCAAGTCCTATAAACTCTTTGGATATCATCCCAACACTAATTACGTGTTTGCACGAAACGATTGTTGAGATGAGACCCAAAGAGTGTATAGGACTTTATGATGTACCTTTCTCTTGTTTGGGCCCCACTAGTATGAGTCCCCACTACTTAGAGGAGGCTGGTGTGACAGGATAATGGTTTGGTTTAAGGAACCTTATTGGAACGATGGCATCGGCTATAAGACTTGGTCATGTAGGGTTGCCGTCGAGGAGTATAGCTCCTATCAGGCTTCGCGCTGTAGGTCGCTCTCACGGCTGTTTGTGGTTGTCGTTGAGGAGTATAGCCCCTAACATGCTTCGTGCTATAGGTCACTTTCATTACTATTTTGTACACTTGTGTACAATTCGGGCAAAGTCAGATATTCGTAAACCTATGCGGACGATACTAACTTAGTAAGACGCATTGTACAAGGTAAGATACTCGTGAGCCTATGCGGGCGTTACTGACTTAGTAAGACGGATTACGCAGGGTTAGATACGTGTGAGTCCTACTTGGGCAGTACTAACTTAGTAAAACATATTGCTCAAGGTAAGATACTTGTGAGCCCTATTAGGGCAGTACTAACTTGGTAAGTCGTATATTGATCACCTTAGAGTTGACTTAATCACTAGAGTGGTGAAGGGACGAGGGGTGAGGTAGATTATCTATGTTGTATGGAGATCTCCCACTTGTAAGTAGGGGCCTATGGTCCTCAACGGATCATAATGTTTGACAGTCCATTCCATAGAGGTATCATTGGGTGAACATTGTATTCACGTTGATGAGATTGGTGTCCTTGGGTGGACATTGTATTTATATTGATGAGATTGATAACATGACATGATAATATAGCCTTATTTATATTCCATTTCATACATTATTATTATGTGGGTGCGTGTGTGTATAGCATGCATATTTCTTCATTGAGTATTGTTTGTGCTCACGTCTTTACAATTTCAGGTAATGTTGTACCGGCTGGGTACGAGGGACCCTGAGGAAGTGTTTAGTTTATCATGCTGCTTGATACACCCTACATATTGCGTTAATTGTTTTATTTATTTGATTTGAGTTGATGATATTGTTTATACCATTTTATTTATTGTAGATTTGGTTGTAATAAATTCTAGAATGTTTGATAACATTTATGGTAGAGAATTTATATCCCCTTTGATATTAATGGCATTTGAGTTCATTTATGATCTTGTTGGTTGAGCTGTGAGTACACGTGCATTTCCCACGTATGATATTCGAAAAAGTAAAATTATTCCACATTACGTGTGTATGTTTTGAGTCAGGGCGTGACAAGTCCCACGATCCAAATTTTTGCCAAAGTCATGCAAACTTGTTTTTGGGTGAACATTAATATTATCTATATATATATATATATATATATATATATATATATATATATATATATATAGAGTATTGGTCTAACCAAATATTTAGAATAGTCCTAGAGGGGGTGAATAGGACTATTGAGGAATTTTAAAATCTATTTAAAATATTAGGCACTTTAATGATTAATCAATACAAATTTTCTCAATTAATATTCTAAATGTGATTTACAAGCAAGATTAAGTTTAAGCAAATTATGTGTGCAATAAGATATGAGCTAAATCAAGTACATAAAAATAAGGTGAAGGAGATGAAAAGAGATGGAGAATTGTAATACAATGATTTTTACGTTGTTCGGCAACCTTGCCTACATCCACGTCTCAAGTACACCACTTGAGGATTTCACTAACATTCTCCTTCACGGGTGGAGAAGAAACCAATTACAAAACTTAATTTATTTCATGGGTGTAGATTGACCTAATCACCAAGAGAACACCTCTCTTGAAAGCCAATAGGGTTACACCAACCCTTTACAATATTTCACAAGTAATAGAAAGAAGTTGTGCTCTGAAATATACCAAAAACTTAGCCTTGAGTTACTTGAAGTAGCTTGGGCTTGTTCTTGAAAGTCCTCCTCTTCTTGGCTTGATGTAAATGCTCCAATGAAGTCCAACCAAGATGATAGCAAGGAGGTTTAGGGTAGATAAATGCTTTCCTATGAGGATTAAGACCCTAGAAAGAATCTCTACTTAACATATTCAATTTAGAGAATAAGATGCTCAAGATATGCCTATGAGAGCTTTTAATGTGTTTGAGATTAAGATTCAAAGCTTAGAGTATTATAATTATGGATTTTGTAAGCTTTGAAAGTTGTTGGAAAGCTTGGAAGAGTGTATGAAAAAATTGGGCTCAAGTCATCAATCTTTTCCTCTCCAAAAAACCTTACTTCTATAGGCTAGAAAAGTTCCAACGGATCTATCTTCGGACCTTCCGAGGTTGCAACGGTCGGATTCTCAACGGTCATATTGCAACAGCTATTTTGAACTCGCAACGGATAGTTTGACTGTTTGGGACATGCTTCGGATCGTCCGAAGGTTTATGTTCGGAACGTCCGAAGGACCCTGGAATTCAGTGGTTCGGAACATCGTGGATCATCCAAAGGTATATCCTCGAACGTTCCAAGACTATGTTCTCGGACATGAAAGGAATATCCTCGAACGTTCCGAGACATGTTCTCGGAAGTTCCGAGACATGTTCTCGGAAGTTCCGAGCTGCCCAGAAAAATCATTTTCCACCAAGTGTTGGAAACTTGAGATTTTGTGAAAAACATGGACATGGTGGAGAGCTCATGAGTGTTCTCTGCAATCAGTTAGGTTTAACTATAATGAACATTTTAGATTGCAAGGACACATGAAAATATGGAGATATTTGGTAGATAGCAAGAGCTCTCCACAGGGCAGAGAGTGGACTTAGAAACCTTGTTTGTATTATTCCAATTTTAACCAAAAAGGCTTCTAAGGCTTTTAGGTCAGTCCTATGGTCCATATACCTGTGATGGTTGGCATTCAAAGATTTTTTCCGATTTTGGTGCGAGCTTTCCAAACAACGTGTCTTCTGGAGCTTCAAGCTTGATTTGACTATATATGTCTTCCAGAGATGAGGTCTTAAACATGTAGACGGTCACGACTCAGTCAAAGAAATTGACAACTCAGAACTCAATCGGACACAGTCACGGAATTGACAACTCAGTCTGACTCAGGAGAGCCAGATTTAACTTTTAGGCCAACAATTTCCCCCTTTGTCAATTTCATAACAAAACCTAGGAAATACTCTATACAAACTTAAATACAAGTTACACCTTTAATGAGTTCAAATACATGCCAAGTACAGAAATAAAATATTACAATAAACTCAATACACTTGGACATGACTTCATGAAGTTTGAAGACTTGAAGGCTCATGGCAGCTCCCCCTTAGAGTATGCATGTGATATTCCTGTAAGCACAACATAAACTGCATATTCTGGTGGAAAAATAATCTCCCCAATGGTTAGTAATAATTAGCAATATGTATTCAATTTTAAAGCATATCTTAAAATCACATTTGCTCCCCCTGTCTTTGATACCGACATTGCATTTTTGTTTCTCCCCCAATCTTCATGTATTGACTCCTTCAAAAGTTTTCTCCCATGAAAACATTTGTGTCTCTGGTATATCAATATTTCTCCCCCTTTTTGTCAAAAATTGACAAAGGGCCATTTCAAGTACTTTTCATAATTTCCCCGAGTTATCATAAACCTTGTCATATAAGTGTCCATATTTACTCCCCTTAATATTGGAGTGTGACAAAGGTTTAGATGTACATGTCATAGCATCCCATCATTCATTGAGACAAATATAACTATATAAGGGTAAATGTAATGAGTTATACTAGGACAATGTCATATTTCCAAATGGTATGTGATATGACTATAAGCATTGGGAAAAGGGGAAGAATGAGAGGGAGGGAAAACCAATGGTATTTTCAAGACAATTTCAAATGATACCACATTGTTATACAGATTTAACTTTGAGCCAGATGTATTTGATACCAATTGAAACACAATGATATATATTGCCAAAATGAAAATAGTATAACTATAATGCATATAAGGGATAATCACAATCCATGTGAGCACAATTGATAATTCATCAATATTCATCCAAATGCATATGCACACATGTAATGCATTCATGAAAGCAATAAGAATATACAAATTATATCATTTTTTATGAAGGCATATGAGAAAGCCAAGCTTTCTTTTAGATTTGTATTCCTCTTACCATTCAATCATTCATGACCACAATAAAAAGTTAAACTCCATAAGATCATTATATAAAATAATACTACCATCATCCAACCATCATCCATGAATAATATGACAAACATTCAACTCTTAAAAAATATAACTATAGCCTTTTAGAGTTTGAACATTTCCATATTTGCAAAATATTACATGCCGAAGAGTTTTAATACATCTTCAAAATTTGACCAAACAGGTCAATGAGCCTAAAGTGTATGTACCCATCCCACTACTCCTAGTGGTCCATCATGGTCTGGTCTGATGAGAAGAGGAAGGAGTATCGGCATCGGAATGTCTGTAGCTTACAATATTCAAAATTTGCTTCAACCATGAATCGTGCCTTTCTTGAGTTCCGCGAATCTTGACAATGTTCCTCTCATGAGATTCACGCAACTCTGCAACGTCTCTTTCTAAGGCAGCTAGACGTTTAAGAAATAGAGGTTGAGGAGCTTGTTCTTCTCGTGTCTGCTCACTATGTACTCCCTCTTGATGGGCTTCTTCACCTCCTACTTGTTCTTCATTCTGCACTTGTTCGTCTACAATAGGGGTGCTTGAGGAGGACGGATAATTCTTCTAAGACGATAGCGCTCAATGAGTCTCATTTTCTACAAAGATGCTCTGTTGAAAGGGTTGTGATGCACAATCTCCTCATCTGGAATTGGGATGCCTAATTTCTTCGCCAGTTCTGACATGATATATCCGAAAGGAGCAGCAGAATGACCTTTGCAAGACCAATGATCAATGATGGTCCGACAGATTATGGAGGGAAGGCAAATGTTGTGTTCAGAATCTACAGCAATCAATGTATTTATCACAAGAGGAGTCAAGTCTCCTCTATTACCTTTTCGTGGATAAACATTGAAGGTGAACACTTGGTGCAGAAGACGGAATTTAGGGAGAAACTCGGAAGCATGAAGAGCATTGCCCCCAATCCATTCGACGAATACTCCACATAATTTCTCAGTTACCCGTAATCTTGCACTATACATTCCTTTGGCAAGAGAAATATAGGTGTGACCACCCCATTTCAAAATGTTTTGCCAGTTGATACACCCAAGAGTTTGTGGAACATCAAATTGTTCCAAACATTCTATATCACTATGTCGTTCAAAAGTAATTCCAGTTCTTCTGATGTATTCAGTCGTCTTTGGAACTACATCCATGAGAAGTTTCTCAGGAGGATTGGTAAGAAATAGAGGTCGTCTCCTATAGGTTTGAGTTTCGGGAGCAGCTTCATCCATACATTGGAAAAATCAAGGGAAAACTAGAGAAGGTACCAAGGGTGGAATCCTAAGTCACTAACAGAGATTTACAAATGGAAGACTGATGGAGAAGGACCCTAAGCAGACATAAAACAAACTTAATTAACACCAAAAGCAAGATGATTACCAATTTAGGACTGATTTTGGGTTGTTTGGCCCTTGAATTTTAGTGAATTCAGTGGAAATCAGTGTTCCTTAGGGATTCTTCTCTAGAGCTTGGAATAAACTTGAGCCAAAAAGCTCAAGAAATCAGTTCTAAACTAAGGGAGAAGTAAGCTTACCAATGGATTCAAGAAAATCCCAAACAATAAGCTGATTTTATCAAAAATAACTATAAAGAGCTCCCAAAATCGAAGAGAGATTCGAAAGAATGCTTACCCGAGAAGGAGATGAGTTTTGTCGGAAGGAAAACGTGAATGGAGAAGAGAGGAAAGATTTGAAACTTCACCACGGAAGGACACTTGAGAAGAGAGGCTTGGAGGGAGAGATGAGTCGAGAGAGAAGACACGGTGGAAGAAAGGAATGAGGAAAAGAGGGGCTGCGGATCTGATTTATAAATTCTGAAACTGTACAATTTCCACAAATTAGGAACGTTCCGAGGTAAGTTGTTTCATTTCTCGGACGTTCCGAGTGTAACGCCCCACCCTTTTTCACTCTACGCTTTCTGTAAATCAAAGTCTATTTTTTTTTTTATAAATAGAAGAGTGAACAAGAGCAGAACGTCACGACGCGATGTAAGTCCAAACTTCTAAAGTCCGACCCTTGACTGGCCAACAATATGTGTGCATGGACTAAGTCCATGAAAACGGTTCACACATAACAATATAAACATGCGGAATTAAGATCATAATTGCGGAATTATAATAGAACCTAGTTCTAATCCATTTTAGATAGCAAAGTACGTTAAGTCCTTAATCATAATTAACTATCATAATTATCCAAATAACTATCCAACCATAGCAAATCATCTAAGTTATTGTATGTCCGAAGTCTAGTTACTCAAATTACAAATCCATAAGTAACTTAATTAAAATATAAATTAAAAGCATCCAAGCTCCTATGCTTGGCCCGTTTCGCATTCATTGTTCCCTTTGTTTCCTGGTAGAAGTAGGTCGTTAGAACAACGTGCCTAGTAGGTATTCCAATTAGGGTTACCACATGGTTAGTACAAAACATATATAATAATATCATAATGTCAAAAACCATATAAACCATGCCATGTCATGATGTCAAATGCAATAAGTCCCACCCATCACAAGTACATATAAGTACCCCCACATAGGTCTTTTAGAAGCCCCGACGGAGTGTAGCCCCTCCGGTTTCTTCTTGATGGAAAAACACATCAAGGTATCCCACATAGGTTTTTCAGACGCCCCGATGGAGTGTGGCCCCTCCAGTTACAAATCCTTCACCCCATGTCATGCATGAGATGCCAATGAATCACATGCTATTTTATCGTATAAACATAACATTAAAACTCACAATTTGAAACATATCTTTTACAACATAAATTCATCAAAATAAGATAAAAAAATTGTACATAAACCCATGGTTTCAAAGAGATGGAATCCTACTAAAGACCACTAACGTGTCCTTGCGCTTTCGTCCGGTAACCGCTCACGATCGTACACACCTTGTGAGGTCCCGTTACCTTATAATATATCAATCAATTAAAACCATGTCCCATTTAATTTACCTTAATGTCTAAGTCCATAAGCCAAACTTGTGGGGTTCGGCCATACACCATGGCCGAACCTCACTTACTGGGTTTTAGTCCCTTTTTGAGTTTATTAATCAATCGCCATACAACAATTACTTAACCTTGGTAACAACATAGTCCACTTAACAATCCCCATGGGGTTTGGCTATACACCATGGCCGAACCCATGGTCCCTTATTTTCACTTATTTACGTCATTGTCATTGCTTTATTTATGGCTGTCCATTTCATTCTTTAAAGCATGTTTAGGCTAATAATAACCCACCAACAAGATTCATGGGGTTCGGCCATACACCATGGCCGAACCCATGATCTTTCATTTTTTTAGCCGATATTACAAAATTGCCATTCATGGCTAACATTCCATAACCAGTCATTTCATTCATTAACAAATGCCTAAGTCCATGTTTTGATCCACAAATCAATCTTATGGAGTTCGGCCATACATCATGGCCGAATCCATGATCTTTCATCTCCTTAATTTTAGGTCCACAATATAGGTCCATAATTTTAGACGTTACATATATGGGTCAACCAATGATCCATAACCATAGGACTATAGATAAAACCCTCCATAAAAGATCCATTAATATTGGTTCATGGGGTTCGGCCATACACCATGGCCGAACCCTATGATGTATTACTTTCCAAATATAGCATTTCCCATTCTTGAATCCATAAATCAAGGTTCCTTCCTTTTTGATCCAAAAGTCCATAATTAGAAACTTTCTAATTTAATAACATCCTCCATGGGGTTCGGCCATACACCATGGCCGAACCCTATGGTTCCTTATTTTTAAACGAAATCATCAAATACTAACCGGTTTCGCGACTCCTTCGATTTTCCTTCTCTTGTTCTTGCTCTTCCAATCTTCTTCTCTTTTGGCCTTTTCCTCCTTCTTCTTGATCTTTCACCCTTGCTGGCTACCTTCTCCTTCTCTTGATTTATGGAAGCCGTGCGCCCCTCTCCCTTGTCTTATTTAATTTCCAATTGGTCCTAATTTAGAAGGTACCATGCGCCCCTTCTTCCTTTCTTTTATAAAACCTCCCCTTGGTCCCAACTTAGAAGGTACCAATACCCTTTAAATTAGCCATTGCCTAATGTCGTGCTTCCCTTGTTGAAATAGCCATTGCCGTGTGCTCCTTGTGTCTTTCTTCCAATCGGTTCTATGTTTAGAAGGTGCCATGCGCCCCTTTGTCTCTCTAAGATAGCAATTGCCGTTTTTAACAAGGAAAGACCCCTCTTAAAGATATTCTAACACATCATGCGCATATCTCATATGAGGCTAACACATCTTCTATATTTAGCAATTCCCCTAGTATTACTCTTAATCAAGGGAAAGAACCCTTTTTTAGATATATTCTAACACATCATGCGCATATCTCATGGATATGCATATCTCCCACACACGGCCATGCAATCTATATTCCATTCTTAGTCTCTTTATGTGCATAATCATAGATTATGCAAACCTTCATACACGGCCATAATAATCCTCCAAGTTCCCTTTATGCGCATAATAATTAATTATAGACATAATGCATTACTAATTTAATTCGACCCCATTTAATTTTATTGAAACCATTTCCACAATTCATTGGGTCTTAATTGGGCAATGACCCAACACTTTACCCATCTAAGGTCCATATTTAATAATTCACAAATTAAATTGGTACTTTTCATATATATAAATAACTTGAAAATCTGGGGTATTACACTGAGGTTATACAGAGTTAAAGTGCATTTTCTGTATCTTCAAAAGTTTCGAAGAAAGTGCCTTTCTACTTCGGACATTCCGAGGTACAATAGAGTTGATGGCCATCGGATGTTCCAGAAAAGGACTTCGACATTTCCGATGATTTCCAGCTTCGAAAGGTCCGAGACTGTTATTCGGATCTTCCGAGACAGGCAAGATTCGAAAAAGAATTTTGATTTGAAGTTTTATTTTTATTTTTGAGCCTTACAGAGGTATCCATTTGATCAGAGAAACTTGCCTAAGACACTAAGGGGAAAACGGAGATGATCTTAATTTGAGGTCTTAAAGTATCAAGAATCATGCAATTGAATATTTTAACAATGACCACTCTACTCAAGCATGATTCACACATACCATGTTGCAAGAAACATTATATCAATGATTTTCAGTACAATCAAGCAACATGAACATATTTGGTTAATCAATTACTACTAAGGTGTCCATTCCAAATGATTTAAATTCAAGACTTGGAGATGGAGATAGTGAAATCAACAATGATCCAACAATTTGTTTTCATATCACTATGAGGTAGTAAGATTAAACCAAGTAATCAACAATCAATTCTTTTGGACTTTTGATGATATTAAGTCCATGCATTTGTGACTCCACAAGTATGATGTACATCATAGACAGGAAAGATGTCATCATTGCATTAAGAGTCAAGAGTTTGATACCAAAGCATATAAATCACTCAAACTTGTCAACGGCAGTGGTGAACCAATAATCATAATGCTAAGCAAAATATTCTACTTAGATCCAATGATATTACTATTTGCTCCAATTTTGGACCATAGTAGAACAAGACAATCAAACAGTATTACGTACATGATCAAATCTAATTTGAATATGCAAGATGGAATCATATAAATTCAACAAAAGTTCACATCCAAGATCATAACCCAAACTAATCCACTCTCCTAGCCTTGGGTAACCATATGGCGTTTGAAAAAGGTCTTTGAGGTCCACCGGTGTCAAACACATGAATATTTAATTTTCTCTTTTTAGTGTTCTTATTCAATAGACAAAATCTTATGAATTCATTTGAGGGTTCAATCAATTTATGAGTTAAGGCATGATTTAGATTTCCATTTAAGTTCTTATGCCTTTGTTCATGATTTTGAATTCTTGGTGCATAATTCCATTGATTTTTATTTCTCTTAACCCTTTTCACATTTTCTTTGTGAACATTTTCCTTTAGATTTTGCATCTTAATTTGATTTGCATTTTTGTATTTATTTTCTTTTCTTACTTTACATTCAAACATGAGATGCCCGGATTGCCCACAATGAAAGCATTTTATGATTTTCATTGGAGGAATTGAGGGTGACTTACCCTTAATAAAGATAGTTTGGTTCTTGGGTCCTTTATCATTTTTCCTATCACATCCAAGACCTATTTTGTCTCCAAATGGTTTGCTTAGTTTAAGAAGTTTTTCAAGTTTCTCTTCTCATATTGTGAACTTCATATCAAATTTTTCTTTATATCTCTTTAAGTCATTAACTTCTTTTGCCAATCTTTGATTTTCAATTTCTAGATTTGATTGTGATTTAGGGACATTAGCTTTAGCACCATTAAGTTGATTTTTAATTTTAGCACTTTCTTCTTCTTCACAACTTAGCACAATTTTCAAATCTTTATAATTTTCTCTTAATGAATGAAGTTCATGCTTCGGTTTTCTTATATCATTTTCAAGATTTCCTTTTTCATTTATTTCCACTTTTAAGCATTCTTCAAGTTTCAAGCACTCTTCTTGAATAGCTTTTGGATTTACTTGATTTGCCAATGTTAGATCTTTTAGAATGTTTTCTTTTTCTAACTTTTCTTGATTTAACTCTTTTGTTAGTTTTATATTTTCTTTACCAACTTTCTTAAGTTGCTTGTACATTTCATTTAATGACTCACTTAATTCTTCTATGGTAGGTGTATTATCTTCTACATCTTCTTCATTAGTTTGCTCTTGTTGAGGTTTAAGTGTTTGAATGGGTCCTAAACAATACACCACTTCTAAGGCATCTTCTTTCCTAGTTTTTTCATAAGTTTTCTCCAACATGTCCCATGCTTCCTTTGCGGTTTCACAAGATATGATATTCTCTAAGATATTTGGTGAAACGGCACAAAGTATCGCATTGAGGGCATTAACATTTGCCGAAGATGCTCTTTTCAATATCATTGTATGAGAAGTACATCTTAGAAGGTTTAGTTCATCCACATAAAATTATTTCCAATAGAGCTCCATCCATTATCATTAAGTGCAATTTCATGTTGGCTTTCCAAATAGCATAGTTAGAGCCATCAAGTATTGGAGGACATATCACGGCCATGCAATCACCCTTAGACATTTCTAGCTTTAAAGATCTACTCTTAGACGGTTAAGTCAAATAGTAAGAGTCCTTGCTTTGATAACAATTGTTGGTCAAGTTAGCCAAATATCTAGAATAGTCCTAGAAGGGGGTGAACAGGACTATTGGGGAATTTTAAAATCTGTTCAAAATATTGGGCACTTTAATGATTAATCAATACAAATTTGTTCAATTAATATTTTAAATGTGATTTACAAGCAAGATTAAGTTTAAGCAAATTATGTGTGCAATAAGGTATGAGGTAAAGCAAGTGCACAAAAATAAGGTGAAGGAGATGAGAAGATATGGAGAATTGTAATACACTGATTTTTACGAAGTTTGGCAACCTTTCCTACATCTACGCCTCAAGTACACCACTAGAGGATTTCACTAACCTTCTCCTTCACGGGTAGAGAAGAACCAATTACAAAACTTAATCTACTTCACGGGTGTAAATCAACCTAATCACCAAGAGAACACCTCTCTTGAAAGCCTATAGGGTTATACCAACCATTTACAATATTTCACAAGTAATTGAAAGAAGTTGTGCTTTGAAATATACCAAGAACTTAGCCTTGAGTTACTTGAAGTAGCTTGCGCTTGTTCTTGAAAGTCTTCCTCTTCTTGGCTTGATGTAAATGCTCCAATGAAGTCCAATCAAGATGATAGCAAGGAGGTCTAAGGTAGATAAACGTTTTCCTATGAGGATTAAAACCCTAGAAAGAATCTTTACTTAACACATTCAATTTAGAGAATAAGATGCTCAAGATATGCCTATGAGAGCTTTTAATATGTTTGAGATTAAGATTCAAAGTTTAGAGTATTATAATTATGGAGTTTGAAAGCTTTAGAAGTTGTTGGAAAGCTTGGAAGAGTGTATGGAAAAATTGGGCTCAAGTTATCAATCTTTTCCTCTCCAAAAAGTCTTACTTTTATAGGCTAGAAAAGTTCCAATGGATCTATCTTCGGACCATCTGAAGATGGGTCTCGGACCTTCCAAGGTTGCAATGATCGAATTCCCAACGGTCATATTACAACAGCTATTTTGACCTTATAATGGATAGTTTGACTGTTTGGGACATGCTTCGGATCGTCCGAAGGTTTATGTTCTGAACGTCCGAAGGACCCTGGAATTCAGTGGTTCGAAACGTCCGATTGACTCATCGTGGATCGTCCAAAGATATATCCTCGAACGTTCTGAGACTGTGTTCTGGAAAGATCCGAGCTGCCCAGAAATCCGAACATCTCATACATGAAAGGAATATCCTCGGACGTTCCGAGACATGTTCTCTGAAGTTCCGAGCTGCCCAAAAAAACCATTTTCCACCAAGTGTTGGAAACTTTAGATTTTGTGAAAAACATGGACATGGTGGAGAGCTCATGAGTGTTCTCTGCAATCAGTTAGGTTTAATTATAATGAATATTTTAGATTGCAAGGACACATGAAAATATGGAGATATTTGGTAGATAGCAAGAGATCTCCACAGGGCAAAGAGTGGACTTAGAAACCCTGTTTGTATTATTCCAATTTTAACCAAAAAGGCTTCTAAGGCTTATAGGTCAGTCCTATGGTCCATATACCTGTGATGGTTGGCATTCAAAGAGTTCTTCCAATTTTGGTGCGAGCTTTCCAAACAACGTGTCTTCTGTAGCTTCAAGCTTGATTTGACTGTGCATGTTTTCCAAAGATGAGGTCTTAGACACGTAGACGGTCCCGACTTAGTCAAAAAAATTGACAACTCAGGACTCAGTCGGACACAGTCACAGAATTGACAAGTCAGTCTGACTCAGGAGAGGTAGATTTAACTTTTATGCCAACATATATATATATATATATATATATATATATATATATATATATATATATATATATATATATATATATATATACACACACACACACACACACACACACTATAATATAATATATTAGGTCTATTGTAAACCCCACAAACCAAAGTTTGCATGAAAATAAGACCTATTCTCATAAGAGAATTGTTATTTATATATATTAGGAATGGTCCTATGTTATCATCCTAATAGTAAGAATGACTTAAAATAGTGTTATTTGGGACATGTATAGTCCACCTTTTAAAAATCTAAAACTATAATTAAATTTTAAATGAATATACATATATGTTTTTCAGATTTTTTGAAACTACTGAATCCACTATTAGATGGATCAAATGACAAGTACATGATTAGAAAATTATAAAGTTTATTACACCTCTCTCATTTACTCCATCACATGATAGCTCCATTATTTTTGCAAATTTGAAAAGATGCATACATGTACCCATACGTTTAAAAATTCATAAACAATTTAGATTTTTAAGAGATGGACTCTACATGTTCCGAAGAAACTATTTTAACTTATCTTTACCATTAGGATGGCAAAATAAGGTTAGTCCTCTATTTATGTATTTATTTATCTTGTAAAAATTAAACAGTTAATTAAATATATTTTTCACAGTTTTGTCTAATTAGGGTCAACCACTGGGTCATACTGTTTGGAGCCATTTTTGAGTGATGATGTTAATATGAAACCATAATAAGAAAATACATTGTCGTACTCATATTTAAACACTGAAAAATATAAAAAATTAAAAATATATAGCTAGCATGATACTATAATGGGAAACAACAAAAATTACATTTTAAAAAAAATAAGAAAACAAAAAAATAAAAATTGTAATAGCATTTGTAAAAACCAAATTAGACGCAAGTTGATTGCTTGTTTGTTTGTATAATATCACAATTTAAAATATTTTAATTCAATTATTAGACTTAATTGAATAAACTGACTATATAAAATGGTTCAATTAATTGTTGAATTTTTCTAAGTACCATGTCTCAAATAAAATTAAAATTCAATTAAAAAGATAAATATGTAAATATTAACTACAAATATAATTTGTGTAGCGATTCTCCCATAGATATTTTGTATAACTCGATACGGATTTTAGTTTATTGTTAATTTTAACCTTCATATGAACAGTAAAATCAGACTATAAACACTAAAATTTCAGTGAACCGATTTACTGTTCATACGAATTTCAGCAAGCAGATTTTACTGTTCACAATAAAGATTAGTGAGTTGATTTTACTATTTATGTAAAAAGTAAAATTGACAATATATCTAATGGGAGCACTTACACACACCCGGTTTTTCTGCCTCTACACACCCAAATTCGGAAATTCGGGTGAAATTACGATTCTGCCCCCGCGTTTCCATTCATTCGAATGAATTTCCAGTTCATTTTGGCATTCATTCGAATGAATCCCCAGTTCATTTTCGATTCATTCGAATGAATCCATTCATTCGAATGAATCACCGGTTCATTTTGGATTCATTCGAATGAATGGGATGAACAGTAACACGGAGTACTGTTCAGCCCGATCATTCGAATGCCCAGTCGTTCGAATCCGCCGAATGGATTCATTCGAATGAATGCCAAGATGAACTGGGCATTCATTTGAATGATCGGGCTGAACAGTACTCCGTGTTACTGTTCAGCCCGATCATTCGAATCATTCGCACACAATTCCGCTGAATACATTCATTCGAATGAATGCCCAGTCATTCGAATGAATAGACTGAACAGTAACACGGAGTACTGTTCAGCCCGATCATTCGATTCATTCGCATACACAGCATTCATTCGAATGAATCAACTGATTCATTCGAATGAATGCACGTTTGAAGGCATTCATTCGAATGAATCAGATGATTCATTCGAATGAATGTATCAGAGGCTTCCACCGAATGACAGTCCCTCTGGTTCAGCTGATTCATTCGAATGAATCAGCCCATTCATTCGAATGAATCATCTGTTTGAAGGCATTCATTCGAATGAATGGGATGATTCATTCGAATTAATGCCTGGAAGACTGCCTGAGAATGACAGTCCAGGCATTCATTCGAATGAATCAGCCCATTCATTCGAATGAATGCTTGAAAATGTGCATTCATTCGAATGAATGGCCTGATTCATTCGAATGAATGGCCTGGACTGCCATTCTCAGGCAGCCTCTGATGCATTCATTCGAATGAATGCTTGAAAATGTGCATTCATTCGAATGAATGGCCTGATTCATTCGAATGAATGGCCTGGACTGCCATTCTCAGGCAGCCTCTGATGCATTCATTCGAATGAATCAGCCCATTCATTCGAATGAATGCTTGAAAATGTGCATTCATTTGAATGAATGGCCTGATTCATTCGAATGAATGCGAACTTAATATATAAGAACCGTCGATTCATTCGATCGACACCGAACCCTAACCCCTTCCCTCGTTCGCCGTGAGTCGATTTCGAAACCCTAGATCGAAGTTCTCCCTCCCCCTTTCACTCTCCTACTCCGGCACCAACTCCGGCCGTGTCTCTCTCATCCTCAGCTCTCCCTTTCCTCAATCTAAGCTCGGCCTTCCCTCATTCTGAAGTCCCTTTCCCGAGCCCTTCCCTCATTCATTCGAATCACACCTCCATTCATTCGAATCACACCCCCATTCATTCGAATCACACCCCATTCATTCGAATCACACCCCATTCATTCGAATCACACACCCCTTTCATTGGAATCACACCCATTCGAATCCCAAACCCCACCCCATTCTCCCTATTTCTTCCTTTATTTTGAAAAACCCAACCTTTAACCCATGGCGTCATCGTCGAAAAGGAAAGCAACCTCAACAAGGGGAGGGAAAAAACAAAAGAAGGATACCGCATTCGACCCCACCTATTTCGTATCTTCGGAAGCGGCGACCATGTACAGAGAGGATTTCTCCACACGGTCCTTCATATTTGGTAAAATCGTGGACCTCTCATATTTCACACAATTTGGTTTTAAAGTTGAAGCTTTATTTGAAAAAATAGGTTGGGGGTCATTTTTGGCATTAAAAAGTGATATGTATCCGACGGTCGTTAAAGAATTTTATGCCAATGTGGAAAGAATTGACGATGAGTCGGTTAAAACATCTGTCCGAAGGCAAGAAATTGTCATTACACGGGATAGGTTAGACCTCCTATACAATTTGCCCAAAGATGCGATTAGAAAGTACGACAGTCGTACATGGCCCACTGATGTGGAGGGCTTTGATGTTTTGGTAGCCCTTAAAGAAATCTGTGGGAGGACAGATATTACTGAGAAGAAGACCCCCCCTCTGACGAATTTGACATTAGAGGCACGAATCATCCACCACATAGTTGTCAACTGTGTTTGCCCTAGAAAAGGGCATACTACTGTGACATGGTTCGATGTCTTCTTGATTTGGTGCATCATGAATGGGAAAAAAATCTCCCTCTCCCATATCATCATTAGTCACATGCGCGCCTGCCGGAAGACCAGAAGATGCAGTCTTCCGTACGGTCTATTTCTATGTTCATTTTTTGAAGAACGCGGAATCCCTCTTCTCTCCGATGATAAAGTTTCTTTAGACCGATTTGATTATTTCAATGATTCAACTTTGAAGAAGATGGGATTCCAACTCGACACAGTGAGTAAGAAATGGGTACCCAAAGTTGTCGAGGCACTTCAACTTCAGGCACACCACCACTTGAGCCATCTGAGGTATCTGAGGCTCGTGAGGCACGCGAGGCAGGGACTCCTCCTCAAGAAGGATCAACTGGAATCAACACACAACAGATTCTTGATAGCATTTCTTCTTTGGAGGAGAAGATGGATCAGAGATATGATCAGGTTTCTGCAAGGTTGGATGTGATGCAGAGTCAGATTATCGATACTTTGAGATTGGCTGTGCTTATAGCACAAGAGAGGGGGATAACAGCAGCATTAGGAGCAGAAGCAGATGGGAGTTTACGAGCAAGGGTATCTAAAGAATATGCAGGAGCCGCTTTTGTCCCTATTCGTCCATTTGGATCAGCAGCTTCAGCTTTAGGAGCAACATCTGGCAGCCCTGCTCGACCATTTCGATCAGCAGCTTCAGCTTCAGCTTCAGCATCTGACATTCCTGCTCGGCCATCTCGATCAGCTGCTCCACCTTCAGGAGCAGGATCTGGCACCCATACTCCTACATCTGGAGCAGGTGCTGGCACCCATGCTCCTACATCTGGAGCAGGTGCTTCAGCTTCAGCAGCAGCAGGAAGATCTAACACCTCTGGTCTTCCATTTGGAGCAGTTTCAGGCCCCCAGGTCCGACCGATTGGATTAGTAGCTTTTGGCCACTCTGTTCATCAGCCAGCTGCTACTGGCTCTCGTTCTGTTCATAGTCGAGCACCAGCAGTTTCTCGCCCCCGTTCTCGTCAGACTGCACTTATTCCATATGTACCTCCAGTTCATGCACCAGCTGGTGCACCTCCTGCTGCACCACCTGCTGCACCTCCTGCTGCACCACCTGCTGCACCTCCTGCTGCACCACCTCCTGCACCACCTGCTGCACCTCCAGTTCATGCACCACCTGCTGCACCTCCAGTTCATGCACCACCTGCTGCACCTCCTGCTGCCCCACCTGCTGCACCTCCTGCTGAACCTCCTGCTGCACCACCTGCTACACCTCCTGCTGCACCACCTGCTGCCCCACCTGCTGCATCTCCTGCTGCACCTCTTGCTACACCATCTGCTGCACCTCCTGCTGCACCTCCTGATGCACATCCTGCTGCACCACCTGCTGCACCTGATGTACCTCCTGCTACACCACCTATTGCACCTCCTGATGCACCTCCTGCTGCTTCACCTGCCTCACCTTCTACCTCTGATTTGGATATTATTTGTCTTTGATGTACTTTTTTTTTTTTTGTTATTGACATGTAAAACAGATGTAAAATTCATATTTTGAATGAACATGTTATATTATTTATCTCCTGCTCATTGTGAATTGGGTCGTTACTTTAAAAATGTTATTTTGAACTAAATTAGCATTTAAATATTCCACATAAAATGAATACATTCAAGCTGACAAGTACATTCAACAGCATTCCTAACTTAAAATTAAGCTATTGACAATCCTATTTTCACTTCATTGATTCCACCATTGCAAGAAATCGTCATTATCTCTAAGATCACCAGACCACTGCATAACATTTAAAAAAAATGACATTAGAACATATGGAAAAGTTATATGTCGATTGGTAAATACATATAAGCTCTTTAAGGAATGAACTTATTTTGGTCATTTCTGTAGAGTTATATGTTGAATCGTCACCAAAGTTGTAAGATCCACTATCCTATGGAAAACTCGCTGTTTGTGATTCAATGAAATCACCTACATTATAATCAGCATTTAAATCTACACTCGTAGATGCCTGTGAAGAAGGTGGCCTATTCGGACAAGTTCTCCTCGTATGACCAGTATTTTTGCATAACCTACATCTCCTTCCATTTAGTTGATTCTCTACAATCTCAAATGCAGAAGGATCTCGACGTGTAGATGTTTAGCCCTGTGATGAATTCCTTGAACCTGGATGACGTCCTCTAGAATATTGCATAATAGGGTGACTGACTGGCTTATCATGGATGGCAAGATTTTGAAGATGATTTAGGAGCATCTCTTGATCATACGAAGACAAATGTCCATATTTGTTCTTAATACCTTCAAAGTGTACATCTAATACATCCCCAGGGCTCCTCCTTTCAATCCTCAAGTCAGCCAATGAGATTAAGTCTATTCTCCATTGTGGGTGTATGTCATCCAAATGTAATTTGTCCATCCATTGCATTTTGTGCGCACACGGTAGGCCAATTGAAGCTGTAAACTCTTCCGTACAAATGGGTTTCAATGATCGGTTCATAAGCATATCATATTGGTTGTAAACCTCATTCATTGCGAAATGAGAAACTTTGCCCTTCAATTCATCAAAGAAAGGAATAGACACATCACATGCAAACCGAATCTTCTCATCCTCAAGTTGAATCTTGAACTCTTCAAATTGATTTTCAATGACATGGGCTATCTTTCTTCTGACAACATCTAGATCACCTGTAGATGTAGATATATAACTTTTCAGAATAGCATGTGCACCCTCAACTCTTGAAGTAGCTCGATTCTTAAAATGTAAACTCCATCCGATCCATGCCTTAACGAATTATTTTCTAAGTGGAATCCATGTCCTTATTAAGTAGTTCACTGCCTGCGAATCATCTCTAAAATTTTGTTTGAATGCCTCAAACGCTGTATTAAATGCTTCTTTGGTTGGGAACTCAATCAAGCCATTCCATTCGGTAAAAAATGCATTCCAGTCTTCCATTCTCTTAAACAAAGGTTTACAACGAGCGACAATATTCTTGTTGATATGCCAGGAACACAAAATATGTACAGCATTAGGGAACTCCAAATCAATGGCATTCTTTAACGCCAATTCCCTATCAGTCAAAAGAACTTGTCGATCATGGTGCACTCTAAAGACCTTTTTAAACATCTGTAATGCCCATACATAATCTTCAAATTTCTCATTTCTTAGAAATGCAAAGCATGAGCAGAAATTCTTATTGAAACTTGTCACACCAACGACATGAAGCAATGGCATATGATATCTGTTGGTTTTGTACGTGCAATCCATCAGAAATACATTATGATATCTGTCGGTAAGAAAAATTGACTTCGGATGTGCGAAAAAGAGATGGGATAGATGACCATCACTGTCATAGTCAAGAAAGTATTGATAACCACCTTGTTGAAGATCTTCTATCAAAGCTTCAATTGTAGTTCGACCCCTTAGTTGCTCTTTCCGAAGCGCAGAACAAAAGTTGTACAAATCAGCCGCTGATATTCCAATATCTGGATTTTGATTTCTAAGGGTCGTCAAAATTTACCGTGGTGGTATATTGCTACTCCTCATTTCAATGATCATTCTTTTCTCAGAATCTGAAAAACATCTTGTACTTGGATGACCTAATAATACATCCGATATATCATGATTGTGCTCCAAACTTTTTATGGTCAACTTCCATGACCCATCAACAATCTGTTTTCTTTTAACTTCAAAAGGACAATTACATTGGCGAGAGTATGCTTTCCTCTTTCTGTCATCGTCATCCAAGCTAACCGTGCTGCGGTATTTACCTCCTCTATCGCAGCCAAGGACTAATTTATTTTCCTTTTTACATGACCTCTTTATCGTACATACAAATCATTGTTTAAGAGCTATATTCTTAACATAATTTATAAGGTCTTCACGACTTTCAAAACATCCCTCAACAAACTCCATGCCACTTGAGGATTTAAACCTACCTCTAAAACACTAATAATAATGATTTCTAGAAAAAAAAACTGAGATAGGACTTACCTTCGATTCGAGATACGAGATCCAGACATTATCTTGAGAGAGATAACTTCGACCCGAGGTAACAGATTGAGAGAGTGAGTGTGTTGAAAATGGGAATGATTTTTTTTTAAGGGTTTGGGATTTAAAAGGGGTTCATTGTTTTGGGATTAAAAACGGGGGTTGAAAATGGGGTTTTAGGGTTAAGTATTTGAAAAAGGTGGTTCAAAATGGAGTATAAGGGTTTGGGATTGAAATGGGGTTCAAGGGTTTGGGATTGAAAAGAGAGTTGAAAAGGGGGTTGAAAATGAGGTTGTAGGGAGAAGTATTTGCAAAAGGGGTTTAAGGGTGAAAATGGGGTTTAAGTTTTAAGGGAGAAGGGATTGAGAAAGGGGTTCAAGGGAGAAGGGAGAGGGAGAGGGAAACGAGGGTTTAGGATTTTGAATGGAATGAGACGAGTGGAATTTCGTGGATCGATTTATATATAAGTTCCATTCATTCGAATGAATCAGCCCATTCATTCGAATGAATGCCTTGAAAACGTGCATTCATTCGGATGAATGGTCTGATTCATTCGAATGAATGCATCAGAGACTGCCTGAGAATGGCAGTCCAGGAATTCATTCGAATGAATCAGGCCATTCATTCGAATGAATGCACATTTTCAAGCATTCATTCGAATGAATGGGCTGATTCATTCGAATGAATGCCTGGACTGTCATTCTCAGGCAGTCTCCCAGGCATTCATTCGAATGAATCATCCCATTCATTCGAATGAATGCCTTCAAACAGATGATTCATTCGAATGAATGGGTTGATTCATTCGAATGAATCAGCTGAACCAGAGGGACTGTCATTCGGTGGCAGCCTCTGATACATTCATTCGAATGAATCAGCCCATTCATTCGAATGAATGCACGTTTGAAGGCATTCATTCGAATGAATCAGTTGATTCATTCGAATGAATGCTGTGTATGCGAATGAATCGAATGATCGGGCTGAACAGTACTCTGTGTTACTGTTCAGTCCATTCATTCGAATGACTGGGCATTCATTCGAATGAATGTATTCAGCGGAATCGTGTGCGAATGATTCGAATGATCGGGCTGAACAGTAACACGGAGTACTGTTCAGCCCGATCATTCGAATGAATGTCCAGTCATTCGAATGAATGGATTCATTCAAATGAATGCCCAGTTCATCTTGGCATTCATTCAAATGAATCCATTCGGCGGATTCGAACGACTGGGCATTCGAATGATCGGGCTGAACAGTACTCCATGTTACTGTTCAGCCCATTCATTCGAATGAATCCAAAATGAACCGGTGATTCATTCGAACTGGGGATTCATTCGAATGAATCGAAAATGAACTGGGGATTCATTCAAATGAATCCATTCATTCGAATGAATGCCAAAATGAACTAGGAATTCATTCGAATGAATCCATTCATTCGAATGAATGCCAAAATGAACTAGGAATTCATTTGAATGAATGGAAACGCGGGGGCAGAATCGTAATTTCACCTGAATTTCTGAATTCAGGTGTGTAGAGGCAGAAAAACCGAGTGTGTGTAAGTGCTCCCTATCTAATCATACAAACCTCGCATGGGAGGATGCTACCCTACAATTTTCCAATATATTGATGAATGTTGAGAAATCACTCACCACCGTCTAAGTTGCCTTTATTTAGGCAATGGACCCCACATTTCTTTTAAATTTTAAAGATGACTAAAAATCTCCCATTTGTCTTGATTGCCACCGCAACAACCGTCCAAATATGATTTGACCTCACGTGACAACTGTGTTTCTTCCAATTAAGGAGGGATATTAAATTTCTTGAAATTTGAAGACTTCCGGTCCACCAAGAAACATTCATTCTTTTAGACAATTGGGACCACATAATTACAGAATAAGCAAAAGTTGGTTAGTTCGGTAAAGAGGTTATCTGTGCATGATTTATTTAACCGACCTAGGTATTTCATCCATTTAATATGGTTTGGTGCCTTCGATGTGATTTTTGTCAATAAATATTTTTTTTCTAAATTGGACTGACAGACCAATTTAACTAATTAATGAAAAATTCAAATGATCAATATCAAATTATAACTTGTGAAATCTGTTAAAATTTGATCGATTTAAGGAGTTAGTTTGATGATCCATTCTAACTCTTGTTTGTAGAGGGTTTTGAGGTCAAGCCTTCCTCAACATAAAAAAGTGTCAGTTCCCTTAGTTCTGTATTCGGCGTATGTGAATTGAGAGATTTATACATGCACCAAAAATTAATGGAGAGAAATGTATAAAAAATTAAGGCGTTTGGATATCTTCTTCTTAAAAAAATTTGAACGTTTTAACTTATAAAATTATTATGTAAATATTTTTAGAATAAATCGTTATTTATTTAGAAGATTTTTTTTTAATTTATATATGGAAAATTGCGGGATATCCAGCGTAAAACCTCTATATGTGAGCCTACTATCCCTAGAGCACAGTAAAGTTAGACTATGAAAATTCGAACCCACAACTTGTACTTATTAAGATAAGAGACAATCAGTTCAATTACACCTATATAAATATTTAGAAGATTTTGAGGGTAATAAGACGAAGCATTCATTGTCGGTTTCCACTTGTCATAAAGCAGTGAAGCTTTGAATGGTAGAACTGAGAAGTCCAAGAAAATATTCAAATTCCAATTACTTATACATACGGCAACGGCATTGGTCTCTTGAGTTGAAAGGCCCTCCCTCCACACTTCATAGTTCATAGTTCATACTAAGGCAAGCTTCCTCACCACACGTTTCAATTTGCTGATTGATGGCGCCTTCGTCCATATAAATATAAAGATTTTAAACAAATGTATACCATATATCTATAAATATTTCATAAAATTTTAAAGCTTGTTTCTATACTTTCAATAATTTTAAATTGCATTAATTTATCTTTTGTATAAATTATGTTAGGGTCTCTTGCAATCTAAATGTCCAAGATACTTTTTGATATTTCAAAAGTAATTGTTAACACTTTCATAGAGCATCTTATTGAAATAGTTTATAAAAATATAAGCCTATATACCATTGTATGAAATGTAGATTTGACCAATGACTTAGAAAAAGACACTCCACCTCTCGACCATGTAGAATTGTTGCAAGTGTCACATGTGTCACACGATGGTCATTAAATACATCTTTCATAAGATGAAAATAGTTGCTTTGAAGAGAATATTGAAAAGTTCGAACTTTAGAAAACCTTTCCTTTTTCCTATCAAAGCTTTTTCTATAAAAGGGAGAGTTTACACGTCCAAGCATTGCATTGCACTGAATTTTGTTTCGTTGGAGGTATCATTCAACATACAAGCCCATAAGCCAATTATTTAAACAATTTGGACCTGAATGGAAATCATTTTGGACCAATTTTTGCACCATAAATTTTTCTTCTGATTACAGGAGCAGATGCAACATTGTCTTAATTTAATTGGCAACATTCTTCGTTAAATTCATCTTCATTCTTCTGAATGGTATTGGTGATGATGTTCATATCAATAATTAGAGCTCAAAGATAAGTTCAAAGTGACTAAAAAACTCCAACCCTATCTATGATCCAGCATTGAGTCCAACCAATTAAGGCAATGGAACATCTTTGAGTAGATGAAACACATAACGGACACCCGCTTGATAAATGTATGAAAACCAAAGATCATAGTCCTAATCCTAACATAAATTCAGGCATATATTTTTAAGAAAATGTTGATTCAAAACTCGAAAGTAAGAGTAGATAGATAAGGACTATCAACCCATGTGATTTTCTACTAGGAATCAAGCATAAAGAAGAAGAAATGTTGATCTTGGCTGATCCCCCTCAAATGTAATAATTGATTTAGCCAAGCGTAATGAGGCTCATAAGGCCTACAAACTTACACATATTGGAAAATTAGTGGGTTCGAGGCCTCCACTATCAGTCAGTCT
This sequence comes from Chimonanthus salicifolius, assembly GCA_013350335.1. Lineage (NCBI taxonomy): Eukaryota > Viridiplantae > Streptophyta > Magnoliopsida > Laurales > Calycanthaceae > Chimonanthus > Chimonanthus salicifolius. The sequence goes on from CM023534.1 coordinate 24,700,735, forward strand.
TACATTATCGCTTGCCCAATTATGGAGTGTAAAGGGAAAATTGGAAATTATAAAATGAGCTAGTGAAGTTGTTCAATTTTCAATTCAAAGACTATTAAGCAAAATACAATGCCTGACTTGGATCACCATGGATAGTAGCTTGACAAAAATTAGTATTACTAAGCTAGTTTCTAAATTTTGATTCGTAAAAAGCATATATTGTTGCTGCCCAAATTTGGGTTTCATCGCCAAACTTATCTATTGAGCACTGGGAAGATGAATTTTCTAAAAAGGTTTACAATAAGAAGTTAACTATCCTACATGGATAGCTTCACAAGGGTAAAAGGCTAATCTCTAAGAAAGCTTATTTAGCAAAAGTTTTAGTGAATAATTGAATATAGATGTAGGTAATCAAATCATCTTTGAGTAATAATCCATTTAGGGGAGGAGAAAAAATGGTAGTTATTTGTGTTTCAAGGTGTCTTTGGTGTGTGCCCATCTTGTATTTTTATGATGATTTTCCAAACCAAGATCTTAAAATCAATATTTTTAATCCTAACATTAACTTTAATCAACTGCTACTTCAACACATTCACAGTAAGCAAATTGAGAAAGAATAAGAAGTTTGAACAGTGGTCAAATCTAAATCTAAACTAAATAAACGAAATCACAACAAAATTCCAAAGGAAAATCTAAACTCAAGTCAACTGGGAATAAATTTCTATTTAATGAAAGTAAAGGGAGTTGTGTTGGGGGGGCGAAGTTAAATGAGAAAGAAGGTAGAATTAGTGGTTTTAGAGTTCAATCATCTACTTTCATTAAGAGTTTTCCACACGTAAATTCGAAAAAGAAAAGAAAAAAAAGCTTGGACTCAGTGTGTGAAATACTAGGTTTTTTTTGGATGGGAGAACTTAAAAAGTAGGAGGAAGGTGAGCATCTCCGGCTAAGAGTGGAGATATCAACCTTCTCCTAGAGGAGAAGTGAGGAGAATGATGAGCGGAGAAGTGAGGAGAATGATGAGCTTCACTTTTTACATTCCTTATCATCCATACAATGGAATTCAAGAAAAATGTGGAGAAGTCTTCTCACTTCTTCCCATCCAAATACAACATAGAATTCAAGTAAAACTCCGATAACCATTTGAACAACATATTAAAGGAAGTCCAACTCACAATCCTAATCCTCATCCATGTGGGATTCCCAATCCTAATCCAAGAGGAACTCACAGCCCAACTCCAAGTTGAACTCTCTCTAATCCTAATATTGAGCAACTATATTCTAATTGATTTGTTTCTCTTCAAAGAGATTGTATCCTAATTGATTTAATTTGTTCCTCCTCAAAGAGAGAGGCTTGTAAATCTTATTTATACTCCATCTGTTCCAATTTAGTTGTCTCATATGGATTTTAGAATTGTCCTAAAATAGTTGTCTTATTCATATTGGAGTAGCATAAAGTGTATTGAAAATGAATAAGATCACATGGAGTGCTAGCTTTATATTAGAGTTTTTAAAAAAATACAAATGTTTCAAATGAGAAAACTAAAATAAAACGAAGGGAATTTTGTGATATGAGAAAAGGGAGCAATTACACACACCCGGATTTCCTGCCTCTACACACTCGTTTTTGAAATTTCGGGTGAAATTACGATTTTACCCCCCAGTTTCCATTCATTCGAATGAATGCCCAGTTCATTTTAGCATTCATTCGAATGAATCCTCAAGTGTATTTTCAATTCATTCGAATGAATGGGCTAAACAGTAACACGAAATACTGCTTAGCCCAATTCATTCGAATGAATGGACGATTCATTCGAATGAATAGTAATAAAATGACCTTCATTCCATCCATTCATTCGAATGAATAGACCATTCATTCGAATGAATGGACGTTCATTCGTTCATTCGAATGAACATGAAGGGAATGACCGTCACGAATCATTCGAATGATTCAGATTCAAACATGAAGGGAGTGATGAATCATTCGAATGATTCATCACGAATCATTCGAATGATTCATCAGTATACAGTAAATTCATTTAAATTCTTTTAAAATTTTAAACTTATTTTTTAATCACTGTGTATTTCCAAAAAATTTCAAATTGAATATCTAAACTAATTAAAATAACCTGATAAAAATACTTTAAGACTTCAAAGTCTTTTGACACTCCTAAATATTTAAAATACAGTATTTTACAAATAAGGGTATCCCTAGGCTGTGTCGAAAACACATTTAAGAGTGTCAAAAGACCTTGAAGTCTTAAGGTATTTTTATCAGGTTATTTTAATTAGTCTAGATATTCAATTTGAGAAATTTTGAAAATACACAGTGCTTAAAAAATAACGGGCTATTTTTAAAACATAGACCATTATTTTTTAAGCACTGTGTATTTTCAAAATTTCTCAAATTGAATATCTAGACTAATTAAAATAACCTGATAAAAATACCTTAAGACTTCAAGGTCTTTTGACACTCCTAAATGTGTTTTCGACACAGCCTAGGGATACCCTTATTTGTAAAATACTGTGTTTTAAATATTTAGGAGTGTCAAAAGACCTTGAAGTTTTAAGGTATTTTTATCAGGTTATTTTAATTAGTCTAGATATTCAATTTGAGAAATTTTGGAAATACACAGTGCTTAAAAAATAACGGTCTATGTTTTAAAATATAAACAGTTATTTTTAAGCACTGTGTATTTTCAAAATTTCTCAAATTGAATATTTAAACTAATTAAAATAACCTGATAAAAATACCTTAAGACTTTAAGGTCTTTTGACACTTCCAAATGTGTTTTCGACACAGCATAGGGATACCCTTATTTGTAAAATACTGTGTTTTAAATATTTAGGAGTGTCAAAAGACCTTAAAGTCTTAAGGTATTTTTATCAGGTTATTTTAATTAGTCTAGATATTCAATTTGAGAAATTTTGGAAATACACAGTGCTCAAAAAATAAGTTTAAAATTTTAAAAATAAATATTTAAATAATGTTATGTTTAATACTTTCGAATGAATGAACAGCTGAACGGCTGAAGGATCTGAAGGAATCATTCGAATGAATGGGCTTCATTCATTCGAATGAATATTCATTCGAATGAATGTTCATTCGAATGAATGAAGCCCATTCATTCGAATGATTAGTTCATTTGAATGAATAAGGCGGAATACTGCTCAGCCCATTCATTCGAATGAATTGAAATTACACATGGGCATTCATTCGAATGAATGCCAAAATGAACTGTGCATTCATTCGAATGAATGGAAACCGGGGGTAAAATCGTAATTTCACCTGAAATTTCAAAAACGGGTGTGTAGAAGCAGGAAATCCGGGTGTGTGTAAGTATTCCCTGAGAAAAATGGGGTGCAATTTTCCTAATTCTTCACAACAAATGAAAAGACCCTAGGATCCAATCTCATGATCTTGCAAAATTTTTGTTGGAACTTAATGATGAAAGGATGGAGAAAGATGAGGTGGTTGATCACGCTTGTCAAGTTATTTTGGCTCAAGATGTGAGACAAACCATGCATGGATGGTCCACTCACATGCTATGTTCCACTTTGCAGCGTGAGGTCCAAGTGATGAACGGTAGATACATGGGTTGCCAAAAGTATTAGTTGCTCATATCACACAACTCACATTGATTAGAAATGAGGTCTACAAAAGAGAATAAAGAAGGTTCTTGCTTTAGTGACTAGACACTTGCAATTGGGCCACAGGTATGTTATCTTGAGGTTATTGGGCCACACGAAATAAGTAGAAGTCCCATTCATCAATAATTGATATGTGGCAAAATTATATTGTAACACATAGGTTACATACAGTGGAACATTTCTCTGAGATGGGCCATAAAGTGGATGCACTGGGTAGGGCCAATTTCTTTTCGAAAGCCCAAGTTATTTTTTAGTTCAAGCTCATCTAGTCCACTTGCATAAATTGCCATAAGAAAGATTAAAATATCGACCAAAATTGATATTTCATTTGCAAGTTTTATTAAAATATAGGGTTTTTTTTAATACATTGACCAACATTTTGATCTGTGCTCATATCAAAATCCGTACAACAAGATAAATAGTCTATCAGCCTATGATATCATATTGGTGGTTGGTAATCCGACAAATGTTGGCCGTTGTATCATATTGGTGGTTAGGCACGCCCCCAGATGAGTCAGGCCTTTAAGCTGTTGGGCTCAAGTTCGGCCTGTTTATCCATTAGGTCAGAATTATCATGCCTCTACATGTCCCACAGAGGCTTAAGAGTTTAAAAGCCAGCTCAGATCTAGCCGAAAGTGGACTAGGCCTGGCTAGGCTCAAATTAGGTTGTCCATTCCAACTTTATGAAGCACTTAAACTATGCAAACACACCGGGCACGGATTTGTGATTGATTTAAATTTTTGTTAAGTAGGGTAACCCAAATCCAAACAGATAAAAGTGGTGTTTTGATAAGGGCTGCCTAAAAGGTTCTGCTCCAATCGTGATGAGTGATAGAAGATTTTCATCCAAGTATTGAACATTTGAGTGATTGATGGAGTCCTTTCCATTAGCCCTCCTTTATTAGGAAATATCAACAGATAATTAGATAGAAATATGAAGAAAAAATAATTATAAAAACAGTATAAAATAGAGATTTGAACAAGGCTTTCTGTCAAAAAACATCCCAAAAATTTAATTTTATAGAAAATTATTTTTGAATTCAACTCATGTAATCTAACAAAAGTCATGAAATCCAATGCTTTGCCCACTATGAAATTTGACATTTGTCAAACCCTTTATTTTTTTGAAAATGAATGAAATATTGTCAAACTAAGTCAACAAATCTTTTCTCTTGTTATCATTAAAATTTCTAGTAATGACCTCATACTTTAATAGGAAATAGATTCCCTGGAAAGGAAACAAGGGTGTCATTTTTTATATTGTTGACAAACATTTTCTATATCCATTTTCTATACTCTTCCATTTTCTTCTAGTTAAAAAATGATTCACAATCCTTTTTTTTTTTTTCCATTATTTTTTTTAAAATTTTTTTTTCTTCAGTGAATGAAGATATTTTCAATTGTCCTTTACATGAGTATTATAGAAAAGCAAGTGGCTTTTATGGGCCAAATTCCATGGACAGGCTTCCTCCAAGAAAGTGAGCAAGTTAAATCATACGAACTTTTAGTCCAAACTTGGCTTGCACATATTTCGGACCATTTACTAATGTTGGGTTTGTACTGGAGCACCCTTCTGGTTCAAACAAAGTGATTTTTAATAGGTAACATATACAGTAAAAGACACCTTGTAAGTTTGACACGGGATTGCAGTCCTCAAAATAGAAGAATACCAAGCGTGGCATCACAATATGTGAAGCCACATCTAACCTTGAGTCATTTACAGGGGGGAACTTGGTACTTTTTGCATTATTAAACAGATCAAAGGGAGGTTGTCCCATTTTTTATAGCAGTAAGGATGGGTGAAGTCAGATTGAGATAGATGATGGATTGAATTAGATATAGAATCAACAATTTTCTTTTCTTGTAACCTTATTTTTACTATTATAAATGCGAGAGAGGTGCTATTTCATCTTATATACATTGAAGAATTGGTGTATGCACTTAGACAAAAAAATGAGTTATATCTCATACATTTTTCTCTTTTATTTTTAATTGGCCTTTTTTTAAAAAAAAATACCTCAAAAACCGTGAATTTGGGCCAGAGTATTTGAAAATTTTGATTTTAGATGAGAATACTTTGTACGTCCGCATGAGACAATTTTCGGACAAAAACACACCTTGATAGACTTGCATTAACATAAAGATGTTGCACAAGCGCAACTTGACCACAGTTAATAAGCAGTTACCTAGATTTAAATTCACACTTCTCTTCTTCTCGTTTCCCACTAATCTTCCTTTTCTTCATCTCCACTTTCTCCTTATTCTGTAAAAATTCTAAAAAAAAAAATTATAAGTAAGAGATTTTATATTTTATTAATTTTTTCCCAATACTATTGTTTTTTAATTCCATTTATTGATTACTTAGGCTTTTTTCACCTTTTTTTTTAATTTGATTACTTGAGTATTCTTCTTATATGGATATACTATTTTCACTTCTCATTATTTTCAGATGCTATTTATATCACTTAGTCATAAATCATGATGATAATATTATTTTGATGAAACAATGCATTATTGATGATAATGTTATTGGTTGCAAGATAATGTCACATGATAAAATTCCTATACTGTGTCACTTCAATGGGCATATAACAATGAAAGGAGGACATTTTATTATGTGTGTAGTAGAAGAAAAGTAATATATTTTGTCCAAGGACATGCACACCAACTTAGTAGGAAGAATTTCACAAATTACAAAATAGAGTAGGAAAGAAGTTACATTCCATGTGAAATACTTGTATGATTCTATTTATGGATATTTTTTATGAAGATGATTTTTCTATTAATAATTGATTAATTAGTGATAAGAAGTCTATTGTTTTATACATTGACAAGCAGTTGAACCGCTCAAGAAATGTATTGTCTATGTATGATGTTTTGTACGTTTTCACTTCACCAAGACTCGAGGCCGGTCCAACCCCATGAAACCACCAATCATGGCCACACGGACAACGAGTGTCGGTCTATGTATGATTGGACTAACTTCAATTAATGTCTTCTTTAGAATGCATCTATAGCAAGTGATTTTCAATGATATAGAGTCTATTTATTGTTATGTTTGTAGGAGTGTTGACATTAATACCCAAGATATAGATACCACAATTTAGAATTGACTTGAATATTAGGTATTTTAAACACTGAGTTCTAAAATAATTGCTATAAATGTGCATAATCATATTTATCTTCTTATTTGTAATCTAAATTTCTCTTCTCTGTAGAGATGTAAACATGATGGACACCATTGTAACTAATACTGACACAATGCATGAATTGATCCTAACATGTTTGATTTGAATTCATTTTATTCATATAAAAATCCATTTTATTCATAAAAAAATGTGTGAGTTGGAGAGATGTCAACTTTTAAGTCGATTTTATTGTGAAAGAAGTTTTGGGTGTGAGTATCAATATTTAAATTCACCATATACTTGGCATGAAAATTGTGCACAACTGTTACAACCTTCAAAAATTGATTAGAATATGTGTAGTGGATCATCTCGTAGTACACACACATAGATACTTTTAAGCTGATTGCATGTTGTGTTCCTTTCTTACTAGGAATGTATCTGCAAGTGATGATTTTGCCCTGAAAACCTGTGACAATACTCATGACTGGGTCACAAAGGAGCTGTGAGCAAAAATGTGAATATTATATACATTAGAGTTCCTATTTATTTAGGATTTATATTGGATTAGGAATATGGGTTTGGGTTAATCTCTAATAAGAAATGTATTTGATTTAGGATTAAGATAAGAGTTTGAGTTTGAGTTTGTTTGAAATAGTCCTAGGGTCGGCTAGATATTATAAATAGAGGTAATAACATAAGACTACAATACAATATACAGTTTATGAAATTCTACATGGTATCAGAGCCAAACTTCGATCTAAATTTTTTATTAGACAAGACTTCTCTCCCTCTGTCAGAGGTGATACACCACCGGTAGAGGGAGGATCCATCCCATTCCTGAAATTAGAATTATTTTTCTCCCCTCCTAGACAACGAACCAACTGCTCCTCTTTGTCGTGCTCTAGAGACAGCTCAATTTGAAAGAAGACGTGGTACGGAGATGTATCACTCGATTAATCTTGTTGACGATCAAGAGTGTCATATTACTTCTACATTCAATAATCCAATGGAAGAGGAGGGTGTAGAGTTACAGAGGACATAAGTAATAGTAGAAAAACAAAGGGGAATACAAGTAGGAATAGAAGGAGAAAATGAGTATTCTCCTTGTGGTGCTCTGTTTGATTTTGAGGGACCGTTGGAGGAGAAATATGGAGAAGATAGTAATAAACCCCATCCCTTTGTTGATGGCTTTATTCTTAATGAACCCATCATAGAGCCTATATTCAGTCATAAGGAAAAGGCTTAACCTTTAAATCAAGATTTATGTAGATTTCAAAGATTTAAGTAAGGCATAACCAAAAGGATGAGTTCCTTTCGTTCGACATGGAAGCTTTAATAAATCATATGACCGCACATGAATTTCTTTTCTGGATGGGTATAGCAGATATTGTAATACTTCATAGAACCAAATTTAATGTGGGTCATATTTAATCTTATAGATATAATCAAATATCCATGAATCCAAACGATGTTCCAAAGCTGCATTCTGTACTCTTGTGGGTATATTTTGTTATAGGAAAATGTCTTTTGGACTAAAGAATGCAAGAGCAGCTTGTCAAAGAGCTATGCAATGTGATTGTTGATACAGAATGAGGTTGAGAACTATGTGGACAATATTCAAGATTATGTACCATTTAAAGGCTGAAAACGTATAGGCCTTTGAGAGGGTGTTGAAAAGTGCTCGTGTATCTATTGAATATATTAGAATTAGTATCTAATTATGATTCTTAGTTTGGGTTTATCTCTATTAAGAGATGTATTTAGATTAGAAGTATAATAGTCCTAGGGTCGGCTAAGGCTATATATATGTGTGTAATACTCTTTAATGAACACAGTTTTCCGTTTTTAACATGGTTTCAGCCAAACCACGATCCTAACAAGAAAAAAAAAAAAACCCATCAAGAGTTCCTCCTCTCTCCCTCTGCCAGAGGAATCTCGTGAGGCAGAGGGAGGGGACTCGTTCGAATAGTCTGAACCCCCTTCCGTGCAGATTTGTCCATACACCTCGTCTCTTCCTGCTGCATTCGTTTTGGAACAGATCTATCTCTGTTAGTCTTAAAACCCTCTGCTTAGACGGATCTTTGTCCAGATCTTGGAATCCTGCTATTGCCTTTGTAGATCTGTGCATTTGACCCGACACCACCCAGATTTGGATCTGTTGTGCCCTTCGCCAATGGCTCTTCTTTGCAGCAGTTAGTCTGTTGTTTTGCTACAATTCGCAGTCATCATCAGCCACCACTACAGCCACCTTTTTACTCTGCTTTTTCCTCGTTAGCCATCAAGATCTACACGCCCTCTACTCGATTTGGTGATTTCCCCATCCCAGATCTGCTAGCAAAGAACTGCCATCGACACCCTTTTACAGCCAGCCATGCTGATCGTCCCCAGCCTCCACTCTGTTTGTGCACCGTGTTCACCTAGATCAACCCACCACGTGCCATCCGTCCGCACTGGCTACGCCTCCACCATCTTCTTTCTTCGTTTCTCCTTCTTTCTATTTGTTTCATCTATGCCGATCAGTGCACTAGCTCATCACCTTGCCCACTTGGACCCCTATTGTTATGCCCCTCCTTGGTGTTATAGTGCCCATTGAACCGACCTTGGTTCTTAAAAAAAAAAAAAAACGTCTCAGATCTCCATTGGCCTCAGATTTCTCCCATCATCCTTCTACAGTCCCTGCATCTACACTTTCTTTGTTTGATCTTTGATTCGCCCATCTCTCTTTTAGACATCTTAGACCCTCGTCGTGCATTGCAATCGTCGGTGTTGCCACCTGTCACAGCATCCAGTCCACCTTGGACTTGTAAAAAAAAAAAAAAAGAGTTGTCTTTAAATTGGATTGTGATTACCACAGGATGGGGGGTGATGGACGACCCACTATTGTTTGGCTACTCTCGGACCTCAGATATGTTTTGTTCACTCCTATTGCCACACGTGGTTGCCTACATTGCGCGTTTACTCCTTCAGTGACTCAGATGTTGAAAAAAAAATTAATGGTGAGACACAGAATGCTTCTACTAGAAAACCCACACCTGAAGTTTATTGTTACCCTACAACCTATTGTCTGTTTGGTGTTGTCTTGTCTTGCCTACCATTGTAACTTTGTTTCTCCTTGTATTTGTTTGCTTCCAGCCAAAAAAAAAAAGAAGTTTTGATCAGTTTGTCCCTACATTTGAGTTCAGTTTGTGAGAATGTCCTTGGTTTTTCCCTTTGTTTCTCTTGGTCTCTGTCTTCTTCTCCGATCTCCATCGATCTTGATTTGCATCCTCTCCTTCGATTGATTTGCATTTGTTTTCCCTCTTGTCTTCCTCTTGTCACTGGACTTTGACCCAACCCCTTTGTTGTCCAGTTTTGCATCTGTTTTTGTCTCTCTTCTCAAGCAGATTTGATTTTGTTGGTACCCTTTGCATTCGTTTGGTACCCTTGTAGCTGTTTGGCACTTTGTCTCCTCTGTTTGCAGCCACAGTTTGGAATTTGATTTCTTGTTATCTTCGCTCTTTGCGGCTTTCTCACACTTTACAGTCTCTATTTGCACCAAACAGACTTTATGATCTTTGGAATTAAAATTGGTAGTGGCATTAGCATTGGCATCACTATTGGTGACATTGGCATTGATATCAACAAGTGGAAGGAGGGAGAGTTGAAGTAAGTTCGGCTTCGGTGTTATAACTTGCAGCACACGTGGAATACTGGTTCAGTTTTGATTGGCTTCGTCGGCACGTCTTCATCATTGATTTGCTTCCGCTCAACTAGATGGCATCAGTCGACACTTGGATTATCTAGTTATTAGTTTCTTGTTTTGTTAAATAATTGTAAACTCAAAATGGTGAACCACTTGAGTTTAAGAGGGAATGTTGAATGTATTAGAATTAGTATCTAATTAGGATTCTTAGTTTGGATTTATCTCTATTAAGAGATGTATTTAGATTAGAAGTGTAATAGCCCTAGGGTCGGCTAAGGCTATATATGTGTGTGTAATACTATTTATTGAATATAATTTTCTTAGTTTCTAACAGTATCAATTGACTATTTTTTATGACTAAGATGTCTAAGCCTTTTAGAATATTTCACTAATCTTCGGGGGACATGTGCAAGTCTCTCTACCCACATATACGCTATAGAAAGTGGCCCTTTGAGTGAAATAAGAATCGAACTTAGTACTTCTGCTTCCTAAGGTAAATTCCTAACTATTACTCCAATCCCTTTGGATTGTAGTATCAATTTACTTAATCCTCTCAAATGTGCTTTTGATGTATAATCTAGTAAGCTTCTTAGATTCTGAACTTAGCCCAAGATGGAGTAATAATTATAGATCAACCAAAGCCAAGTCAATTAAGGACTTACTCCAACCTTCTATCCTTGAAGTTTTGTAGAATTTTCTCGGAAAGCTCTTCATTAGGAGGTTTATCCCAAACTCCAACCCTTCGTGAGACTGTTCAAGAACGGTGTAAATTTCGTGAGGGACAATTAGTGTGAGAAAACAGTTTTTAAATAAAAAAAGGGAACCCCAATGTCATCTTACATTGGTTGTCGCCATTCAACGAAAATATCGAACAAATATTGTTCTCGCGATAAAAACGCGATTTCATTGCAAATCTCATCTGTAACGGGAATTTACCGATAAAACTCATTTTTAATGCGAAAAATGGCATTAAAAACGTGTTTTTTACCGGCTACATTTTTTCCCACACGCACGAAGAAGTGAACAATGGAAATACAGAATGAAACATCGTTCCATTTTTGTGCGTTCTTTCAAAATTGCTGCCTGAAGTAGGACCCAATTTCTAGTGTCACTGTGTGAGATTTCATTGAGTGAGGAATTGTTTAGTCATGGATCAAATATAATCCGGTGCCCCATACAGACACTCGGATTTCCTGCCTCTACACACCCGAATTCAGATTTTCTGGTGAAATTACCATTCTACCTCCGCATTTTAACTCATCTGAACGAACTGCCAGTTCATTCGGCATTCGTTCGGATCAATAAAGTCATCCGAACGGATGCCGAAGTATAAATTCAATTCATTCGAACGAGTGGGTAGAACAATGTTCATTCGTTCGAATGAACGGGTTGGTTCATTCGAACGAATTTATCTGAGAGGAATGATTTTTTACAGTCTTTCTCCCAAATGTCATTCTTTCGAATGACCCAACCTATTCATTCGAACGAATGACATATATATGTTCCTTCGTTCGAATGAATATCGTAGTTCATTAGAATGAATGCACATATATACGTTCATTCGTTCGAATGAACAACTTAGTTCATTCGAACGAATGAACTCGTATATAAATCGTTTACTCAATCGATCGATCGATCAAACCCTAACCCTCTCCCTCCTTTGAAATCTTCTCACTAAACCCTAAATCGATCTCTCCCTTTCACTCTTCGTCGTTCGAAGCTCTCCCTCTCCATCTCCCTCATTCCCAGCTCTCCTCTCCCTCATTCGAAGCTCCCTTCTTCCTCTCCCTCTCCCTCTCCCAATCGTTCAGACTAATCCCCTTCTCCCTTCATACGAACATCTCCCTCATTCGAACCAATCTCCATTCATTTGAACCAATATCCATTCATTCGAACCAATCTCCCCCATTCCTCCGAACCACATTTGTTACCCCCTTTCCATTTGAACTTTTCCCTGTTCCTCTCCCTCTTTCTTCCTCTTGTTCACACTTTTTGGTTTAAATGGCATCACAACCCGGGTCTTCATCTCAGAAAAGAAAATCAACCGCAATAAAAGGAGGGAAGAAACAGAGGAAAGACACAGCATTCGACCCCAACCATTTCACATCTTTGGAAGCCGCGACCCTGTATAGAGATGATTTCTCCACGCGATCCTTTATCTTTGGTAAAATCGTGGACCTTTCCTTTTTCACACCGTTTGGATTGAAAATCAAATCTTATTTTGAAAAAATGGGTTGGGGGTCTTTCTTGGCACTGAAATATTGATGATGAGTCCATTGAAACCTCCGTCCGAGGCCGTGAAATTTTTCTTTCACGGGAAAGGTTAGACGAAAAATTTGATTTCCCCAAAGATGTTATTTTAAAGTATGAAACAAGTGCATGACCTACTGATGTTGAAGGGTTCGATGTTTTGATAGCCCTCAATGACATGTGTGGGAGGATTGATATTACAGAAAAGAATACACCCCCTCTTAAGAATCTAATATAAATCTAATATTGAAAACACGAATCATCCATCACATAATTGTTCACTGTATTTTTCCTACAAAAGGGCATACAAGTGTGACCTGGTTCGATGTCTTTCTCATTTGGTGCATCATGAATGGGAAAGAAATCTCCCTATCTCATATCATCATAATCACATGTGAGCCTACCGTAAGATGAGAAGATGTAGTCTTCCCTACGGTTTTTTCTTTCTCGCTTCTTTGAAGAACGCGGAATCCTTCTTCCCCCCGATGATAAAGTATCTATAGACCGATATGATTACTTTAATCATTCTACTTTGAAGAAAATGGAATTCTACCTCGACACAGTTAGCAACAAATGGCTTCCCAAAGTTGTGGAGACACCTCAAGTTGAGGTTCAAAGTTCACCTGAGCCACCTGAGCCATTTGAGGCACGTGAAGCACGGGAGCCACGCAAGGCACGGACTCCTCCTCAAGAAGGATCTACTGGAATCAACACGCAACAAATTCTTGATAGCATTTCTGCTCTAGAGGAGAAAATGGATCAGAAATATGATCATCTTACTGAAAGGTTGAATATTATGTAGAATCAAATTGTAGATACTTTGAGGTTGCCAGTGCTTTTAGCACAAGATCGTGGAATACGAGCAGTATTAGGAGCAGAACAAGATGCTAATTTACGAGCAAGGGTATCTAAAGAAGTAGTAGGAGCAGCTTTTGGCCCCCCTGGTCGTCTATTTGGATTAGTAGCAGCTTCTGGCACCCCTGCTCGTCCGAATCGATTTAGAGCAGCTTTTGGCACCCCTACTCGTCCGAGTGGAGTATCAGCAGCTTCTGGCCTCACTGCTCGTCCGAGTGGAGTATCAGGAGCTTCTGTCCTCCCTACTCGTCCGAGTGGATCAGCAACAGCTTCTGGTCCCCTTGCTCGTCCGACTAGATTAGCAACTTCAGGTCCCCTGCTCGTCTGAGTGGAGTAACAGTAGCTTCTGGACCCCGTTCTCGTCCTACTAGAGTTGCAGGAGCTTCTGGCCCCCGTTCTAGTCCGACTGTACTTATTCCATTGAAGCCACCTTAGTATGTTGCATATGTACCTCCAGTTGATGCACCTGTTTCACCTATTTCTGCCTCTTCCTCTACTCCTCCGACTCTTATACCAGTTGATACACCTGCTGCATCTCCTGCTTCTGCACCAGTTGATGCACCTCCTGCTTCTGCACCTGTTCATGCACCTAGTTCTGCACCAGTTGATGCACCTCCTGCTTCTACACCAGTTGATGCACCTGTTCATGCACCTGCTTCTGCACCTCCTACATCTGCTCTGGATAGCTCTTCTATTTGATGATATTAAGAAGGTGGAGAAATTTTGTAATTTTATTATTTTTATATTGTCATATAAAAGAAATGTTATAAATTTCATATTTTGAACGAACATGTTCTATTTTCACAATCTTGAAGTACTCAGATTTTCATGGTGAATTGGGCCCTTACTTCATTGTCCAAATATTTATCAATTTTCTCACTTTTGGTACAGGGCTAAGAAAGGGGAAAATAATGAAAATTCTTATATTTTCAAATATAACATTTGAAGGTCTTTATAAATATACATTCTACAAAAATTTCTCTGATTAGAACCAAATAAGCAATAAACTCAGTTGTACCCAAGGCATGGGTTATATTGATATTTTTTATCTCTTTTTAGCATAATGTAATCTAGCGTTAGCATTAATGGATCTAAGAAAAATGCCACATTATATTCAATTAGTTCAGTTTTGATGTTCGTGCGCTTCTTATCTCAACAATAAACTCGAGAAAGAATAAATTGGAGGTCGTTCAAGAGCATTCCTAACTTAAATATCAGAATAAATATACTTAAATCGGATGTTGTTCAAGATCATTTCTAATTTAAATATTAGAATAAATCTACTTAAATCGGAGGCCGTTCAAGAGCATTCTTAACTTAAATATCAGAATAAATCTACTCCAAACGGAGGCCGTTCAAGAGCATTCCTAATTTAAATATTAGAATAAATCTACTTAAATCGGAGGTCGTTCAAGAGCAGTCCTAACTTAAATATCAGAATAAATCTACTCCAATCGGAGGTCGTTTAAGAGCATTTCTAACTTGAATATCAGAATATTTTCATTAAAAATCAAAACTATATTTAATTAGATACTGAAATCATACATTTCCGCTCTTATCTTCAACAGAATACATTTATACTGAAATCAGTACATTTCCACTTAAAATGAATACATTTTCACTCCTATCTTCACTTCATTGATTTCACTAATCTTGGAAATCGTCATTATCTCTAAGATCATCAGACCACTGCATAATATTTTAAAAAATGACATTAGAACATATGGAAGAGTTATATGTCGATTGGTCAATACATATCTATATCAATTAAGGAAAGAACTTTCTTAGATCATGACAGAAGAGTTATATGTCAAATCGTCACCAAAGTTGTAAGATCCACCACCTTGTGGAAAAAAAACATTGAGTTGTTAGTCTTTATTACCTTATTATGATTGTAGAAAAGATATGAATATGCACTAAGATATGAATATGCACTTACTTGGTCAAGTTGAGACAAACTCGTTGTTTGTGATTCATGGAAATCATCTACATTAGGAGCAGCATTTAAATCTACACTCGAAGATGCATGTGTAGTAATTCGATTTGGACAGGGTCTAGAATTATGACCAGTATATTTGCGAACCTTATATCTTCTTCCATTCAGTTGATTCTCTACAATCTCAAATGCAGAAAGATCTCGACGTATAGATGTTTGGTCTTTTGATGGATTCTTTGAACCTATATGACATCCTCTAGAATATTGTATAATAGGGTGACTGATTAGCTTATCATGGATGCAAGATTTTGAAGATGATTTCGGAGCACCTCGTGATCATACGAAGATAAATGTCCATATTTGTTCTTAATGCCTTCAAAGTGAACATCTAATTCATCCTCGGGCCGATTCCTTTCAATATTCAAGTCTTCCAATGAGATCAAGTCGATTCTCCATTGTGGGTGGATATCATCCAAATATAACTTGTTCATCTATTGCATTTTGTGTGCACACGGTAAGCCCATTGAAGTTGTAAACTCTTCTGTACAAATGGGTGAAAATGAAATGTTCATAAGTATAGCATATTGGTTGTAAACCTCATTCAATGTGAATTGGGAAACTTTGCCGTTCAATTAATCAAAAAAAGGAATAGACACAGGATGAGCAAACTGAATCTTTTCATCATCAAGTTGAATCTTGATGTGAGACCCTGACTCGGCCGTCTCGGCCGAGTCCACTAAGGGCCAGGCCCAAGTCAAGAGAGCGGGGTGGGAGTGTGTTTGTGTGCTTGAGGGTGAAAACCAAGGTCCCACATCGGAAGTTGAGGAGTTTGAGAGGGGGTTTAAAAGTAGCCTTACCCTCCTCTTCCACCAAGACGCATTTTGGACCCGGACTTGGGCCGAGTCTGATCCAAAAAATTTTGCTGGCTCGCGCGTGTGCACGTATGTGCGCGTGTGGGCCCAAAGCGGACAGTATCTGGCTGGGCCGAGCCCCAAGCCCTTTTTATGGGCCGGGCTGTTACAATTGAACTCTTCAAATTGATTTTCAATAACATGGGCTATCTTTTTTCGGACAACATTTAGGTCATCAATAGATGTTGCTATATAACTTTTTAAAACAAAATGTGCACCCTCAACCCTTGAAGTAGCTCGATTCTTAAAATGTAAACATCAACCGATCAATGCCTTGAAGAATTGTTTTTTAATGTGGGATCCACGTCCTTATTAAATAGTTCACTACCTGCGAATCATCTCTGAAATTTTGTTTTAATGCCTCAAACGTTGTATTGAAAGCTTCTTCGGTTGGGGACTCAATCAGGTTATTCCATTAGGTAGAAAATGTATTCCAGACTCCGATTTTCTTAAACAGATGATTACAACGAGCAACAATATTCTTGTTGATGTGCCAAGAACACAATATATGTACACCATTAGAGAACTCCAAATCAATGGCATTCTTTAACGCCAATTCCTTATCAGTCAAAAGAACTTGTCAATGATGATGCACTCCTTAAACCTTTTTAAACATCTGTAATGCCCATACATAATATTCAAATTTCTCATTTCTTAGAAATGCAAAGCATAAATAGAAATTCTTATTGAAACTTGTTACACTAATTATATGAAGCAATGGCATATGATATATGTTGGTTTTGTACGTGCAATCTATCAGAAAGACTTTATGGCAGCTCTTGGTAATAAAATTGACTTGGATATGCAAAAAATAGATGGGACAGAATTCCATCATTATCATAGTCAACAAAGTATTGGTAACTACCTTCTTAAAGATCTTCTATCACAGTTGTGGCAACATCGCGACGTGCAACACGAGACGTGGGAACTGGAATCGACGATATAGAAGCTGTACCCTGGCCTGTTCAATGGCCAAAAAGGTAAGAGTTTATTTTAAATTTCGAGACGAAATTTCTTTAAGGGGGTAGGATGTAATACCCTGACCCAAATTAAGCGTAATTAGTTTAATAAATCCTTCTTAGACCTGTAAATCTCAAAGATTACGGTTAGGGCTTTGTGAAAAGCCCACGTGTGGCCCAATCTGAGCTCGAGAGCTCAGTGATCCAGCTCGTCCAGCTGGAAGGGGCAAAATGATAATTTACCACTTATTGATATTATTTTATTATTTATGTCATTATGCGATTATTATTAGATGATATTATTTTCCTTAATCAAGGGTTTCTATTTCTGATTTCAGAATTATTTTATTTTCAAAAAATGGTATTTAAAACTGCCCAAAAAGACCCCGAAAGGGAGAAATAAATATTTTTAAATGATTTTAGAAATGAGAAATTTTTTGAGACAAGCATATATTTTAGACCATTTTATTTCAGTTTAATTTATTCTTTCAAACTTTGAAAATGAGGACTTTAACTCATTTTATTTAACACAAGTTAAATAAGTAAATAGTGTTAAATTACGAATTTTATTTAAATCTATGGTTTTTTGGTGAATTTTAAATTTCCAAATTTTTATAGTGATTAGAGTTTTTAAAATCCAACTTATCTGTCAAGTTGGATTAAAAATTTTAAGCCTTTTTAACCATATTTTAAGTTAAAAACTTATTTTTTATCAAAAACAGGACCATGTGCAAAAACCAAAAATAACAGGGACAGATTTGCAACCAACAGTAAATTTCTACCGATTACTGTTAGGACGTCGGCTAGCCGCTGCATGCTGCGATGGTTGGCCATCACCCATTTGCTCAGCTCCTCTATAAATCACTCTCAGATCAGTTGGTTTCACCCCAGATTAATCTTATCTCTCAGCTCTGTGAAAACCAGTCAATCACCCCCTCCCCCTCCTTCTGTTTTCCAAAATTTTTCTTTTCTCATAAGCTTAGAGGAAGATTTTTCAAAGCTTGGATTTTCAACGCAGTAACTCAAGTGAAAGTAACCATTGTGTTCCTCTTTAAATTTCAATCGGTTTAGAATAAAAAAAGAGCATTTTTTCCTAAGTTTTGAGTGAGTAAAATGGATTTGAAGTTTAAGAAAAAAATTGGATCACCTTGGTTTTGAAGTTAAAATCAGATGTTTTAATCAGTGTTAAAACTTCAAAGTACTTCCTATGGAAAAAGGACTCACTAAGGAGTCCATCTGACCGGTTGGATGTGAAAATCGAATCCAGAAAATCCACTGTTTCAGAATTCGTATTTCATGGTGTTGCTACCCGTTACTGTCTGCTGTTGCAGAAGAGGAGGAAGATGACTCTCGGATGGTCCGAGATTTGTGCTTCAGAAGATCCGAGGGTGACCCCCTTCGAATAGTCCAAGAGAGACCCTTCAGACGTTCCAAGCTTCGGCTCGAAGTTCTGAAGTGACTAGAGGCTAACTGTTGCCCGCCTCTGCTCCTAACGTTCCGAGCCTGTTCGGAAGGACAGAACCCCTCTCTGATGATCCGAGCTTCCCTCAACATGATCCGAGACACCGAGACCCATCGAAGTCTGTTTTTCTTTGTTTTTCAGTTCGGAAGGACATTCGGACGATCCGAGACCTAACCTTTGGTCGGTCCGAAGACAGACCCATGTTCCGAAGTCGGTGGACTAGTTTAGGTCGTGGTTCGGATGATCCGAAGCCACAGTACCTGGTTCGGAGGCATGTTCCGAGGAACCCAGTTTTTGCATGTAAAATCTTGATTGATTTATACTAACCCTTCTTCTTTTATTAATATAGTGTATTACTATTGTATTCACTTCCAGGCCGACTCTATTTATCCCGCACTGAGTGACTTCACTTCTAGTCCGACGCTATATCTGTCGGGTACTGAGTAACCTCGAGGCCTTACTCAATATGTCAATCTGGTCCTATCTAGAAGACAATACGAGAAATTACCTGATTATCTAGACCTAACTCAATACGTCAATCTCGTCATACCCAGAAGACAATATGAGATTTGGTCTAAGCACCTTATTATTATTATGTTGTAGATTATTATAACTTAAAATGGTTAGAAACCAAGTAGGAGACTCAGTTCCATTTACCTTGGAAATTTTTGCGAAAACAGTATGGTTTCGAAATACTACATATTTGAATGCTATGTATGTTGACCGATTATTGATTGCACACTTGTTTGCATGTTGAACATAGACTGCGATACCACACAATTTCGGTGAGGGGACTTAACTTTGTAGTAGGTGTAATCATGTTTAATGAGATGAATCTTGAGCAATGAGTGGTTTCAAGTTTTGATGAACCCACCCATGTGCCCAGACATGATGTATTGTTGTAAGAAGTGCTTATGATAATTATAAATGTTATGATGTTGATCATATGAGATATGTAATACTGCTTCCACGTGCCCTTGACTATTGAATCAATATCGGCCATGTGTGTGAGATGCTTTACGTCTACTGGACCAAGGGTGTCGACAGTTGCTAACTTGAGGAGTGTCAGTATCGGTCATGTGAGGGCTGGAGATGTACTTGTAAGGATGTATTTTGACCGTGTCGGGACTTAATACAATGGTCTCAGCGCACTATGTAGGTGTTACGATGGATGACAGCAGTAATGGAATGATGTTGAGATTTATTGACGAGCATGAGATATCATATTGCAAATGTTGATTATTTAACTAACCTGATGTTTCATTAGACTGCATTGTTATATTTCCTTCACTAGGGTAGTTAGCTCACACCACTCACATTTCAAGAGACGTACCCGAGGAGGAGAACCCTCTGTATGAAGCTTAGGATGGATAAGCTGCTGCGTTGCCTTGGGATTCCCACTGAGGGGAAATCTGGTATCTTTGTCTTTTGGTTCCTTGAACCATTTGTTTATGTAAAGTACCGTGTGTGGTACTTAGTTTATATTAACGTGATGTATTGAACTACCATGTGTTCCGTAGCTAATCTGGTTGTGATGTAATAATAATTCGTTCATGGAATTATGTGTTTGTGTTTGTATTTCCTTTGGGTAGACTTATGGTGTGTGTTTGAGTCCACATGTTGAGATCATGTTTGACCTTTGGGCCTAACCGTTGATCTAGCCCAGTTAAAATTCTTGAGATTAGTTTCTCAAAAAAAAAAAAAAATTCAGTGACGTTCCGGACCTACTTTTCGGGTCGGGGCGTGACAATAACATTCGAGAGAATGACTGTAAAAAATAATTCCTCCTAAATAAATTCGTTCGAATGAACCAACGGGTTGGTTCATTCGAACGAATGAACATTGTTATGCCCACTCGTTCGAATGAACTAAATTTACACTTCGGCATTCGTTCGGATGACTTTACTCATCCGAACGAATGCTGAATGAAGTGGTAGTTCGTTCGGATGAGTTAAAACGTGGAGGTCGAATGGTGATTCCACTTGAAAATCTGAATTCGGGTATGTAGAGGAAGGAAATATAGGTGTCTGTATGTCCCGCCTAATCAACTCACCAAATTAATATTTTACAGATTTTATTTTTTATATAAAAGTTTTTATTTAACATTTTTAACCATCCTTTTTAAAAATTAAATAGTTCTTGTAAATGGAACTCTTACATAACATCCATTTGAGTTTTTTTATCTTGAGTTATTTAAAATGTTCAATGAAATTAATTTTTATTTATTTTATGTATTTGTAATTTTGAGAGATTTATTATACAAAATTGTTTATACATCATTTAATTTTTTAAGATTATATTTAAATGAAGAATCATTTGAATTATTTTCAAAAATATATGAGTATATACTTTTGAATATAAACAACAGAATTATTCACAATCTTTTTCTTTTATTTAATGAAAACTGTTTTTGTCATTTACATATTGTACAATTAAAAAATATATGCCACATTTTTAAAACAATTAGATAAATTTATTATTCAACGAGAAGAATTTAATATAAAATTTAAAAAAAGTTCTCATAGCTATTACACATTTATTCTCTAACAAACAGTGAACTAATATGCACATTAATATGTATTATTACTCTACCAACTTAACCATAAGACCTACATAATAATAAGTTTGTTAGAGAGGTTTTTTCTTAAATATTTAGTCATAAAAACTATGTTAATTGTTAGTTGTTTCAATAATCATTAATATTGAACTCATGTAGAATTGTATGATGTTTTTTTACTCAAGAAATATTATATGCGAATTATTTATTTATTATTTTTAAATATTTATAGTTTTCGCGAGATTTTCCTGATAAAAATCTGAGAATTTGAAAATATCCCGTTATTAACAATTGTCGTTAATATCCCGAGAACAATATTTGTGACAATTGTTGTTGCAACTTAATGTTGAACTTCATGTTGTATTAGGGCTGGAACTCGGGCTGGGTCGGGCTAGATTTTAATAAATCAAATCCAACTCATGTCAAAAATTATTGAACTCGACCTGGCCCAAATTACTCAACCCGACCTAACTCAATGCAAGTATTGGCCCATCCTGACCCGATTTGAGTTTCAGCCTTAATTACTATTGTTTTATAACTTAGTGCACTCGTTCGAGTCGAATTACGTCGGGCTAAATTTCTCAACCCAACTCGACCTGAATTTATACGGGTTTTTTTTCCAACCCAACCCAACTCAAAATATACAAATACATAATCCAAACTCACTGATTTCTAAAATCAGGTTAAAACCTAACCCGAGTTTCTGCCAACGAAATTACTGTGGGTGTTCTTCTCACCCAATAAGACAATGAAGGAAAAACGAGACCAATAAATTATGAGTAGGGCCGTGGCCTTGACAAAATCATGCTACTAGAAAGTAGAGAAATTGTGCATTGACTTGATAATGGACAAAGGTCAGGGCATTATTTATTTGGCTAAAAAATAATTGTCATCACGAAAGCCGACCCCATGCGAAGTTTGGTGACTCATATGTGTATGTCACCATGCCTTATGAGATACCATTTTGTGAAGCTTCATTTGCAAATCTATAGATCATTGCAATTCATTGATGTTAATGGTAGGGAAACTTTTGGATTTCAAAATTAAACACTCAATTTTTAGATCTTATTTTTTGTTTTGGTAACTTTTTTCATTTTCTCTCTTCGTTGGTGGAACTTTTTTTTTTATATATAAGAAAAAAACTGAAAAGTCTCTCATGGGGAGACTAGTTGTGTGGCCCCTCTTGGTGGCCGACTGCGGGTTCGACTGTATATTGGGCACCGAGAGCTTGGTTTCTGAAGAGAGAACAATAGATAATTGAGAGAATGTGAGAGAGGAGTTTTGAGAGAAATTTATAATTTGTACCTCCGTTTGGGTTAGTGTTGTATGTGGATGTAGACTTTGACTATAAATATTATATTATTTGTTTGATTTGATTCTTTTTCGACCGATTGTCTCAAGCGAAATAGCTTTGAAAAGCATCTATTTGAATTTCATATTACTTTTTAAGAGATGAAGTGAAAATGTACGACTTAAAAAATGATGAAGCAAATAAAATATTAATGATATTGTAAAAGAATATGATTTTTTTAAATAAAAACCCATGTTATCCTAAAACAAGAGACGTCAAGTGACTAAACATGTGACTACTGGTTATGTCAAAGAGTCGGGTTAATAGTGGGCCCAGATATCATTTCAAAGAATTAGAGCTGGGCCCAACATGGGTTGATGGTTGTTGGACGTGCGTTTCCAAATCAAGCACCATTTTATTTTTTCCATTATTATTACCATTAGTTTATGCATGTAAAATGTATTACACTGTATACTTATGATTAACAATTACGTAGAGGCTTTCTTGAGTTCGATTTATGTTCTACTCTAAGAGACTATGAAGCACGGATACTCTGAAACCATTCGAGTATCCATATTGGATACATTTCCGACACAGATACGGTCGGATACGACTCAAATACGTGTCAGATACGTATCCAATTAAATAAAATATATTTTTTTAAAATATGGATACGTCACAGATACGGCAGCAGATACAGCGGGACACGGGACACGAGAGGCGGGACATGGCACAGGATACAGCAGCATGAGAAAAAAGGGGAAAAAATAATATATCTTTTCAGTATTATTTTTTAACCTCAATAATCATTCACATTTTATATACTGTAATATTGTTAATATTTTTTAAACATATTATATATATCTTTTCATAATACTAAATTGCTAATAGTCTAATCTTTATAATATATATCTTTTGTAATGCATTATATATATAGTATTCATTATAAATATAAAAATATAATTTTCTAATAATTTGTATCTTAGAATTTATGATATTTTTTATAAATGTCTGAATTTATTTTGTTGATATATATATATATATATATATATATATAATAATTTTTTAATTCGGCTTATCCCGCCACACACGTATCTTAGATTTTCAAAATTTATCGTATCCCCATATCAAATACATATCGTATCCGATACGCGTACCCATATCGGTACTACTTAGCCACAAGGTCACTTCCCATAATTACTTAGTCATTGTAATGCATCTCTTCTTCTCCTTGATTGGTTCTTCTATAGTCTATACCGCTACCTGTCTCCTCTCTTCTCAGATAGCTGCCTTTCTCCTTTTCTCGCTCCAAACAGATCTCAATTTGCAGGTTTTTGGATTTGGGCCTTGATTTGGAGCACATCTTAGACAGATTTGAGTCTATAAATTGCAGCAGATAATGGGCTGATCTGAGACGTCCTTAGAGCTTCTAAATACAGCAGTAAATCTGACTTAAGGGGCTGAAAATCACTGCAAGAACGGCAGTTTATCCAAGCTGGACGTGTATCCATGATTTGCACTGGATTTGGGCCTGGGTTCTAGCATCTGTTTGAAGGCAAGTAAATCAGATCAAGGGCTGGGATTTCAAACTCAGTTGGCGTGAGTTTCAGCAGGTTTAAGTTTATATTTTTATGTTTTTTAATGAGGGAATAAACCCAATTGGGGTTCAGCCATTGGATGGGCCATAATCAACAAGAAGACCCAAAACTGCAGGGCCTGACATGCAAAAGTAGCCAACAACGAATTTGCTTGGAGCTTTTTATTTATTTTCATTTTTGCTATTGTTTAAGGTGGCCAAGTACTATCTATAGATACAGAAAAAATTGAGTTGAAATTGAAGCAAAGATTGTTTTGTGGGCCTCTCCAAAATATTGGTGAGTCTTATTGGGTTTAAAAAAAAATCTAGAGAAAAACTTCTTGGCCCTGCTCAGGGCTGGCCAGATACAAGTGGAGGCCTAAAGCGAAAAATCTAAACGGGGCCTTTTTTTATTTAATATATTATAAGCAGTATTTAATTAAAATTTTAATTATATATAATAAAAAGAATTTACGTACAATCCACTTTTCTTGCTTTTTGAGATGAAAAATTACTAATTAAATCTTTGTATTCAAGTTTTGCTAGAATTTCATTTTCAATTGATAATATGGCTAATTCACTTAATCTTTCTTATGATATTGTTGATCGTACATAAGATTTTATCAATTTTAATTTTGAAAAACTTCTTTCAACCGAAACAACTATTATCGGTATTGTCAATAATATTTGGTATGTAATAAAAGTATTTACAAAAGAATAATCTAGTCTTTTAATATAATTTAGAATTTCAATTGGAGTTATTATTTCTGTTAGTAACATTTCTCTTAAGACCTATAACTCTGAAAATAAATCTAAACCATCTATATCAGAAACCTCATTATGTTTCAAAACACATTCAAGATTAAGTAATATTTTTTCAAACTATCATCATTTAATGATTTTAATTTTTTTAAATCAAATAAATATCGTCATATTTTTTAAATTGTTCAAACCTATTTTGAATTGAAGAAATCGCATAATATACTATGTATAAAAAATAACCAACTTTAAAAGATTCTCTGGCTGATTGCGTTAATTCATCATCGACATTTTCATCAAACTATTTTTTTTTACGAATTTTACGCCTTTCATTAAATTTAGGTTCTATATCCATTTTAGTTGCAATCTCTTTAACTTCAGTAAGAGCTGATGTAAATCCATTTTCTCTATAGTTATTAAAAAACTAATAAGACCTTTTAATTGATCTATAGCAACATCAATATGCATGTCTATAGCTTGTAATTTATTACTAACTAAGTTAACAATAAATAATATATCATACTAAATAGTCATACATAATAAAAATTCAAAATTTTCGATCTCATATATAGCTAAACTTTCAGCTTCACTTTTTGCTTTAGGGTCTTCATTAGTTTCTGCTAATTGAAGTAGAGCATCTCTAATTTCTAGATCTTGAAATTTTATCGCTTTAACACTTTCAATACGATTTTCCCAACGTGTCTGTGACAATAACTTTATAGTTTAAATAGATACATTATCTTTTAAAAAATTCCATCGCTTAAAGAAGAAGAAAATATAATGAATATATACGTTGTACTACTCCAAAAAAGGATATAGCTTTAGGACATGAGTTTGCCATATCACAAAGTACTAAGTTTAAACTATGAGAACCACATGGTGTGTAGAAAGTTCTAGAATTTGTATCTAATAGTCTTTTTTGTACACCTTGTTTCTTTCCTTTCATATTTGATCTATTATCATACCCTTATCCTCTTACATCATTAATATCAAGTCTTAAATTTTTTATTACATTTAAAAGTTCATTAAAAAGCCATCTTCGAGATGTATCGTTGACTTTTAAAAATTCTAAAAAATATTCTTCAATTTTTATTTGATCTATTGAAACATTCATGCAACGCAATATTTGTAACGCCCCGACTTGAAAGTTGGCCCGAAACACTACTGATTTTTTTTTTCCCCTTAACAACCTCTAACTGGCCTGGATCAATAGAAAAGCGCAGAAATAAATGTTACACATGCTCCTTTCTTGTGGACTCAAACATATACCATAGGCTCCCATATACAAATACATATTTCACAAACAAAAATATTTCCATTTATTCAATCAGAGTTACGAACGAAAACGTATCAATTTACACATGCTTAGATTTATAGTACCACAGACAGTACTAAAATCAACATAGCATCATTTGTATGAAAATAGATGTTATAAGCATATTTTCCATCATCAAAAAATACAATTGACTGCAAAGGTTCTCTCATCCTAAGTCAACCGTGAAGGTTCCTCTCCTCAGATGCCAACCCTGCAACATAAGGGATGTGAGCTCCAAGTCCAGTGAAGAGAACTTAAAATAAACATTCATCAACATATACAGGTTAAATAATACAGTTTAATCATAACAACAATAATGATCTATTCTTACCCTTTTTAAAATCACAGTTATATATACTCATGAATGATCTATTTTACCATACTTACCAATTTACCATAAATGGTCTCATTTACCATTTATCTTACCTGAATTTATAATTGGTCTATTATACCAATTTATCAAGTTACCATTATTGTCATTTCACTGCCATTCTGCTGTCATACCACTGCCATACCAATGTCACACTACTGTCATGCTGCTGACGTACCTTTATCATACCACAGTCACATCACTGACATACCACTGCCATATCACTACCCAATAGTTTCGCATATTATTTTTCATACTTGAAATCATAACTGGTCTATTATACCAATTTATCAAATCATCCGTGATCCTGCCATGCCACCGTAACACCTAGACACTACGCTGAGACCATTAGTATTAAATCCCAACACAATCAAAATACCATCTTGCAAGTACATTTCCGGCACGCCCAAGGCCGGTACTGACACACCCGAGGTCAGGAACTAATGACACACCTGGGATCGGTCCAATTAGAGCTCGATAGCTCACAGATTCAACTCATTTAAGTTGGAAGGGCAAAATGGTAATTTACCATAAATATTATTATTTAGGTGATTTAATTATTGATTATTATTAAAATATGTTGTTTGAAATAATTGGGTTGTCAAAGTTATGCATTGGTAGTGATCTTAAATGATGAATTCATAGGACCTTTTAGTCTATGCTTTTGATTTTTATAAATACTTATAAATGTGACCGTGGAAGGTCCCTATTTATGAAAATAATTGTTTTAAATAATTATAGAAGCCATAAAATTTCAGAAAAATAACCAGTATTTAATCTGTGTTTTAACCAATTAGTTTATTTAACGGATTTACAAAATAAGATTTAAAAATACTTAAACAAATACTGTATTTTTTCACCAGATTTCAACATTGTTTATGATTTTTAAGACCCGACAATTTAGACTGGATGGATTAATTTAATTAAACAATTTTTATATCTAATAAATGAAGATAAGATTTGAAAAATGAAAATATTATAAAAAAATCATCCTTGCATGTGACACTTAAAGCCTCAAGCATGAGCTGTAGGCTTGCATGTATATGGTAATGCCATGTAGCTAGCCAACTGGTGGCCATGCAAGGCATTCGCTTTGTTTATAAAAGGGAGAGAAGTGAGGAAAGAGAGAGAAAAAAAAACACTAAAAACTAACTCCTCTCCAGTGTCCCTTTTTTTCTTCTTTTTCTTTTACTGCATTCATCACCCAGCCAAGTTTTGAGATACACGTGATAGTCTACGCTTTACAGTAAGGAGATTTATAATACAAGATCAGTAAATCAAATTTTGTAAACCTAGATCTAACGCAATGAGTGGTTTCATGGATTTTACATGATATGGAAAAGAGCGAATAGGCCAGAATACGAGACTTGACACTGCTTCGATGTGAGGGATGAAAATTTGTTCTAACTGTTAGAACGGAAGCATAAGACGGTGTCAAGAAGTCGAGGTCTACTAGTCTACAAACGAAGAATGAACCCACTTATATGCATAGACTTGATATACATTGCTAAGATATTTTCTATTGTTACTAATGATGTTTATCATGCATGGTATTGTGATTGATAATGATATTGTCCGGTGTGAGAACTTGAGCATCATATTATGATGAGAGTCTGAAGTATGAAGTTGATACTATTCATAAGATGCTCCGATGTGAGAACTTAAACATCATATTGTGATGAGAGTCTGAAGTATGAAGTTGATACTATTCATAAGATGCTCCGATGTGAGAACTTGAGCATTTATGATATTGATACTACCTCCACGTACCCTTAACTACTGAACTATTACCGGTCTTGGGCGTGTCGGTTTACGTCTACTGGACCAGGTGTGTCGTCAGTTGCTGACCTCGGGTGTGTTAGTACCGGCCTTGGGCGTGCTGGAGATGTACTTATAAGATGGTATTTTGACCGTGTCGAGACTTAATACTAATGGTTTCAGCGTAGTGTTTAGGTGTTACGGTGGCATGGCAGTATCACAGATGATTTGATAAATTGGTATAGTAGACCAGTTATGATTTCAAGTATGAAAAATGATATGCGAAACCATTGGGCAGTGATATGGCAGTGGTATGTTAGTGATATGACAGTGGTATGATAAAGGTACGTCAGCAGATGACAGTAGTGTGACATTGGTATGGCAGTGGTATGACAGTAGAATGACAGTGAGATGACAGTAATAGTAACTTGATAAATTGGTATAATAGACCAATTATGAATTCAGGTAAGATAAATGATACATGAGACCATTTATGGTAAATAGGTAAGTATGGTAAAATAGACCATTCATGAGTATATATAATTGTGATTTTAAAAAGGGTAAGAATAGACCATTATTTTTGTTATGATTAAATTGCATTGTTTAACCTGTATATGTTGATGAATGTTTATTTTAAGATCTCTTCACTGGGCTTGGAGCTCAAATCCCTTACATTGCAGGGTTGGCATCTGAGGAGGAGGAACCTCCACCGCTGACTTAGGATGAGAGAACCTTTGTACTCAATTGTATTTCCCGATGATGGAAAATATGTTTATTACATCTATTTTCATGCAAATGATGTTATATTGATTTTAGTACCGTCAGTGGTACTATAAATCTAAGCATGTGTAAATTGCTATGTTTTCATTTGTAACTCTGATTGAATAAATAGAAATATTTTTGTTTGTGAAATATGGATTTGTATATGGGAACCTATGGTATCTGTTTGAATCCACATGAAAGAAGCATGCGTGACATTTATTTCTGGGCTTATCTATTGATCCAGCCCAGTTAGAAGTTGTTAAGAAAAAAAAATCAGTAGCTTTTTGGGCCCACTTCCAGGTCCGGGCATTACAGCTTGGTATATTTCTAAAAAACTCAATCCGTAATATTCACGATTAACGGATCAAAACATAATTAATTAATACAAATAACACAATTAGTCTCAATCTTGGGTCAGGGTATTACAATATTAGAGTCATTTGTTCTTGGTGGCTTGCATCCGGAGTACAATCAAGTATAACTGAATAATATTTTGCCTCTTTAATTTTTTAAAAAATTGTACTTTTAATTTCAACTGCTAAAATATGTATTACTTCATTTTGTATATCATGTCCAAGATAATGATTATGAATTTCACCATTTTTAATAAGACAAAGATGTTCTTGCATTATTGGATCAAATTCACCAAAGATCTGAGATTCCCTTTATTATTCAATCAATTCACCAAAGATTTTTAAATTAAAAGTCACAGCTTGATCTGCAAGGAGGAAATATATTGTTAAGAGACTTGTTTAAGAGCATTTCTAGAGTCTCTTTCAATGTAAATAGTAACAATTCAACCCAAAAAATCCTTGTTAGCATTCATAGGAGAAAAAATATTAACACAATCCTCTCCCGTACAAGTCTAAGTCGCTCACATGACAAAATGTCCATTTAAAAGCATTTCTAGAGCCTCCTGCAATTTATACATATAATAACTAAAAAAAACTTGTTGTATTCGAGACCAGAAACTTCAACTACCAAGAGGATCTACATCTCAGCCAAAAAGAGCCCAAATAACCAATGGGGCCTTAAAATTACTTGAGCCATTTGACTCTTAAATGAAACCAACTTCATCGGGTCATGTATTACCAAAGGAGCAACAAGTAAAGACTAAGGGAAAAAAGAACCCACATTGTGATAGCTTCCAACTTTCATAATGAACACATCGTATTGATCCATCCCTGATTCATATACAGAAACATGATTCCTGGAAAGTAATTAACACTCCATGTCAATAATGACCTAAGCTCTTTGAGCCACCATCACTAACCAACAACAGAAACAATGAGAGAAAGCTCTAAGATCTCTCCATTCGCATAACTATAAACTGCCAAATAAGCAAGAAGCCATAATATTGCTTCCTCAACACCAAGAAACACAAAAGCCTCACATGGCATATCCATATGATACAACAAACCAAAAACAGTTCCAATTCTGCTCACATGACTACAATGTAAAAAAATATGATTCACTTATTACATCAAACATCATAAACCAGTTAGGAAACATCTACATTTAATTTTTCTTCTGTATAATGCAACACTCACTGCTAGATGAAAGCAAAGGTTCTCAAGATGGTTTGAAGTGCTCTTGTGATTCTGTACAAAAGTTCAAGCCCTCTCAAAAATGAACTTCCATATAGGCCACATATATCATATATGACTCAAGTGCACTGGAATCAATTAATAAAGGACCTCTTTGGTAGATCATTCAGTGATAGAACAAAAATGGTTTCCACTCATGTGGTCATAATGAAAACAATACCGTTTTTTCAATAAATCTCAAGATGGAACCAAAACAAAAATCAAAGTCATTCTTGAATTGCCATGTAGGCAATTTTCTGTCTACCAAACAACTCTTTATCATTCTAAATACCAAACACGTTATAAGTCTCCTCCTCCTTCTTTTTCAACATTCACAAATAAGAGAGATAATCTTATACTAGTTACTCCTCTTCTCCTCCTCTTATGACGGGAATTGGTATGATCATTTCTTTCATGTAAATGGGTGATAATTTTAGTCCATTTTGGCCAAAATTTTGCTTCACTTCAAAAATTCGGTCCAACCTTTTTACTTCTATTAAAAATTATATATTGATAGATTTTTCCCATTGAAGGAAAAAAAATCCTTACTGTCAGACATTTTTTTCCATCCAAAAACTAACACATGGCTTAATTTTATTAAAGAAAACAACAGAAAGATCACCCAACCAAACCTTGTAAAAAACAAAGTTCACTTATAAACTAATTTTGTTGGACCCACTATGTATCCAATTATAAACCGACTATTTAATACATTGCAATTAGGATTGCAGCTGATTGAAAGAGTCTTAATGCAACGCTCACAATGCTAGCTTTTTGGGATTAGGCACGGCTGATAGTTTCCTTGTCACGCCCTGATCCGAAGGGTGGGCCTGGAATGTGACTGATTTTTTTTTTTTTTTGGAAGATAAACTAAGCTAACACAACACTCAAGCATTATATCTGGGCCGGATCAACAGTTGGGCCCAAAGGTCACACATGATCCCAACATGTGAACTTAAACATATACCATAAGTCTGGTGCCAACAAAAGCACAACGACAACACATAACATGATCACGTAAATCCAATCATTGAATTATCATTCAAACATCAACATCAGAGTAACTACAGAAACGTAGTAGTCCTAGTACAACACATTAACACAAACCAAGTACCACACTCGGTACTTTACAAAAGAAAATGGTTCCATGAACCAAAAGTATAAATACAAAGGTACTGCTCTTAGTGGGAATCCCAAAGCAACGCCGCAGCTTATCCACTCTAAGCTTCGAACGGAGAGTTCTCCTCCTCGGGTTCATCTCCTGAAAGGTGAGTGGGGTGAGCTAACTAGCCCAGTGAAGGAAATATAACAGTGCAGTTTTAAGTAAACAACAGGTTAGTACATAATCAACAGTTGCAATATAATATCTCATGCTTGATAATAAAAATTCACAATATCAAGTAAAGTCTCATCATCGTTTTTCTATCATCTCATCATTTTTCCATTACTGCTGTTATCCAACGTAGCCCCTAGATACCATACTGGCAGCATTAGTATTAAGTCCCGACACGGTCAAAATACATCCTTCCAAGTACATCTCTGGCTCTACCATAGCCGGTACTGACACCCTCAGGTCAGCAACTGACACCCATAGTTCACCCATGGTCCAGTAGACGTAACCGACACACTCAGCTCGGCGATGATTTAGTAGTAAAAGGTACGTGGAAACAGTATTACACATTTTGTCTGATCATAGTATTTACCAGCATCATAAACACTCTTACCATAGTGCGTCACATTTAGGCACATGAGTGGGTTCATCAAATCTGAAACCACTCATTGCTCAATATCCATATCAAATAACCAAACCTGTTTACATTTTAACTACAAAGTTAAGTTCCCTCACCGTATATATGTGGTTTCGCGGTCTCTGTTCAAACAACATACAAGTGCACAATCAATATACATAGCAAATACATACACACGAGTAGTATTTTGAAATCTCACGTTTTCCTAAAAATATCCAAGGTACATGGAATTGAGTCTCCTACTGGGTTTCTATCCTTTTTAAATTATAATCATCCACAAGATAATAATATAATAAAAAGGGGCTCATTCCAAAACTCATATTGTCTTCTGGGCATTGACCAGATTGACTTATTGAGTTAGGTCTAGATCCTCGGGTCACTTCTCGGTTGTCTTCTGGATAGGACCAGATCTGACATTTTGAGTTAGGCCTCGAGGTCACTTAGTGCCCGACAAATATAGCGTCGGCCTGGAAGTGAGATCACTCAGTGCCCGACCAATAGGGTCGGCTTGGAAGTGAATTCAATAGTATTTACACTATAGTAATAAGAGAAGAGGGTTAGTACAATTTTAATCAACAAAAAGGGGTACTAACATCACATCACATAATCCAACAAATTTTTTTTTTTCTGCTTCTTCCTCCTTCCTTCATTGTCTGCAACAGCAGACAGTGAACGGCTGGGATGCATGAAAAACAAATCAGGAAACAGTGGGTTTCCCGGATTCGGTTTTCACATCTGGCCGGTCCGATGGATTCCTCTGGGAGTCCTCTTTCCATAGGGATTGGAGCTTTGAAATTCACTGGGCCATCTGATTTTATCATTGGAACCTCACTGGTACAAGGAACCTATGATTTTTCCTTAATCTTTGAAATGGTTTTTCTTACTCAAAACTAAACCAAAATCAGTTTTTCTTGATTCTAAGCCACCTAGAATTTGAAAAGGAATACAGTGGTTACCTTTACTGGAAATCCTGGGTTGAAAATCCAAACTTTGAAAAATTTTCCCTAAAAGCTTACGGGTGAAAAACTGGGAAGCAGAGAGAGGGAATGGGGCTAGTTTTCAGGCAGCAGAGACTGAGGGGAAGAGAAGAGATGCAGTGGGAGTTTGAATCTGAAGGGAAGGTCCTCATTTTATAGGAAATCAGCGGTCAAAGCTGGTCGGATGGCCACTGCATGCGGCTGCATGCAGTGGCGGGTGACGCCTAAAACAGTAAACACTGTTTCTGTTGCAATTCAGCCCCTCAAATCTTCCATTTTTGCAAAAAAGTTCCCGGTTTTAATAAAAATCTGATTTTTAACTAAAACATGTTTTTAGAAGCTCGAAAATTTTGATCCAACCTTACAGATAGGTTGGGTTTTAAAAACTTTAGCTACCATAAAAATTTTGAGATTTAAAACTCCCTAAAAATCATTTATTTAAATAAAAACCATAATTTAATACTATTTACTTAATTAAACAAATGTTAAATAAAACAATTTAGAAACATCATTTTGGGGTGTCAAAGAATAACTAGACCATTCTTAAAATGGTCTAATACAAAATACTAGTTTCGAATTTTATCTCATTTCCAAAATCATTTAAAATAATTATTACTCCCTTTCGGGGTTTTGACGGGCGGATTTAAAATACTATTTTCTGAAAATAAAATTATTTTAAAATCAGAAATACAATTCCTTAATTAAGGACAACATTATTATTTAATAATAATCACATAATAACATAATTTATAAAAATAATAACACGAAGCGGTAAATTACCAAAATGCCCCTCCAACTGGGCGAGCTGGATCACTGAGTTTTCGAGCTCAGATTGGGCCACACCTGGGCTTTCCTCAAAGCCCTAACCGTAATCTTCGAGATTAACTTGTTAAACAAAATTATTAAACTAAAACACGCCTAATCTGGGGCAGGGTATTACATTCCTAATCCAAAAGGGTACAGAGAGAGAAATAGACTCAAATAAGGAACGTCCAACAAAAAGTGTCTTATTTCTCTTCAAAATCCACCTATATATCCACTGAACCCTAACAGTCCAAGAATCTCAGTGACAAATGCAAAACCCAACTGAAACTTCATCATAAATTTAACAAACAGAGTATCTTAAATGGTAGGAAAAGTGAAAGTAGGAGATTCTCCATCAACAGAGAACCCCTAATTTAACTCACCTTGATCCAAATAACACCTATATTTTTCCAATTTTTTAATTCTGCCGGTGTAGAAAGACTAGAAGTGTGAAACAAATCTGAAGAATGAAAAAAGGGAAAAGGTAGGCATTTTAAAGAAAAACGTGTTTCCCATTGCTGGACAGGTTGAGGGCTTAATTAAATACGACATGGTGGTGAACAGGCTTGGGCAATAACCTCAACAACAAAGGAAAAAAAATCATTTATAGAGAAAAATAACAAGCCAAAAATTATTAAAGAGCATAGGGAAAAAATCCAAAGAAATTAAAGTTTAGAAGTGGAACACCAACAAAGAAGAAAATCAAAACCTATTACAATGTAGAAAGTACCTAAGATTAAGAGGGAGCAAGCCGAACGAGAGCGAGAGAAGCGCAGTGAGAGAGCGGCGAGAGAAGAAGAGCAGAAGAGAGGCGACAGAGGAAAGAGAGAACGGCTAGAGAAGTAGAGAGGAGAGAAAATAGGGTTTCTTCCGTTAGGGGACTTAAAAAGAGAGAGAATAGCTTCCGTTAGAGAATAGCTTTCGGTAATTATTAAAGACGGAAATTTGGGCCTTAAGTTTTAACGGTAACTTAAGAAAATCGGGCATTTTTAACACGTGGGCCTTAAGCGGCAGCTTATCTCGCCTTTCACAAGAGCCGGCCCTCGCCCTGCTTCTTCCTTCCATCTCGTCGGTCGTCCACTCTATAGATACGAAGCTCAGACCCGCAAGCCCATCAGAATCTGACTCTTGGCTTGCTGCCTGATTGTGTTTCGAGATTTTCACAGCTATTAGTGTGATGATTGCATCCATATCTCATTCTAGTTCGCAGACCCAACAACGCAATAGACTTTCCAGTGGTGAATACAGTTTTTGTAAGGAGACGTGCTGGAAGGCACAATATCCTCTGTTATTGAAAAGACTAAACTACGCCTTATATACAAAAACACATGCCCGATTAGTCAAGTAAAATTTCATGTGGGTGAGATGTCTAGACACTTTGTTCATAAAAAAACATAATTAGGGAGAGGCCTATCAAATGGAATGGTGGCAGATTTATTGAAAAGTTTTTCCATTGAATATGTAGTCCAATAAAATTCATCTTAATTAAATCACTTAAGTCATATTGTTTAATTTCTTCAATATTTGATCACTGTAAATTATTTCAATCTTCGAGTTTTATGGCATTAAAAAAATATGATTTTATTAATCGAAACAAATTTTTTTTTTTTACTGAAGCCAATTTTCAAAGATCTTTCAAATGAAACTCTCACCAATCCATATGTAGGCTATGGACCTTAGCATATACACCAATGTACTAATGATTATCCTTATACGTCAAACAATTTTTATGCTCGAACATTTCATACAATAACGGGCATATAAGAACTGGTTTTAAACTTAAACCCAAATTTGACTCAATGATCAAATAGACTCTACTTTCAAGGTTAAGTAAATCTTAGACTAAACTCTCAACCTATTTTTATAATATTAACTGATATTAATTGAATTATTCAACTGTCAATACAATATTAGAAGCCAATATGTATAAAAACTAAAATATGACTTATGGTACATATGATGTATAAATCCAAATATCAACCCATGTACTTAAAATATCAACTATATTTTACAAATGGGAGCACTTACACACACCCGGAAATTCTGCCTCTACACACCCTAAGGATACCTTTATTTGTAAAATACTATGTTTTAAATATTTAGGAGTGTCAAAAGACCTTGAAGTCTTAAAGTATTTTTATCAGGTTATCGTAATTAGTCCGGATATTTAATTTGAGAAATTTTAAAAATACACAGTGCTTAAAAAATAACTATAAAGTTTTAAAATAAATTTTATTATTTAAATCATTCGAATGATTAGTTCATTTGAATGAATGAGGCCCATTCATTCGAATGAATGAGCCTCATTCATTTGAATGAATGGGCTGAGCAGTATTCCGTGTTACTGCTCAGCCTATTCATTCGAATGAATTGAAATTACACTTGGGCATTCATTCGAATGAATGGCAAAATGAACTGAGCATTCATTCGAATGAATAGAAATGCGGGGGTAAAATCGTAATTTCACCTGAAAATCCGATTTCAAGTGTGTAGAGGCAGGAAATCTGAGTGTGTGTAAGTGCTCCCTTTACCAATTATTTATAAAAAAAAAAAAGTGTTCTTTAGATTTGACTAATTTTTAAATCTGTAGCAACATAAATTAGAGTGAGGGTAGGGAAAGGTTCATGAGGATAGGTAGGTGATGGCCTAAGCATAGGTTTTGGAGCTTTGCTTTGTTTTTGCCTTAGGCAGATATGTGGTTTGAAATGGTGAACGTGGATGTATAGATGAGTAGGGTACAAGAGGCCAAAATAAGTCTCATGTGGTGGAACATAAACTAAGACAGCCTAACCAATTTAGAAATGTCATGCTAGGACAAATTTTATGCAGTAGTCATTTTTTTTTTTTTCATTAAAGTTCAAATGTATTCAATCGTTGCACCTAATTAGTTTTTTTTTTTACCTAAAAATCTCTCAATCCACACATGATAAGTAAATCTGTAGGGAGTGGCCCTTAGTTAGAGTCACTAAAGATTGAACCATATTTTAAAACCTGGCCATGGAGCGACTCGTCTTGAAGGAAGGGTGAGTTAAATAAGCTTCAACCGGGTTGACTCATAGTCAAACACATGCTATTAATATAATATTATAAATAATATTAAATTATTAACTAAAGTTATATTTCATAAAAATATTTTTTTCTTCTCACAAACCCAATTGTAAATACTAAAAATTAATCATCCAAAAATCATATTTTCAAAAGAACCAAAACCTTTATCTTCATTTTCTTCATTTAAAGAAACCAAGGATTTTTAAGGGTCACGGGTTTATTAGAAAAATCGGGTTGACCAGCACGTCGCAGAGAGTTTTTAAAGATTTTTAATCCAAAATAGTCTTAAAATGACCCGACCAGTGTTTCAAACAAGTCATGGTTCACCCACGGTCAACCCACAGGTCGATTCGGGTTTGATAACATTGGATTGAACCCAAGACCTCAATTCTGAAGTCTTATATAGAGTTTTTATTTGACTATTCTCACTCATCAAATTACATTTACTATTGGAATTCGGATAAGTTGGATTGAATTTTAAGTAAATTAAAGTTAAAATTTATATTACAATAATTTAAGTTTAAATTACATAGATTTTGAAAAATAAATAATAATCTATAAGGGCTCATTTAGGCCCTCAGAGCTTTGGAACTACTTAATTTTATGTCAATTACTATTATAATTTCTAATGTTAAGCTGCAGTTGTTTATTGTTTATTGTATACAATGTTCTGATAAATTTTAGCAACTAAGTAGCAACATTTTCTCATCATATAAACTATAGTTTAAGCCACTAACTCCAACATTATTTTACATAAATTAAATTCTAAATTATGATTTCATTCCTAATCAACTCATTATATAAAAGTCCATTAAAACGAATTTCAAAGTAAAACAACGAGAGAATTCTTCAATTCTAAACAACAAAAGAAATTTCAAAATAAAGGCAATAGGGTTTTGCTACGAGGAGAGGAGAAAGAGACATGGTTGAGGTTGGAAATGGTGAGTGATGAGAAAAACTATAGAGAATGATAATTAAATCGAAGAAGAATTTTTAAGATTTAATGATATATAGATATTAAGATTTTTAAATAAATATAATATACTATGTAATATATATATATATATATATATATATATATATATATATATATATATATATATATATATATTATTAAATACCAAAGGCCTTGAGATATAACTTGGGCTTCAGTCTAACTTAACCTTTTGGTCAAAATAAGCCTTAGAATGCGAGACCCAAGACAAACCTAGATTTAAAATAAACATTTTTTAAAAAAATTGGATCTAGGCCCAAGTAGATAATGATTCCAAACTGAGGCTAATTGAATAATTTATTGAGCACATGTGATGAATTTGAAGCTAAACTGACACCGATTGAATAATTTGAAGCTCGGATTAAAAAACGACCACCGATACGGAGCAGCTGTTACGCATCAATGGTAACCCACTCACTTTCTCTCTCCTCCGATTTTCTATTTTTATTTTTTCAAAGATGTCTAAATTTTTGAAAGAAAATGTAGAAAAATCTAAGCTTCAAGAATATGAAATTGTATCAATAGGATGCGGTCATTTAGATATTCAAATAATTTGCTAATTTCAAATGTTTGTAAAAAATTAATGAAAAAAATCACATTTTATCACTTCATTAACATTTTTTACATAAATAAACATTAAGAAAAGAATAACATTATTATATGATTTTGGCTTACTCTTTTAATTTGGTTTAAAAAATAAAAATTAAATTCATTAAATAAATTTTTGAAAATATACTAAATTCTAAAACACCCTCTAAATCATTCCAAACATAATAAGGACATTAAGATAAACTAAAATCATATTTCCTTTGCACAACAAAATTGTTTTTAAATTAAAAAGACGTTAGAAGTGCATCTCATATCAAAATTTCAAGAAATAATATCTTGAGGTATGAGGTTTTCTTTAAAAATCTAAGAAAAAAGCTTTCGTTAATAGTAGGTTTAGACCACCTTTTCGTATTATGCCTAATGGCTTGGAGTTTATGGTGCAGTTTTGTAAACCTGTTGGGAGTTTCTTGGGTCTGCCCCGGATCATGGGCGGAGTTCTTGGAATCCTGGCCTTTGGTTCGCCTACAATATAGAACGAAGCTTGTGTGAAACACTATTCCAGCCGCAGTTTTGTGGACCATCTGGAGAGAGAGGAACTCTAGAGTGTTTGAGGGAAGGAAGTTGGAATTCAATGAACTTTTTGAAACTGCCAAATGGAGATTAAGCTCGTGGTTGTGTGCTAATAAGGAATTCAAGGATTTCAAAGCCGAGGATTTACGTCTGTCATTGGATGGATGTCTGGGTCCCCCACTCAAGAGGGGAAAACCTACGGTTTGATGGGTCGCTCCCCCAGCTGGATCGTGAAAGTTCAATGTGGATGGGGCATCCAAAGGTAAACCTGGGCCGGCTGGAATAGGGGGAGCCCTTAGGAATCATCTGAGTTTTACTCGAATTGCTTTCTTGGAGTCTGTTGGGATCAAGGAGTCAAATGAGACAGAACTTCTTAGTATTAGGAGGGCCTTGTCCCTAGGGGTGTCTTTAAGGGGAGAAAGATTAATTATTGAAAGTGACTCTTCTAACGCTATCAAATGGGCCAAAGGTTTGAAGCGTCTCCCATGGAGACTAATTACCTTAGTGAGAGAGATTAAGGAGTTATTAGAGGGTCTGGATGTATCTTTCTCTCAAATTAGCAGGTCAGCTAATGGGGTGGCGGATTTTCTTGCAAAAAATGGGGTAGATGGGACTATTTGCGGCACATTCTTTTCACCGGGTAGCTAGCAGATTTCTTAGTTTACTTTGGTGTTATCTTATTTCCTTTTTCTCCTTTGTGTATCTTTACTTTGGGTGGGGGTGTAATGACCCGTTCCGAGTTTTATCGATTTTTTTGAGAGGTTTTCGAATCTCCGAGTTGTCTTTGGGACCTTGGTAGCGGTGAAGAGAGTGTGGACGCCGTGGTGGGGCCAGTTATTGATTTTCGAGTTTGAAAATCCAAAGGGCATTTTAGTAATTTCATAATTTTTACGTATATTGTTATGAAAAATTCGTTGAAAAATCACACTTTTTCCCGATCGACGTTTGTTATTCGAGATTTTTTGGGTTCTCAAATTCTTTGTATTTTTTTTCTTTTCTTTTGAAAAGAAATTTATTTTCAAAACCTTAGTGTATTAAAAAAAAAATGAAGATTGAAACCTTTTTCCCAAACCCTAACCCTCAACTCCCCTCACGCCGCACTGTAGCCGCATTGCTACAGTGCCCGTGCGTCTCCCTCCCTCTCTCTCAGTGGCTCTCCCCTCCTCCTTCAAACCCTAGGGAACCCTCCACCCTAGCCGTTGCCGCAGCCGCACCGACCCCCCTCTTCGGATTTTCTCCTTCTTCCCCCTCCGTTTTTCCCTTCTCCTTCTTCCCCATCTGCCGCCGTCTACTGCTCGCCAAATCGGAGGTTCGGGCTCCCAGCCGCCGATCCTCCAGTTCTCCCGCCTTCGATCGATCCGAGGTAATCGTTTTCCCTTCTCTCATTTCCCTCTCTCCGATTTCCTTCTCTCCCTTTTTCCCCCCTCTCTGGTTTCCTTTCTTTCTTCTTCTTCTTCCCCTCTTTCCCTCTTCTTCCCCTTCCCCTTTAGCTGAGTCACTCGGCCGCGAGTTGACTAAGCCGGGTCCCGATTTTGGACCCCAGTAACTCCACCCAGCCCACCACATCTAGCCCTGTTCGCCAGATCCGGCCCAGCCCGCCAGATCTGGTCCTGTTCGCCAGATCCGATCCAGCCCACCAGATTCGGCCCACTTCACCTGTTTTGGCCCGACCCAGTCAGGCCCGATTCGGACCCGACCTGTTCTCGGGCCCATTTGCATTCTTTGCCCAGTTTGACCCGTTTCATCCCAATTTCTTACCCACCTATTCTTGTTTCAACAGATTGAGCCCCTTCATCAAACCCCGGGACTCGTTTTCTCGCTTTGGATTTCAAGGACACACACAGGTGAGGGAACTTATCACTGTTTTAGCATGCATTCGCATTCTTAGCCTGTAATCTTGGACATCGAGTGACCTAAATGGGATCCTTTCGTTTATTAAGCCACTCGGTAAGGGAACCATTGAAATGAATATGTGGCAAGGGACCCGTTCGGGTTCACCCAAGTCAATTATATGCGATTAATATAAAATTCGGAATGAATGAATGGTTATTGATGTTTGAAGGTTGTTGAAAATATGTTGTGTTTTAATCATAACACATATATAATATTATGATGAATGAGACAAATGTAGAGGGATGTTGAACACAATAGTTGGAAGATGTTGTGATGTTTTTCGTGTTTACACATAATATGCATATGTAATCACATGTTGGATATAGAAGTATGAGTCTAAGTACTGCTATATGTCGTTAACCGCATGATGAGGCATGTTGTTGATATTGATGTCATATCAGAACATCTTGTGTTGTCATAGATGATCATGATATCATGTGCATGCATGAGAGGTTTGTTTATGTGTATACATTCATGATGATGAGATGAGTTTAGTGGTTGGGAGGACTTCCCCGTTACACTCCGGCGGTCGAGACCCCATAGGGGATGTGGGTCTCCCCGTTGTGTTCCGGCGGTCGAGGTGCCTACCCTAGAGTTTGTTTCCCCTTGAGCGTGGTCGAGGTAGTTTCCGACACGACTCGTGTGAGTGAGGCAGTTGTATATTCTTTAGTCTCCCGATGATACTGGTTGGGAGACCGGGGTTCGTTGGAGGACCTGATGTGGACTTTGGAGATAATTTCTTGGTTTTGGTTAATGGAATATCGATTAATAGAGTAGTTGAGTATCGTAAGCATGGATGTTTTATTCACTTGTGATATTTACTGCCCCTTTCATATGTGATCGATAACTACCTTGTTAATATGTGATATGTTCTCTCGCTAGGCTGTTTTGCTCACCCCTTACCTTTCAAGTATTCTGACCGCAGAGGGGCCACACGGGCCCCTTGAGCAAATACCAGGAGAGGAGTAGTAGAGAATAGAAGTTTATACTTATACTATGTTTGATGTTTGAGAACCTTAGTCACATAGGTTCAACCACATGTATATTTGGATGACTGTATAGCTTGTTGATTAGTTTACATTTGTGGTTCGTTATGTTTATTCTAATTTTGAACTTGTGGGATGTTGGACGGAAAGTAGTTACTCCGTTTCAAAAAAAAAAAAAAATTTGCTGTTATTCTTGTACCCGATATCTATCTTTTATAATCTTCTGAGGTTTTTCGGAGATAACGCATCTGTAATTGGACGGGACATTACAAGGGGGGTCTAATTCTCTTAGGCCACCTCCTCCTTTTGTAGTTTGTTGTACTTTTTATTATTAATAATAATCCATTCTAAACTATTTAAAAAAAAAAAAGGTTTAGTAACAAACTCTAGCTTCAACCATTCGAATAGTCAAAAAAGAGCCAGAATTAATGTATTTTTTAAGGATCAAATTCAACAAAAATGAACTTGGAAAGAGAGAAAACATGAGTGATCGAGATGAAAAGATCGGCTGCCTTTTGGTGTAATTTAGTTGTTCTAAGGTTTGTGGTGAAGGCCTATTACATAAAAAAAAATTGAATGGTGTGGGCCCCATATAAATCAAAAAAAAAAAAAAGTGGAATCTGACCATCCGTCTAAACTGTGCAGACAGGCGGAAAATCTAAATTTCCGCACGACATGTGCATTGTGCCCTTGACATCATGCCTGTGAACAGGGGTCGAAAGTTCGGCCTAGTCTAATTTTGATCTCGATCGAATTTTTCTCTTTCCTCATTTTTTTTAAAATTTCAGTATTTTTTTTTAAAAAAATCATTTAAAAAATAAAAAAGGCTATTTTTAAAAAAATTAAAAATATAAATATCGGTCGAGAATCGATTGGGCCCACGCTGATATTTATTTTTTAAAAATAAAAAATAAAAATCGGCCGATATTCAGCCAAACTTTTCTCTATCTGGCCGATACTATACGTATCAGCCGAGATATATCGACGTTGGAAATCCCGATATTTATCGGCCGATACGCACAGTATCGGCTGAATTTTTGACCCCTGCCTGTGATCGCACGACGTCTTGCCGAGCTATGTGGGCCCACTTCACTACGATGCGTAGCGCCCACAACGTAACTGTGCTCTAAATTCCATGCAGTTGCGGCCCCTTTTTTTCACCCTAGTAATGTTAAAGTTCAGAGCTTGTATTGGGCCCATATTTCAAGCCATTGGCTGATCAGATTTCTGTCGATATTTCTGCAAGCGCACTGATATTTTTCCGATAATTCCCATAGCTCCCGACCCTCAGACCAATATATTTCTGCCGGTATGAACTGATATTTAGTACAAAACTCGGACCCATTTACACCCTGGCCCAGTCCAGTTGTAACTGTTTCATCTAGAAGTAGACAATCCTGTTCTTGAATTGTTAAAAAAAAAGTTAAGTAGAAAGTACAAGGTGTTATGAATAAAAAGTTAAGGACAACAACTTAAGGACAGATATTACTTCCCGTCATTGTTTAAGTAGCTTTCACTAAATCTTACCAAAAAAAAATGTCTTCTAACTACCACATTTGCATGATTAAGACTAATCGGATTAATTAAGCCACTGTAACGACTTGACTCGTTATTTTGGGATTTTAGAGAGATTTATGGATCTTTGAGTTAATGTTGGAGGTTTGGTAACATTGGGTA
The DNA here is from genome assembly GCA_013350335.1 of Chimonanthus salicifolius. Lineage (NCBI taxonomy): Eukaryota > Viridiplantae > Streptophyta > Magnoliopsida > Laurales > Calycanthaceae > Chimonanthus > Chimonanthus salicifolius. The sequence goes on from CM023534.1 coordinate 24,744,765, forward strand.
GCAGGTGGGCTTCCTGGTGCGCCTCGGGTTTGCCTCATTTTGAGCTAAGAACTAGAAGGGTACTTATATTATAATTACTAAAATCTCCTTCGAGTCTCCAACTCAAAAACCCGGGACTCACCCGAGAGCCCACCCGCTACCCAATGTTATCAAACTCTCAAAATTAACTCAGAGATCCATAAATTCTCCATAATCCCAAAATAACGGGTCAAGTTGTTACAGCCCCGCTTTCAAGTGAGACGTAAAATGGGAGAAATCATAGCCGTGTATCTATTGATCATTGGTCCAGTTTTTTTCTCTTTTGTTGTTTACTAAATAATTAATTAAGAAGAATTTTGTAGAATTTTAGAAATGGGCCATGGCCCAGAAGTCCGAAAAGGCCAAGTTTTCAGAAAACTGCCAACCGAATCCTTCTTTTTGTAGTATATAAATGGAGTCACGTGTATGGTGAAGAATCCTACTACTTCCTATTGGCTATTGGAAGATATTGAAGCATATTATGCGATCATTAAACACATCCAGCGGAATCCTAATGTTGGATATAAATGGTTATCAATACCATCCAACTTGTTTGGACTATGGTCCCCTTGGGGCAATAATCACCATGAATTTTGCCATGTGTTATCTATAAGATCTTCCAGCACATACCCATTTTTTAATGGTCATTAAAATTTCTTAATTTGACAAGATTAGGTGTGAATCTCTCTTTGATGGACCACCCAATTTGAGCTAGCACAAGGTCCCATTTCATAATCATCAAAATACTCACTTTAACCAAAATTAGTACTATATCTACCTTTCACTCTCGACCTAATTTTAGTTAATTCTCATAAATTTTGGTCTCTCTCTCAATCGACACCTTTTCTTAATAAATTGATTTCTTTTATTTTGTCCTTTATTTTATTACAATAAATTAAAATATTAGTTTAAAATGAGAAAAGAAATAACTCAGATGACTTATTTTGATGGTCAATTTCCACATTTGTTTATAGGAGGTCTTGAGATCAAACCTCCTCGATACTAAAAAGGCCACTCTCCTTGATTCTATACCAGGCGTGTGAGAATTGAAAAGTTTACAAATGTTCCAAAGATTAGTTGGTGGAACATCTGAATTGGGACACTTAAATAGCTAGATAGCTTGATTTGAAATAAGAAAAAATTCAATTTATCTAAAAGACCCAAATCAATTCCTTTGATATGGCTATTCTAATCAACATTGTATTCTTAAACTACATAACAATACTCTTTTAATAATTTCAACAAATGCATTCACCTCGTGAATATATAACCTTTTTAAAACATACAAATCATTTGAGAATTTTGTGGTGTTTTCATGGGATCTTACACAAATGTCTAATATTTTTTTATATTCCTTTTTTAACTAATTTTATATAAACATACATACATTAAGTTGTTTACTAGATTTCTCCATCATATTTAAAAAAAAATTCAAAAATGTTCCTTTAAAATATTGAATGAGAGAAATTGTTGAGATTGCGATCTATTGCAATGATGCTTATGGTGTTTTTATTAAGTTTCAAAGATGACTAGCTTAATTTAATACTAGTAGGAAGCACACGTCAGAGATTTAAAAAAGATATTGATGATGTGTCCCAATACAGGTGTCCGTGATTGATACGGTTTTTTTCTCCTCGACAGTTTTTTCAAAAGATTTCAAAAAGAATTAGAGAAAATTCAAAAAAAAGTTGGACATCATTTTTATGTAATTGTATCATTATTTAACAGTAGTTTACATCTATTAATGGGGTGTTCAAGTTATGGAATTGAGATTTTAATCATTTGTCAAAATAAAAAATTGCCAAAAATTTCAAAAAAAAAGGGGGAAATAATTTCTAGTAATTTTCTAACATGAGTTTGATGTAGTTAATTAATACGAAATGATTATTTTTTAGAAAATTGACTTGTTCCTTAGAAAATTAATTGTAAAAATGAGGAAAAATTTGATTTCATATGTGAAAAATTAAAATAATTGAAAAGAATGTATAAAAATAATTACAAATAAAAAATGAGACATCTAACAATGAATAATAAATGAAGAAATGAATTTCTATAACGTGTACTCATGTAGTCGTATATGTTTTGAAGTTTCCTATCTTCAAAATTTGTAGTGTATAAATACCACAAATTTTGGGTCAATCCTAACAAAATAAGATCAAAATATATAATAAATAAGAATTAAATAAAGTAAATTACATATCTACAATAAAAAAAAATAGTTAATGAGAGATGTAATTTTTAAATAAATAAGTAAAATGGATAGATATATGATCGGTCATATTAGACCTTATATTGGGAGGAGATATGTTTTTGAGGTCGTGAGTGTGATGGGATGAGAGGATTTTCGAGCATAGGGCATCATATGGACTAAGGAGCAGTGCAATGGTGTAATTTTCTGTAGGGGAGTGTTCCTTTGAAGAATGATAAAGAAAATATAATGATAAATTGCAATTAGTAAAGAATAAATATCATAATTGCTAAATTTGTAATTTTTCCCCTGAATGGATATGAAGTGTTTGTTTGAATTTGGTTAAATGTGAATGCAATAACATAGCGTAGAATTGATGATGGATGATGAGAAATGTGAAACTACATGTGGGAAATATCATCACTGGTCAGAATTCAGATGCTTAAAACAACAATTGGGGAGATTTCTATTAGAAAGAGAGAAATTAAGAGAGACAAAGATTTGGAAAGAAAATCTCTTCCTCTTTTTACTTTTCTTTTCTTTTCTTCATCTTCTCAAAAACGCAATTGTTCAATCTATGGCTTGTTTTCAATGCTTGGAACTGCAGAATACAACTAAAGCAAGGAAGAAAGACTGAAAACAAACTGTCAAAAATCACCAGATAACCGTGTAAGTTCACGTTTTAGTTGACTGAACTGTGTGCAGTTTTTTCTCATAATTTCTAAAACTTTTTCAATCGATTGAATTGTATGAACATAGAATTCAGTCGACTGATTTATTCTCTAGTCTTTGTCTATTTTTACAGACAGAACATGTGGCTATTTCAGTTGACTAATTTCTTCTCTGGTCTTTGTCTATTTTTACAAACAGAACATGTGGCTATTTCAGTCAACTGAAACACAAAGTTCAATCGACTGAATTCTCAGTTTTGATCCTCCGAGTCATGGCTCCCCTTGTTTGGGGGATTTAGATCCCGTTAAATCTAGAAATTACAGATGGGGGAACATTGTGGTTCCCTTGTCCCGATTATACCACCTCAACTGAATTGGCAATTGTCCCTTCCTGTCGATGAGGAAAGAGTGATACTTTCCCCACCTAGTCTCCATCTCCTTTGTCTCCAGACTGTGATATTCAGACAGTGGATCTTCTCGCTCCACCCACAAATCATCAATGGACGGCAGTCGAGTGTCCTCGTCTGAGTCTTCATCAAATAAAGAAGGTTCAAGCAGCTTCAAGTTCTCAGTATTGATAATCGAGTACACCTACATGTATGGTGGTAGATCAAGTTGGAATGCATTGTCTCCAATCTTCCTGATGATTTTGAACGGCCCATATCGAATTGGTTTCATCTTCTTTCCATCTCCTTTCAATCGTTCTTTGCTCAGTTTCAACCAAACAAGATCACATTTTTGGAATGTGCACTCCACGCAATGTCAATCGTGTCGAGCCTTGCACATCTGTTCTGATGTTGCAGCTGTGATTCCACTTCCTTCAGCACCTTAGCTATCCGTTCTAGGAACCGTTGAGCTCTGGCCCTGTCCTCCTCTTCTCTTCCTCCCAACTGACTGCCCCAATGGTGAAAGTCAATAAAAAAGGTTTTGAGGCAAGTAGCCCAAACAGACTTCAAAAGGTGACTTTTTTGTCGAACCATAGATTGCACGATTGAAAGCGAACTGCAAATAAGGTAAGCTAGTATCCCAAGTTTTAGGATGCTTAGAATTATAGCCTCGTAGGATTTGCACCATCGTCCTATTCACAACCTTTGCATGTCCATTTGTTTGCGGATGAAAAGTTGTGCTCCGCTTCAGTCTGGCTTCCATTATACTCCACAAAGAGTTCCAAAAGATGACTTATGAACTGACTATCGATCCCAGATAATCAAAGTAAGCAGTCCAAAAAATTTCATACATGTTTAAAGAACAACTTCGTTGTTATCTCTCCTGTCACCATCTTCTTACATGGGATGAGTTCTATCATCTTGCTGAACAGATCCACTATGAAAAAGTCTTCGGTAAGCCTCCCAAAAAGTCCATTGAAATGCTCTTCCAGGACATCATAGATACTGGCAATGGTGTGTACAGTCCTAACTTCCTATTGGAGGGCTTTAATGTGTTGCATAACACGCAACCTCTGATATAACAAGCCATATCATGTTGCATATTTGGCCAAAAGACATATCTCCGTGGATTAAGCAGGGTCTTCTTAACTCCAAAATGTCCTGCCACTCTTGATGTATGATCCTCCCGAACCCACTATAACCTATCCCGTTCTTTTGGTATAACCAACTGTGAACCTTTATACATCAATCTATCCTTCAATGTAAACTCTATAGTTTGTCCATGTTGTAGCTTCTCAAATGCCACTCTGAAATCCTCATCGATGTCATAACCTTGTGTGTACTCAGTATGGGCCATGGGCTGAATCTGCATTGCCACTATGAGAGTGGAGCTACTCTGTGAAGGTGGTCTAGACAACATATATGTCAGCTTGTTGGTGGCTCCTTTATTGTACTTTATAACTAAATTGAATTGTTGCAGATATGACATCCATTTCATGTGACGAGTTTACTGCATTTTAGACTGTGTCTGTAAAAACTGAAAGGGTTAGTGGTCGGTATGGACTAGGACATCCTTCTCCAATAAGTATACATGCAAGTGCTTCACCGCTTTGGTGCAAAGCACACATCTCTTTATTATATGTAGGGTAGTTCAACACTGGTCCACTGAACATCTCAGAATGGTAAGTTGCTGGTCTTCCATCCTGCAACAAAACAGCTCCCATAGCATATGTTGACGCATCCGTCATAACTTCAAAAGGTCGATGCAAATTAAGTAATGCTAAGACTAGGGCTTCAGATATATTCCGTTTCAACAATTAAAATGTGTATTCTTGCTTCTTTGACCACTCAAACTTCTGATTCTCCTTTGTTAGTGCATTCAAAGGCCCCGCAATCTGAGAGAAATGTCGAATGAACTTCCGTTGATACTTACAAGCTCCCATAAAACTTCTCACTTCAGTCATTGATCGAAGTGCTGGCCATTACGTAATGACCTCAATTTTTACTGGGTCAATTTTCAACTCCCCTGCTACCATTATGAACCCCAAGTACACCTAAGACTGCTTCCCAAACTCACATTTCTTCCCATTCAGCTGTAGTTGATTTTTTTAACACCCTAACACCTTTTTAATGTGATGAATATGCTCCTCCCATGTCTTACTGTAAATAAATATGTCATCTAAATAAACAATAACAAAATCTTCAATGAAAGGATGGAGTACCTCATTCATCAATTGTAACGACTCGTCCCGCTACGGGCACGATAAAACTGATACAAGCTCCTAAAAACAATCCAATACATTTTCGGATATCTCTTTTTTTTTTTTTTTGTGGGAGACACCGCTCCCGCAACCCACACTAACCAAGGTAATTCACCAGTAAACCAAAATCCAAGGTATAATCTTGCACCATATTCGCCAATCACTCCATCGGGGACGTGACAAACAAGGCGTCTCTACCACATACACTCCCAAACTCAAACCACGATGAAGCTCAAAGTCATCGAGGGAGTCACATATCTGAATCAGGTCAAGTCTCCAAACCAAAAACCAAGGGGTACTATCACATCACTCGCATCTTTAGGATATATCAACCCATGCGAGATGTTGCTACCACACTCAGATTACTGCACTGAAGTCGTACTCTGGTCAAATACTCTGACTTCCCACTAGCAAGATACTTCGGGTCTTCAGCATACACATTGACAACGGAGATAAACAATCTGCTCACCAACACTTAGTCCTCCAAAGTCTCTATCACGGGTCGGGGAATCTCTAAGGTCTCCAGGTTACCATTCTCGGTACGGTTTCCCCTATTCTACAAGTACTCATTCTCACCACGAGTCAATCCGCAAAACGAAAATCTGACCAAGCTCAAGGGCAACTCCATCAGGCTTACCACAACAACTTAGGGAGGTCCAAGCACTACCAAGGAGCTAGGTTCCACCTACCCTATCACACAGGGGATGAACCTAATCTCTAATCATTATCTCACACACCTCCGACCCATGCACAGTCCGAGAGTTGAACCGTGCTCTGATACCAACTGTAACGACCCGTCCCGCTACGGGCACGATAAAACTGATACAAGCTCCTAAAAACAATCCAATACATTTTCGGATATCTCTTTTTTTTTTTGTGGGAGACACCGCTCCCGCAACCCACACTAACCAAGGTAATCCACCAGTAAACCAAAATCCGTAAACATCAATTATAAATTTCAAATTATAGCATCAACCCATTATTATATTCATCTGACTCAGTGAAAAATACATATATCTCAAATATATTAACAGGTCCTCAAATACAAAATGAAACCAAGACAAGTACAAAGCTGCAGCTCTACGCCCAATGTTCGATTGAGGGTCCCGCCGGTCCTCCCTCTATGAAGCACCTGTGAGGCAAGGGGGTGAGCTCTACATGCCCAGTGAGGGTAACACATGCACCAAATGTCACCAAGCATACACGGCATAATATCATATGGACACATCAATGTCTAGGATGTCTACATGCACAACCATGCACACGTATACCCTACCCCTAGCACAGGGCCCACGTCAGCCAGGTATCTAGAACCTCCTCTAACTAGTGCAATACAACTCCTTATGTACCCAACCACAACAGTCTACCCATCCACGGATGCGCAGACTGATTCTCCGCCAGATCGGAATCTCTAATCCTCGACTAGACATATGACTCTCCCATGACAACCCGCACGCATGCCACGACCAACCCAAGAGTCGGACTCACTAGAATCCCAAATTGATCACCACACGGGAGTAACCACCTCTCCAGTCCTCAACGAACTGCCAACCAGACTCATCTATGGTTTCATCAACCAAGCACCAGAGTGTCGGTAGTCAAACCTAAAATCTCGGACCCCATATGCTGGTCTCCACACGATTGGTGCATCCACCTCTCATAGAATTCTATAGGTCTTCTACTGAATGAGCCGGCCAAATTCCCTCGTTAGACGCCCATAAATTCCTGGTGAATCAACACCCACAACACAAGTCTCAACAATGAACCCCAATACCATAACCGCGGGTAAACACACTACCACATCGCACTACAGGCTGTCCCCACCGCATCATCCCTCAACCTAGGCGAGCACCTCCTCAGCCTACTCGGTCATCCAGGGAATCACAAACCATACCAGCGGGAGCTGTCCCTCACTGCATCGTCCCTCGACCTAGGCGAGCACCTCCTCAGCCTACTCGGTCATCCAGTGAATCACAAACCATACCAGCGGGAGCTGTCCCTCATCGCATCGTCCCTCGACCTAGGCGAGCACCTCCTCAGCCTACTCGGTCATCCAGGGAATCACAAACCATACCAGCGGGAGCTGTCCCTCACCGCATCGTCCCTCGACCTAGGCGAGCACCTCCTCAGCCTACTCGGTCATCCAGGGAATCACAAACCATACCAGCGGGAGCTGTCCCTCACCGCATCGTCCCTCGACCTAGGCGAGCACCTCCTCAGCCTACTCGGTCATCCAGGGAATCACAAACCATACCAGCGGGAGCTGTCCCTCGACCTAGGCGAGCACCTCCTCAGCCTACTCGGTCATCTAGGGATCACAACTCTGTCAGCGGGAGCTGTCCCTCACCTCTCCATCCCTCGACCTAGGCGAGCACTTCCTCAGCCTACTCGTTCATCTAGGGATCACAACTCTGTCAGCGGGAACTGTCCCTCACCGCTCCGTCCCTCGACCTAGGCGAGCACCTCCTCAGCCTATACAATCATCTAGGGATCACAACTCTGCCAGCGGGAGCTGTCCCTCACCGCTCCATCCCTCGACCTAGGCGAGCACCCCTTCAGCCTACTCGGTCGTCTAGGGATCACCTCACCCGTTACACATTCGGGTACTGGAACCGCCAGGGGCTTCTAAGGTTACCTTGGGTGAACCAATATTCAACCTGATGGCCTATCTAGGGTCAACATAATTACTCCCCAATTAGTCCTTATCTGGGACTCCAAGGCACCTTGTTCTCTAAGTTAGATCACGCCTCTCTAATAGGTACGTCCGGGAAATATAAGACGGACCGACCATTTGATCCACGCAAGGGTTACGACTACCCTTTTCCAGTCACAAGGGAGTCTGAATCCCAACCATGCATCCACTGTGTGGTCTCACATAACATCCGCACCCTAACTACCTGACAAGCTAGGGGGAGTCTCTAAATCCTGATGTGGCCTAGTACCCATGCCCCACCGGCATCCCACATATGCTAGCTAATATAACATGCACATTTAACTCTACACTTACACATGCTATCAACATAGTTTGTCACATAGTAATCAAGTGTATGTATCACTATTTATCACTAGTTGATATGTTAATGTTCAAGCATGTTCTGACATCTAGCAGTCCAAACTAATTATCACATGATCATATGGTATATTATCAACAGAATACCTCACACCGTAATCAAACACATACCATCACATATTACATACATTCGCATGTTGACATATTAACATATTATCAATAAAATAAACTCCAATCAGGTCACCACACAATCAATCAATTACGACATCAGATAATCAACTTGCATATACCTCTACGGGCATCGGGTACAAATACATTCGGATGGGGGCCCGCCACATAATGATATCAACAGTTCCCTTGCCGAGTGGCTCATAATACAGAGGACCCGCATTCGTCGCATTTTGTACCCGCACATACGATAAGGAAGTAAAATGCATAGATGCATGCTACAGCGGTGGTGAGTTCCCTCACCTGTGTGTGCCTCAAAATCCAAAGTAAGAGAGACGGTACGCTGGGTTGAAAGGAGCTCAATCTGTTGAAAAAGAGCAAGGGAATAAGCAATTGGGCAAAAAGGGTCAAACAAAACCTGGAGTGCAAACGGGCCCGACGGGCCTGAAAACTAGGAAACTGGGCCGGGCCGAACAGAACTGGGCCGGGCTGAACTGGGCCAGACCCAAAGCTGGGCCGAACCCAAAACTGGACCGAATCGGGCCGAACCCAGCGAATCCGGCCGGATCAGGCAAGCAAAGTAGGTCATCGGGTCCAAAGTCGAACCCGACTGAGTCAACTCGGCAACTCCGAGTGACTCAGCTGAAGGAGAAGGGGAATGAGGGAGATGAGGGAAAGAGAAGGGAGGAGAAGGGAAAACAGGGAAGGAGGGGAAAACGGAGAAAGGGAAGTACCTTGGATCGGACGGCGGCGATCGATGACAACTAGATCTGAAGGACCCATGGCTGCTCGGGCCGAGGGGGAAGAGCGGCGGCGGCTGCAAGGCCTTAGGGTTTCCGAGAGAAGGGAAGGAGAGAGGAGAAATCAAGGAGAGGGATTGAAGGGAAGAAGAGAGAATCGAGAGGGAGAGAGAGAATGAGAGCGGCGGGAAGATGGAAGAGGGAGAGGAAATGGAACGGCGGCGGCGGGATTAGGGTTAGGGTTTGAGTAAGAGGAGGGGAGAAGAGGGGTAGAGAGGGACGGGAGAGAGAGAGGAATCGTGGCACTGTAGCTGCGCTACAGTGCCGCGCTGGATGGGGGAAAGAAAGGGGGGTTAGGGTCATTTTAAGGTTTTGTCTTTTTTTTTTTTTTAAATAAAATAAAATCTTAAACTTTTCAAAAATAAATAAATAATTTAAAACTCATAAAAAAAATCAAACGTCAAACATCGAGGAAGAAAACGTGTGATTTTCAAACTTTTTACATGGTAAAATATTCGATGATTCAAAATTAACAAAGTGCCCTTCGAGTGTCTGAGCTCAAAATCGGGCAAACCAGGACCCAACACGGGGCCCACACTTTCCCCACTGCTACCAAGACTCCAAAACTCCGAAATATCGGGTCGGGTCATTACATCAATAACATGAAGGTTGCATGTGCATTGCACAGCCCAAATGGCATGACTAGCCATTCGAACAGCCCTTGTTTGGTTTATAATGGAGTCTTTGAAGTGTTTTTTTTTTGTGAACCTGGACTTGATGATGGCCCAATTTCATATCCAACTTTGTGAAGTAGTGGGCTCCTTCTAGTTGATTCAACAAATCATCAATCCTCAATAATGGATACCAATTCTTTGAGGTAATCTTGTTTAATGCCCTGTAATCGATGCATATTCTCCAACCATTTTCCTTCTTCGGCACCAACAACACTGGAGATCCACAGGGTGAACAACTTGGTTTGATAACTCCGTACTCCAAAAATTCTTGGATTTGCTTACGAATCTCATCATTTTCTATTACGGAGGTACGGTACAAACTCAGGTTAGGTAGAGACTCATCTCGTACCAGCTGTATATCGTGTTTTACAAGCCTTCGTGGTTCGAAACTTTGAACCTCCTCAAATAGCTCCTTGAAAATCAATTTCACTTTTTCAATCTCAGTCTGCTGCTTAGGGTTTAGGGACATTGCAGAGAATGTCACTGTTGCTGGGGTTGCTCCTGTGGTCTAATCATCAATAAGACAAACTTCCCGTAAGCATTCACCATTCTTTTGGCCTAAGTTGTCGTGACCAAAGAAGTGGTAGACTGGGGTTTGAGGTCCCACAAATATGGGCTATCCAGAATTACAAGACACACATCCAAGGGTACCACCTCACATGTAACATCATCAATATAATTCTCAGTAATAGAAAACTTGAAGGTACACTACTTGGTGATCTTTATCTCCATATCCTTTTGTATTCATCCCGACGGATAGGGTCGTGGATGTACCCAATCCCATTTTTTGCACCAAACATTCTGAGATCAAATTCTTCTGACTTCCAGGGTTTACTATGGTTTTAATGATACTATGCTTCACTTGTATGCTCAAGTGATAGAGTTTTTCTCTTAACTCGGAGTCCTGAGAGATTTCAACAGCCATTGCCATGAAAGAGAGCTTGCTATTAGTTTTCTGTAGCTCTTGGATTTCCTCTACCTCATGGGCATTCAACACTGCCTCTTTGTCCTTCTTCTTGGGTTGCAACTCGGGATGAAGTTTCCAGCAACTATCCTTCGTATGCCCATTGGTTTTACAATGGTCACAAAATAAGCTCTTGGCATTACCCAACTTCTTCTTGATGGATTCCTCCTTACTAGTGCTCTTCATTTCAACTCTACCCCCGTCTTTCTGCTTGACTTCACTCCTATCCGATTTCTTGTTTTTCGCCTCAATGGAAATAGCTTTCACTGTAGCCTCATCGATGGTACTAACTTTGAAGAGTTTTAACTCTCTCCCGATGTAATTCGCTAGCCCACCAACATACTTCATGAAAACATCGAAGTCTTCGATGGAGATTCCCAATTCAGCCAACATCTTCCATGATTTTCATTTTCTAACATAAACACAAATTTCATGAAATATCCATCACAATTATACCTTCAAATTTTATAAATCACAAATGGAAAAGAAAAATGAGGTATTTAGTTTTTAATACCTTAACAATCAACTTTTTCTTCAATAATCTCAGCAAAAACATTTCCAAACCGAAGATCCAACATCTCAATTGATGTTGGACGGTGGAGATCTCAGAAAATCGGTTAGAAATCCATTAAAATTGAGCTCAAAATCGTTGAAATGGTGAGTCTACTTCTTAAAAACCCTCATCAGCGGCTGGTGAGTGATGGAGAATTTGAAGGAGGACGAAGGAGAGAGAGACCCATTAACGCTTCTCTTCTCTCGTGGGCCCCACACAGTAAATTTTTTTGTTATGATTAATACGGTGCCCGAATTAAGTCATACTCGACGGCCAATTCGAGCACCGTATCGACTGAGCTTATCTTTTATTTATTGGTTGTATTATTTCCTATGCCACACGCTTTGTATATTGAAGTTAGTAAAAAAATTATAGTGAATAACTTTTCTTTAATTCACACATTTCCGTATAGACATTTCTATTTTTAAATACTAATAAAAGATTTTCGGTCATATTCCTAACAGTGAACGAAATCCTTCTAACCACCAAATCACATCTTAAAATCTCTTTTTTTATTTTTATTTATTTATTAGACAACTTTTACCTTTTTTATTTGCCAACATAGAAGCAAATCACAAACTATCAATGCCTGAACAATCAAGATTTATTTGATGGCCACCTTAAACCATCTCTTTGAAGTACAAAGATCCATGGGGCACTAAGGTCTGGATTTAAAAAAACACTATCTCTTGTCAGGTCATTAGACCATTGCATTCTGTGATCTAACCCAACAATTAATTGGGTTGATCAAGGGCCAAATTGGACCAAGGTTGATGACTTTAAAATAGAGTAATATTGTTTGTTGTACAAACATATGATTCATGCACGCATACATAGACATGTATATGAATAAAATTTTAGATAATCTTTTTATGATAGAAATTATGCTTAATGGACCACAAAATGGACTGTATTTGGACCTCATAAATATATGGCCCTAGTTAGGAGACACCATTATTCAGTCTGGCTTCAATTGACTAACCCTTGGGCCTGGGAAGTGATTTGTGCACTGGTACATTTTCTAAGTGAGGAATAAGATGATATAATTGTAGAATTTTTCCTATTTTGCCTTTTACTTTAAAGATAAAATGAGAAGACATCGTCAAATTCTCTTCTTAAAACTTAAGAAAAAATAGGAGGGTACATATCGCTTCCCCTTAGGCATTGGGGTACAATTTTTTATTCTTTTACCATTGGCCTACTCTAATGGAAAATTATATTCCATTAAAATGAGATTTACACATGGGCCCTTGCCATTTAGTTGCAATATCATCACTTGATTAGGATGTTATAACTTTTAAGATAAATTACTTAAGAAACAATCTCTATTATTACTAACCTTAATTGTATAAACCCCAAGGTAAAATCAACCCATAAACATGAAAAACTTTTAAATCACAAACCTTTCCTATCTTCAATTTGCTAAAAAAAAGAGACAGACAGAGATAGAAATTGGAATGGGGATTGCGACATTTTATCAATCAAGATAAATAAGGGAATGAAAGGGCTATTCATGTCAAGTGCAAAATATTTAGATTTTATAAGAATGGGATTAGAATTGCAATGGCTGATATTCTATCAAATTTCAACTCAAATTGCTAAAAGTAGAATATCCAGAGTTCAATTTACAAAGGAATGAAAGGCTTCAAATGAAGATAAGGTCAAAGAGAAGGTGCCATGGTCATTCAGATTTTCAAAGATGATTGCCTTATAATACCAATAAAAAGGATACAGTAAGAGTTTTAGCCATATGCTTTTACAAGATTCTGACCTTCCACCTAATGGGTCCCACTATTAGGAATGATCCTGTCCACAGATTGAATTTCGTGAAAAGCTCTAGATTTTAATGTCTAGTTGTCTATTCACATCTAACAAAAAAAAATTAACTGATGCAGAAAAATAGAGAAAATAAATCTTTTGCTCATATATTATTTTAGAGAATTCTGTATCGGAGCAACAGTAAAAGTTTTACTGTTACTCCCATAGAGAATTCTCTAAAATAATATAAAATATATCAATAATGCTAACTCTTTTTTTAAGATTAAGGTTTTTAAGTGTTTTACCTGACTAATTTTTAAAGATGTGTAAATATTTCAATCTTCACGCGTCAGATATAGAATAATAAAGAGTGATCATTTTTGTGCGAGGAGACTTGATTTCAAGACTTTCTATAAACATGGCAAGTTTTGACCATCAAACAAATCACTCGCAATTTTTCAATAATGTGAACCTTTGTTATGGAGTGACAACTTAAGAGAAATACGGGTCTAAGAAACATGGCCCAAACAAAGATGTAAAAGCCCAATACCAACATAGATACTGTATAGACGGCCAATTGAAAAGGGTCAAGACCAACATAGATACTGAAATTTATTTTATTTTATAAAAAATTCAGTATGCAGCTACCATATAATATGATAAAACTATATCAATTCATATTTTAAAATATGTTCTCAGTAGATATGATATGAGGAGGTAGTTGGGGAAAAGTTTTCCATTAAGAATTGGGGATGAAAAACTGTGTGCCCATTGAGGTTTATTTTTTTTCTTCAAATGTATCAACTCAAGATGATTAATATACTATTTACTATTGTACTGGCTTTTTAAATAATTTTTAAAATATTTTGTTAAAATAAAATTAAAAAAATGAAAATTTGTATAATCAAATTTTATATGAATGACTCAAAGTGGAGGTTTATGTGGTATATATAGTGCGTTGATGTTTAAAAATATGTATCATGTTAACAAATTATGAAATATTATAAATAAATAAAAACCTATATAAGCGAACATTCAACGGGCATTTCAATGGGTTTGAATGATACTTACATCATACATGCCAGTAAGAATGGCTAATATATAAAATTTATAAATCATCAAAAGTGATTTTTCGTAGACTCCATAAAATACCAATAAAGCATGGGTTTTCATTTGGAAAAAAAATTAAAGTACTTTCAGAGGTTAAAATGTCCGTTGTGTTTGGATGAAGGGAAAATTTTACGAATATTATTTCGAATCAATTTTGACAAAGGTTAATTTGGATATTATGAATATTCTTTTCTTGAAAAGCAGTTTTAAGAGTTGGAGGAAAGAGAAAAAAAGTTGTCTCCACCCGTTAGTTACCAAATAAGTGACCCTCTATTACCATCCATCGAAACGCAGCCGTTGTGGATTAATTAATCCATTGAAATTATCTTTCCTTTTTTTTTGAAGAAAGAAGTTTTCTATTCATGGAGATCAAGGCTACACTGAATATTGAATTCCAATTTAGGATTTTATGGGCATAAAGTTACCTTAGTAGTTTGAATCGGGCATATACTATTTCTTGAGATGCTCTAGGTTTAGCGTTTTTCTCTTTTCAAATATCTTGTATTGAGAGAGGCACGCCGAAGAGCTAAAATTCTTAAAACTCTATTATAAGTTTATAACCCTATTTTCAAAGGCAAGTATGATGTGAAATTTCTCCAAAATATCATGAAGGATTGATTATGACGCAAATCACCTTATTTTTTCAAAAATTTAAAGGCTTTGATGGTCAAAAAAATGGAATAAAATGATAAAAGAAAGAGTAAGATAGGATTCTGAACTCAAAAGTTGACAAAAATACAGAAATATGAATATTTTTAATGATTATGTAGAATATATACGATAATGCAATCACCAACATTAAAAATGATTTGTGAGCCTAATCTGGTGTACTCTAATGACAACATTCAACCCACCAGATGAGTAGTCCAAGTGGTCCTTGGCATGGGATTTGCTCTCTCATGTTCCGAGATCAAACCTTGGTGCTACTACCTGACTTATCCGGATCGACTGAGTGGGCAATGGCAGTGCGGGCCCCGTACCTCATGGATACCCTCGTTATCCAAAAAAATGAGAGAGTTTCCAATTGAAGTAGAATTGCATTAAGGATCTTTTTTAAACCCATAGTTTTTTTGTGACCTCCTATAACGCAACATCAAGAATCCAAAATGAAATGTCGTGATATGCTTTTCATAAATAATTTAGTTTTAATTTGTAAGATAAAATATCAACTCAATAGTTAGTTGGAGTACTAGCGGAAAACTTTTGTGATAAATCGTCTAAGAATTAATAGAACTAACACATAATACATATAGTGTAACTTTAGTTGAATAGAAGATAAAGAGAACACACTGATTAAAATTGGAAATGACTTTGTGATGCACTATGATAAATTTAGATACTTGAGATATATAGTAGAATTTCTTAAAAAAAATGGACTCAAATATAGCATATAGGAAGCAAGATGTCAAAATATAGACAACTAGTAGAATTTTATATGATAGGAGAGTCTTGTATCATTTAAAAGGAAAATTTTATAAAATAATTATTACCACCTTCAATGCTCTATGGAGAAAAGTATTAGACAAAAAAAAGATAAAAGAACAAAGTTAAGGTGATCGAGATGAGAATAATAAGTTGGACAAAGGATAGAGTTACAAGTGGTCATATTAGAGGCAATTTAAGAATAGTCTCAATAGATGCCAAAATGATAGAAACTCATTTGAGGTGATTTGGACATATCAATAGAGATTCTTGAATATGTAAAATTGAGAGAGTGTAGGTATAAAGAAGAGGGGTAGACCTAGAACAATATGGAGGAAAATACATAAAAGGCATGATATAGAAATATATGATTTTGTTAAGATTAAATAGAGAAATCAAAGTCAAAATTCGATAATAATTAAAAATTGGGAAGAAGAATTAAAAGAGAAAAATAGACAAAGTTGCAGCATTAGCTTATCTACATTGACTGGGTCGATTAGCATTTATTAAGGCTTACATTTAGCTTTATTTATCCTCATGAGGGCTCCTACTCTGCTCATATGGATTAAGCCCAAGGCCCAATAAATACTAAATGTATGTGTTTTTTTTTATCACTATATCTACAATTATACTTAGTGGTTATTCTATTCAAATATGAACCTTTTAAACAATAAATCTTTGTAGTAGGTTAAGAATTGAGTTAGATAAATTGCTAGAATGTAGTTCATATAATACCAATAATCCAGTCATTAAAATAGGAATTTTAAATATTAATTATTATATATTTCACAAGTAATAAATGAAATAAAATATATGTGGACAAAGGTTTTAATTAATTAGTGTTTTATATTTTATAATAAAACTATTAAAATATTAGTCATTAAATAAATTTTGATCAAAACACTCTAAATAAAGTGAAAGAAAATGATAAAATAGAAGAAAATAATTTATAAAGTTGATTTTAGATGAATAAAATTAGTGGTTTTGATGATAAAGATTAGAATTCAGCATATGAGTGTATCTCAACTGGTTAACCTCTTGTCTCTAAAAGTAGAGGTTCTAAGTTAGAGCTCCTGTGGCTTAGCCTAGTGTACTCTAAGGGCAGTAGATATCACCTCTGGGGGTTTTACGGTGGGTTTCTGACAGTTTTCCATATATAAATTCAAAAAAAAAAATAGAATTATTTTTATGATGAATAATTCATAATGTTATAATTTGATAATGATAAAATTAAATATTTGGAAAAACTATCTTATCATGTTAAAATTAGCCAACAGCTAAATTATGGATGATTTAAAGCATTCCGAAATTTCAAATTTTGTTTAGATACAATTATACATGCTGAGAGTGGTGAAGCCATGTGTGAGAGTCAAGTCCACATTGCCTTGGGAGCACAAAATATAAAAATATATTTGAAATAATTCAAGGGAAAAGACTAACTTTCGCTTTGACCTCTCTCTCTCTCCAGCCCCACTAACACACTACACTTTCCAGTTTACAGTTTACACTTTCCACGCTCCTCTTTTCTCTCTCCCTCTGCTCTCCTCGCTCCGCATATTTCCCTCTCTCTCTCTCTCTCTCTACACACTACAGACCCAACACACTTCTTTTTTTCTCTTCTCTGAGCTAAAGCAAGGCACCTTCCTAAAGTAACAAAACCCTAAAGTTCTGATCTTTGAAGGCAGGTATTCTTTTAAGCATCCTTTTTCCTGTTGCTTTTGGAAGTTTTATCCCTTCTGTTACTTGTTTCTGCATCTGGGTCCTGTTGCGTTCTTGATCTGTGCTTGGGTTTGGACGATCCAATATGCCTTTCTTCATGACTACAAGATCAGTATGTTTTTTCTCCTCAACATGGATCTTGGGTTCTTTTCCTATTTACTCTTTTGTTTTCTTGGTTGTTTCTTCAACAGGATTCTTCTTTTATCATGGGAAGATTGTTTTTGGTGATTGAATCTTTTCCTTGTTCAATATCTGATTTTTGTAGGTGGGTTTCTCACTTTTTTGGGATTTTGGCTTCCTTTGTTTTGGAAAGGCCGATGTATTTTGTAGGTTTTCTTTGGGCTGATTTCTGCTTGTTTTGCTGTTTGATGTGCAAAGATTGCATCTTTTTCTGGGTCGATGTGATCTTATGTCGATGAGTTCTTTTGAGATGTTAAAATGAAAAACTTTTTTTCTTTTTTTTTTTCTGTTTTTGAGTTCTGTTTTGGTTTTTTATTCTCATTTTGATGAGGAAGGTTCCAATTTTCATTTACTGAATGTAATACTGTAAAAAGTTTGTTTAATTGATGTTGAGTTTCGTTTATATTTGTTTTTTTTTGGTAAAGTTTGAATTTTGCTTTGATCTATATGATCCATCATTTCTTAAATACTTAAAATATATATATATATATATATTGTTTCTTTTCAAAAAAAAATCTGTTGTTTAGATGGATTTTTATCTTTTCTGTCTTCTGTTTGCCTGTTTATTGTGGAATGACTGAATGTGATCTAGATAGGAGTGACTTTCGATTCTTGAATCCTCAATTTGTTGGTGGATTGTTTGAGTGTGTTGGCATTTGGTAAAGGTGGACATGTAATTAGGAGTGTTGTCTTCTTTTTTCCTGTAAAGAATTTTTTTTTTTTTTGTTTGTGGGGGGGGGGGAAGGGTAGGTTTAGATTTTTATCGTTTTTCTAATGAACTGAAGTATTGAAATTCAATCTGCATGAGCATGCTTTTTGTTGCTTGAATTCAATTTTCTTGTTGTTGGGATCTTGGTTTCTTTATTAGTTTATGCAGGGATCTTGCGTGTTTCTTTTTATATTTATTGTTGTTCCTTATTTATTACCTTTAGTTGTGTGATGTGATCTTGATATTTCCATGACTTTCTGTTTTTTCTTTTATTCTCATTCATGCTATAAAAAATCTCAATCTCTTTCCTTTTACTCCTTCTATAGAATATATATTCTTACTTGATGCTCTTGAAAAATGCAAATATCAGGAAAATCATATAGCTATGTTTTCAGGCAAGAATGTTTAATAATTCATGGATGTTTACCTTTACAGTAATTAATATATAATTGCAGAAATTGGCCTGCATTGGATTCAGAAGTTGTTGATGGAGAAGCGTGAATTGGTTGATTTAAGTGAGAGGGAGGAATTGTGGTTAGTGCATTTGGGGGTTGATTAATGGCTATATGTTTGTTGATCTATCCAGAAATCTGTCTCTTTACCCATGGCTTCAAAGCCTTGTTCTAAAGTTTGCTTTGATCACAAGCAAAAGACATCTGTTGCTCAAATAGTAGAACCAACCACTCGCAAACCTTCACCTTTACAAATACCGAAAGCAAGCAAATCAGCACCAGTTACGCCAAAAAAATTGCCAAGATCCCCTCATCAAATTGTGTCAAAGCAGTTCCCTGCAGAAACTTTAGAGAACCAAACACCTGATAAGACTACTTCACAACTTTCAGCTCCTAGTGATTTGAATTGTTCGGTAGGAAATCTCAAACAACCAACCCAATTAGCTGATGCTGTAGAAAAGCTTCAAATTAATGAGACTTCGGGCACTCTGGGAAGTGGGGAAGATCAGGAAAAGAAAACATCTGAATGCAACAGCCTAAAGGATAGCTCAGCGACTGCTAAAGTGAGTGATGGGATCAGCAGTCTTGCTAAGACCAGCGGAAGTGCAAAAATCAGTGACCGTGCTGATTTTGCCGAGAGTGGCAAGAGTAGCATGTGTCGAGGCAGTACAAGCAGTGATGTGAGTGATGAGAGTACTTGTAGCAGCATCAGCAGCAGCATTAACAAGCCCCACAAGGCTAATGACTCGAGATGGGAAGCTATCCAAGCAGTCCGGGCAAGAGATGGCGTTTTGGGCCTGAGCCATTTCAGATTGCTGAAGAGACTAGGATGTGGTGACATAGGGAGTGTCTATCTATCTGAGCTGAGTGGGACCAAGTGCTATTTTGCCATGAAAGTTATGGACAAGGGGTCACTGGCTGGTCGTAAGAAGCTTCTTAGAGCTCAGACAGAGAGAGAGATATTGCAATCTCTTGATCACCCATTTCTTCCGACGCTGTATACACATTTTGAGACTGACAAGTTCTCGTGTTTGGTGATGGAGTTCTGCCCAGGAGGAGACCTGCACACTCTTCGGCAGAGGCAGCAAGGGAAGCATTTTACTGAACAAGCTGTGAAGTATGCTCCTGTTTCATTTCCCTTTTGTTTTTTTACTGAACAAGCTGTGAAGTATGCTTCTGTTTCATTTCCCTTTTGTTTTTTTACTGAACAAGCATGTTACACGTGCTCGCATGCATGTATGTGCATATATCCACACATATGGTGTTGTGTTTGTTGTCTTTTTACATGTTGGATATATTGTTGTTTTTCTTTGTTTTCTTCTGGAACTTGTAGAGATCCTGCTTTAGAGATTTAATAGGATTCGTTCTGTTTTTAGACTTTCTTTATCAGCAGGAATGCTATTAATGTGACAGTTTTTTTTTTCAAGATACATACTTTGAAATGTCCCTTGTTGAATTATCACCTTGTTTTTTTCATTTTGAATCAAAATAAGTAATTAGTGTTTTGTTTTGTTTGAAAAAACTGATATTATTATGTCAAAGTAATTTTAGTATGTTTTGAGTTATTGACATTATAATATTGTATGAAATGAAGAACGAGTGCATTATTTACTGTCTTTTTCAGCGCAGTTGATGCAATATTTAAAATTTCCAAGCATTTCTGTTTCTTTCTTCTTTCTTTTCTTCACTTCATAGAATCTTTCAAGTGCACTAATTGTTTGTGATTTGATAAGAAGATCTAGATGTGGAATTGTATCATGGATCCCGTTGATGCATTTGAAGGAATGTAGAATATGAACATTGTTTCGGTACACTATCATCATTATCAAAGCCATTTATTCCATCTATCTAGGATTGTTTTTCTAAGTTATACTTTTCCACTCGAGACTACAAAAGTGATGTCCTATGTTACAATAAAATTCATAATTTTCTTTCTTATCACATGAATACAACTCTTTTTTTTTTTGAATTTACAACTCTTTAATGGTCCCCTCTCCCAATACCTTTCAATATCCAATCCATCAACTCTTCATTTTGTCGATGTTTCTTGCTAAGTTGCAAAGGTACAGGTCCAAAGTATCGGAGGCCGACACTAGTACAAGGTGTCAAACTTGGGAAAAAAAAAAAAAAACAGGACAGAGGGACACGACACCATATTTAAATAAATTTAAATGTAAAATTACCTTAAATGAAATCATTTAAAAAAATATCACATTTATAGATAATAATGTACTATTTTAATCTAAACAATAATTGATAAACATGTTGAAATCTTAGTTAGGTTTTAAGAGGAGAAAGGCATTGTAATATTTTAATCATATTGAAAAATGATGTCAAAAGGCACTAGAAAGGTCTATTAAGGAGTGTGAGTGTCTACAAGTTTTTGGCATGGTGCGTCACGCATCTTGAAGTCAGTTTATAACATAGGTTTCTTGTCTTCTGTGTAATTGCCCAAACCATTTTAAATATGCGGTAGTGCATGAACTTTAAGATATATTTATTCTTGGAGTGTGAGGAAAACGTCCCAAGTTTTCCTCATTAGATTTTCCTATCCCCACATGGGAAATATATTCTTTGGAAAAGAGGGAACGACCTCAATTTTAGGGTTCTTGGTAAAGAGTTCTCATTCTATAGAAGAAGAAAGAAGAGTCTCATTTTTCATGCTCTTAAGTTTCTATAGCTGAAGTTGATTTAAAGGAATAATTTGGCCACCAAAAATCGAGTATTCTTTTTCCACAATGTCTCCTCCCCTCCCCCTCCTCCTCTTCTTCCACTCCCGCCTCCTCTTCTGTAATATCCAGGTTCTATATGGGCAGGTATGGTTGTTTATGGGTTTAAACCAAACTCAACCGAGGTAAAACCTTGCCTAAATGGCTGGGCTTGAACATTTAGATGTGACTGAGAGACCATGCCCAAGATTGTTTTTTGAGCTCATATGGCAGCAGGCTTGGCTTTTTGGTAATCTTGTGAAGCCCATAAGGCTTTTTAGTCTGATTAGCTTATTTTGTAAAACTCCTTAGTCCCATTCCTTTTTCACAAGTCCTAGCACATTAAATAAAATCCGATTTATATGTTTTTCTTTTATTTTTAATTTGTATAGCTGAGTGTTTATAAGAATGGTCTTTGTGATACTCTGAAGTTATAAAACAAAAGACAACATTGAAATTTGAAACTGGGACTTAAATTGGGGTTTCTATCGTGGGCTCATTCAACTATGTCATTGTCTACAAGTAGGCTTCAGTGGGTACATTCAGGCTTTCCATTTGTCTAGACAGGTAGGCTCAAGCTTTGGCATATAAAGTCAGATGAGCCGAGAATGGGCTTGGGCTGTGATAATACATAAAATCATGGATTTGGGCAAAGTGAAGCCCGGCCCATCTCAGCCCATGAACAGCCTTATGGCAGGTCCCATGTGGATGGTGATCAGGATTTGCCTTCATTGTTAAACCAAGAAAATGTACCATGCTGCAGCCAATATGAAAAGTAAGGACTTGTAATTCTGCCACTGCATTTATTGCCACGTTCACCTTTGGTCCTGAAATCACCCTGATGCATCTCAAGTTTCTGAAAACATTTTGAATCTTTTCTAGAGTTGTCTTGCAGAAATAGCTATGAAACCATCTTTCCTGTGCTGATGTGAGAGATATGAAGATTTGATTCACTAATTTTGAAGCCTTGGATAATAACAGCATTTGCTGCTTTTTGGATCAAGACACTTTGAACTCTTGACATCAAGGAGAAAAGGGAGAGAGTGTGTCACCTTGCCCTAGTCCTCAATAACTTGAACATGCTGTCAACCATTCACCATTATTTAAAAGTGAATAGAACAGAGATTCCATTTTCCATCGTCTCGATTTAGGACAAAAGTCCATCCTCTAAATCTTTTGTGTGAAAGAGAATGGTAAAATTTGATATTCCTGTAAACTACCTTGTTGTAAAACTTTTTACTTATATGATCCATTGCTTTTGATGGTCCTCTATAGTTATCTTCTTTTGATCTAATAGATGTCTTTTTACCCTCCAAAAAATATTTAATGATGTGGTTCCTCATGAGTTAACAATTAAGTTCAGACACATTTAACATCGTTACCTTCTCTGTTCAAGCTTTTGTTGTATCACACAGGATGCAATGGTCCCTCATTTCCACAATCAACCTGGCATGAACTTAACCTGTTTACATCCCTAGGTACAGTAATTGTAGAATGATACACAACTACGTCAAGTATCATGTATTTTTATCCTTATTATTAGCTCCAAATCTCATAATTTCTCCCAGTAATGTTGTTAAGATACTTGAAATCAGTAGATTTTGTGTCATGTCATCTGGAGTAATTCCAGATAATCATTTTACTGATTTGAGATAAGAGTGAGATCGAAAACCTGTGTAACATTGGTCTTTTAGTTCATGTTGCCTTGAATTCTCTCCTGAATTTCTAACCATGTTTTTCTCCAATATCCTACTAGCTTGCAATTTGGGCCTTCTGTTGTAGCTTCTTTTGGTTCCTCCTTTTAGTATCCTGTTTGTGAACTTCTTGTGCCCTTTCAATTAGATGAGAATTTGACTATGATGATTCAGGTTAATTGAAAAAAAACCTTCAACACTAAATCTTAAAGAACATGAAGTGGTTTCGAGTAATGCTTTTGTCTAGATTTGCATCATCAGCATACTAAAGAGTAAACATCTGAATTGTGACCTAAAACCTGTATATGATCTAATTTGTAGATATACTCCAATTGTCAGAAAAAGAAAAACATGAATATTTTTAAGCTAGTCTGTCTCAAGAGCCTCCCATTTTCCTTCCTTCTGAATCCTGTATAGTGGCCATTAGTTTCTGTGCAACAAACGTCAATGGAAAAACACAGCTGAAGTATTTGTAGTTCTGATACTACCAAAAGAGAGAAATAATATTTTTATTTTTGATGTCTAATTAGTGTCTGTTATTCTAAATATGCAGATTTTATGTAGCAGAGGTCCTCCTTTCTCTGGAGTACCTACACATGCTGGGTATTGTATACCGTGACCTAAAGCCTGAGAATGTCCTTGTCAGGGAAGATGGACATATAATGTTGTCTGACTTTGATCTCTCCCTCCGCTGTGCTGTCAGCCCTACACTTGTGAAGTCGTCGTCTCTTGACTCAGATCCACTTCGGAGGAATCCTGTCTACTGTGTCCAGCCAGCCTGCATTGAACCAGCATGCATCCAGCCATCATGTGTGGCAGCACCCACATGCTTTTCCCCCCGTTTGTTCTCTAGCAAGTCCAAGAAGGACCGTAAATCAAAGAATGAACTTGGGAACCAAGTCAGTCCATTGCCTGAGTTAATTGCTGAGCCTACTGGTGCCCGGTCCATGTCATTTGTTGGGACACATGAATATCTGGCACCTGAGATAATCAAGGGTGAAGGCCATGGTAGTGCAGTAGATTGGTGGACCTTTGGGATTTTTCTTTATGAGCTCCTTTTTGGAAAGACCCCTTTCAAAGGGTCAGGGAACCGAGCCACACTTTTCAATGTTGTGGGTCAGCCACTTCGGTTCCCTGAGTCACCAGCTGTCAGTTTCCAGGCGAGGAATTTGATCAGGGGGTTACTTGTGAAGGAGCCCCAGCATCGTTTGGCGTACAAACGTGGTGCAACGGAGATAAAGCAGCACCCATTCTTTGAAGGTGTGAATTGGGCATTGATACGTTGTGCCAGCCCACCAGAAATCCCAAAGCCCGTCGAGTTTGAGCGGTTCCTGGTGCCTGCGACTTCCACAAATGAGAAGGTAGCTTTGAAAGCCGCCCCCAATCATAAGAATTCGGACAATTATCTGGAATTTGATTTCTTTTAGTGATTTTCTGAGCCTGATGCAATTTGTTGTATTGAGAGGAGAGTTGTAGAGGTTGTGAACATGGGAGAGGGTAATTATGATGGGTTCTTAGATTGTTATCTGTTCTTAAATGGAATTCTGAGTTTTAAAAGTGTATTGCTGAACGAATGCTGAAATGGTTTTATTCCTATATTTATATTCATTGATGGATTTGATTTTCTTCATTGAAGTCTGGGTGCATTTGGAAGTTCTTCATGGTGTGTAGAGGTCAGGTGGTATAAGAGATGTTTTATCCAGAACTCTCATTGTACTAGACTGCTGCTCAATGTTTTAATAGTTTGATTCTATTGCATAAGTTGATTCTTACGTTTGTCTCATTTCATGAGAAAGAAAGCAGTCCCCCCCTGTAATGGTAGGAGAAATCACTTGGTACTGGAGTTGGAATCCTTTCAAGGGTTTTTGTCACCTTTTCCAATGTACCTTGGATCCCCTAAAAATTCCCTCTAAATCCAAATGCGCCTAACTTCTCTGTATAACAACAGGTCGATGATCTTAAGTACATGTCAGCATGTCTCTTGCAGAATGATGGGTTTGTAACAGGCTGCTCTTGGATGCTAGTCATGAAATTGAATTTTTTTTTACCAATTATTTTACTTACTTGGATGGACCAAGACCAATGATGTTAAGTGATTATTTATGATTTTACGGCCACCCATGACAATTTGTCATATAGAGCATCAGGTCATGATTATTTTTTGAGTTTTACTATTCCACCCAACTCAATCTACACTCATGTTTCTGTCAACACACCTTCTAGAACATCATGTCTAATTATCTTAATCTATGAACTCTCTCTTCTCGTGATACTTTTTACTTAGTAATCCTTCGAGTCTTGATAGCTCATTTAAAATCAGATAAAGGAAATATTTGATTTGCACTCTATTTTCCTTAACGGGGATTGACTCTTGGCTCTTGCTTTTCACCGTTGTTGTTGTTGAGAATTGTATAAAAAGAACAAAAAGGCAGTGTATCACAGTCTTTGCCTACTTGATCCCATGCTTGAGTAGAAAACATGCTCTCTCAGATTATTCTCCATGTTAACATTCTCATAATTTTGTGGATTTCTTCAGTCACTTCCATTCTTTAGTGCACTCCTTTCCACCTACAAGTTGACAGAGCTACAGTATATTAATAATTTAAAGTTATATAATACTGTGAGTGTTGATGTACAAGAATTATTGGCTATAAAGACCATGGCCTTACTGGCAGACAGTGATGAGCAATGACATTTTATTCCATGTAGTGGTGTTGTACTATAGAATCAAATCATGTTCAATCTGTAATGGCATGTCAACACATGCATGATTTAGTCATTTCATTGGCTTTTTTAATTCATCTTTCTTAACACAGCATATATGGCCCTGCAACTTCCTTTCACAAAGACGGGTCATTATTTATTCTCCAGTGCAATGTAACAAATATCATCATTTACCACGTTTTTATCAATAAAATACCAATCAGCATTAATATCTCGAGATTTATCGATATTGCAGTAAATTTCCGATAAAATCATTCTAAATGGTAGCATCGCGATAATATCTCAATAAATGTCCAATAAATTCCAGGCAAAATACCAATAAATTCCTACTTAATATTTTATTTGATTAATATTTATATTTATTATTTTTTAACTATTATATTTTCTGTGAGATTTTTCCATTAATTTTCAAGTACAAATCTGAGAATTTGAAAATATCCCGATATTACCAATCACCCCCAGTACCCCGAGAACAGTATTTGTGACAGTGCTATAGGGTAAGTTTGGGTTCCCACTCGCCCATGAAATTGCATTATGTTGGATGTTGTATCTCTCTCTCCATTGATTAGTTTCATATGGTAAAGGTGATTTGAGTTTCATGGACAGTTTTTTTAATGGTTACAATTTAACTAAAATATAAAGAATACAACTTTAATAGTTTGGGTAATATATAGAATAGGAATCAATTAAAATTAGAAATGGATTGATATTGCATCATAATAAACTCAAGTATTAAGTGCATTTGTTGGACCAAGTAGAAGAATAAACCTAGATATACTCAATAAAATGGGAGCAAGGTGTGTTAAGTGTTAAGTGAGCTAGTAGAATGATAAAAGAGTATCATGCAAATTAAAAGGAGGTTCTATAAAATAAGTATTAGGATAATAATGTTTTATAGAATTGAGTTTTGGGTAATTAAGAGAAAAATCAAGTAGTAAAGGCAATGGTAACAGAGATGTGTGTTCTAAGATTTATAAGAAATTCTTAACATTAAAAAATAGAATTATAAATGGATGCATTAGAGAAATCTTAAATGTAACTCGAATAGATAAAAAAATATGACAGAAAAGAGTCAACTTGGACTAACTCACCAGCGTTTTTTCAACTTTTTAAATGATAGTTTTAAAGGAATTTTGTTTAATATAAGGTAATTATTCAAGTTCCATGTCACATTTTTGTAAAGCCACTTTCTAACATCCTATTTTTTTCTAAAATCTAAACTATGCAAAATTTTCTCTTCTCTAAATAAAAAAAAGACAAACAACTAAAGCAAATCTCAGTTTTTTAGATCTCATTTCTCCTAAATTAAGATGCAAGCAATAAAATTGTAGATTTGAAGCATTAAATTTAAGTACTATCATTGATTCAATCTTGATACACATATAGACAAAATATTTAAAATCAGAATCAAAAGAGAAGAAAAAAGAAAAGGAAAATAAGGATTCATGGAAGTAAAGAGAGAGTAGAAATAGAGGGAAAATATAAAAGAAATCAAGCTAAAAAATAGCCTTTAGTTTAAGAATCTAGTCATGTAATTCAACTGATTTATTTTTTTAATTTTAATTTGTTCTATTAAAAACTAATTGTATGAATTGAGGATAGACTTAATATTTATAATTGGACCAAATTTTATTTCTAACTCAATTTTCAACCTCTTGATCTTAATAGTTGAAACTATTAAGTGTTCGTTAAAAAATTTAAGAATACTTATTGTTTTTTATCATTAAAGTTGAGTGTCTAAAAATTAAGTTTGAAGCTGAAATTGGATCATCTAGTCTACTTTCAACTAATTTTATATGTATTTATGATAATTAAAAAAGAAAATAAAAATAGATAAATATAATTCATCATGACTCTATATATACACCAACTTTTTAGTGTATACAAGGAAAAAAAAAGTACCCTTCTCACTTGTATATTTTTATCATATATGAAAATTAAAGAAAAAGAAAAGTTGATTAGGTGTAGATCATTATTTCTATTTATATAAGTATATATGTCAATTATTTATTGTGTAGAAATATATAAAATACTCTTTCTACTCTTAAAAAATAGGATTTGGTGTGTAATAAATTCGAGACAGTGAAAACATTTTTGACTTTCCATCTTTTGACAAATTCTATTTGACATCCTTGTTCCTTGTAAATCTAGTTAGCACTTTCTTTTCTAATTCACTGGTCACGCTTCTCATACCGGCTAGGTGCTACCTATTATACAAAAAAATAAAGCCCATTTAAAGTTGGACTCAATTTGTGATCATATTTCAATTCTTAGAAACCATTAAATATTTATATTCTTAAATATAAAATAAAGTATTTAAAGATATTTTGCTAAATTCATATAAAAGAATTTAAATATTGCCAACAAAAAGGTTGTTTCATCCTCTTCGTTTAGTTTTTTTAATAGAAATTATATGGTTCCAACTATTTCATTATTGTAAATTTTCAATTATAGTCATTAAATTAAATTATTGGCTAAATTTAAAAAGTAAAATTTGATGACAACTCTTATTTATCTAAAGGTAAAAGTCCGTAAAACTTTAGCGACGGATAATTTATCTTTTTCCCTTTTTTATTTAGAGATATTTTAAAAGAGGCCTCAATTTTTTAGCTTAATTTGAAAAAAAAAGTTTCCTAAGAAAAAATCCTCTTTCTCTTAATTCAAGATTATGTTTCATAAATATCAATTAAACTTGGATATAGTTATCAACTTCATTCTACTATACAAAATTAAAGTAGAACTTTAAATTTAGCAAAATACAAAAATTTAGAGGTATTTGATATAATTAGCAGTTTATCCATTTAATTTTTCTAACTACAATGGGCTAAAAAACTATGTCAAACTTTAATTAACAAAATCTCTTTTCGTTCCAATTCAATATATGTTTATTAAATTTTAATTTTTTATTTTCAAAAGTTATAATTAAATATAATAGCAGGTGCTATTTATCATATGAAATGAAAGTATACCTTTAGAGTTATTAAAATACAAACATTTAGAGCCATTATTATTTTTAACCATTGAAATTTTCAACTTCTGTGACTTTAGATAAGATAGTAAAATGTTTTATATACGACTGAATATTGAGATTTTGACTAATCTTGATGCCTACTTTACTTTCCTATATTTGGATAGAGTATAAAATATGCTTAATTTTAATTTTGTTATAGCTTAAAATTATAGGGATTGTGTTTAATTGAGGTAAAAAGACGACTTCTGTATCAATGAACATTGAAAAGTTTGGAGTTCTTTTTCATCGTATGGAAAATTAATGGAAGAGAATGAGAAGAAGCTGCACTAATTCCCATCTGCAAATGCAAATGCAAATGCAGAAGAGAGGATCCGTCCTTCCATCTCCTAATTTTCGTTTTCTTATTGCCCTTTTTGCAATTTGGCTTCCCTCTTTCATGGCTGCTGCCCATCTCTTCTTAATTGTGGGTATACCCTCTCTCTTTCACTCTCGATCTGATCTTAAGTTTGTTTTGTTTGAAAACCCAGAAATTCTAGTGAGGATTCTGTGATGAAACTTGGAAGGAAGAAGCTACTGTTGATGCAAGAATGAAGAGGAGAGCGCATAGATGAAGAAAAACTGCAAGAACCTCATTGCTTTTTTTTTTTTGAATGATTGACAGGGGCCACTAATCAGACAATGGATCGAGTCTCACTTTGACTTTGGGTGAAGTGTTCCTAATGAATTTGCCCCTTTCCACATACTTTAAAAAAATATTTGATTTGTTCAACTAACACCATGCATCATGGAAAACAGAGTTCTTTTGCAAGATATTAGAATTCTTCTATGCATCTCCAGCCTCATTGAAGATGAAACCAAGTTACCCCATGATTTGCCTTGTCCCCCTCCCCTTGTAAGTAAACTCTACTTCATGCCTAACGCAAGATTTTATCTCCAGTCATCTTCAACCATTAATTGGCTTCATTTTAAATTGTTCAGTAGGTTTTTGCCTGATTCAAAATTGTAGCCAGATCTATTAGCATAAAAGTTGATTTCTTCGTAACTACTTCTTCGTAACTACTCTCAGTACTTAGTTAACACTTTAACACTAGCTCATCTAGGATTCTTGCTATTAATTTTTTGTTCTAACAATATTCCTTTTTTTTCAGCCTAAATAATTGAATTAGCTATTTTTATAATATTCCTCTTCCTATCAACATCACCATCATCGTCATGATCTTTGTTTTATCCACCTATATCAGGTCAGCCTTGCGAGTTCTACTTTTTCACTCGACTCCATCAAAGTTGTTTTCTCCTTATATTACAATTTAGCATGTTGTTGGTCTCCCACATTTCCTAGTTGAACTTTTAATCTTAAATTCATTATACTATGTTTTTTTATGATCCCAAAACTATGCTTTTTGTTGGAGCAATATTTATGTTTCTTATACAGTATAGTCTCTCTCACGCGCGTACACTCACATACACAAAGTTTCTCATAAACACTCATTCCTAATTAGTTTTTGGCTAAGAAGCCTCGATACGGGAATACAACAAATTTTGAAAAACTAGGATACGGGTGCGATGTGATACGCTGAATTAAAAAATTATTATATATACATATAGACTAGAATTTAATAATCGCTAGTTATTACGTTGAAAAATATAAGGCATTTCAATATATATATATATATATATATATATATATATATATATATATATATATATATATAGATTAATATTTTCTAAATATATGAGTGGTCTATTATACTTTATCATGGATTGGATCTTATAAATTTATTTTAACTTTCAAATCCATTCTAATAACAGTATAGTTAGTTATTATTATTTTTTTAAAGTCAAATCAAGAAAGCTACTTATCATAATATTTTAAGTTTTTAATTCGAAAATGAAATTTATTATAATGATTATGTTTTCTTTTATTTGAGAAAAGAAATTTTATTTCTCATAAATAATAATTAGATAAAATTATGAGCAATAGGTAATTATGTTACATTAATATAATAAAAATAAAGAAGACCTTTTAATAATAATGATAATGGTAAAAATATTAGATGATAAATATAATATTAAATTATTACAATAAGATAAATAAAAGAAAATATTATAATTTTTACTTCCAACATAAATAAATATTATATTTAAAATAAAATTTTATTACTTTCTCTTTAAAATAATTTTTTGACAAAATATTAGGGTACACACGTGAGCTTTTAGCAAACTTAAGCGAGCTTTCAGCAAACTTAAGCGAGTTCCTTTTAAAAAGACGGGTGTTCACCTACAAACCCTAATGCCCTTCTTCTCTTTCCCTCTCTCTTGTTAAACCGTAGCCGCCGCCGTTCTCTGTATTTTTCCCATCAACGAAGAAGAAAAAGACGCAGAGAAGAGAAAGGAAAGCAGGTGTAAGCGATTTTTTTTTCTTCAATCTTTTCTCCATATTTCTTTTTCTCTCTCCATTCTTTCTCTCCGCCGTTTCATTTATTCTCTTGAGGCGTATCCCGTGTGGAATGTCTCGGCCGTGTACCGGCAGTATCCTCTTTATTTGTTGCCGTATCCTGAACCAGATACGCGTATCCCGACCCAGATACGCGTATCCCGGGGAGTATCTATAATTAAAATATTTTTTAATTAATTGGATACGTGCCCGGTGAGTATCCGAGCCGTATCCGGCCGTATCAGTGTCGGATACGTACCAGACACGGGTACTTCACTTATTTTGAAGTATCCGTTCTTCCTAGGTTTTTGGTAATTTACGCATTCACATTTGATAGTTTGATGATGATGATGGTAGTTCATTTTTAACGCACACATCTCTATTATATGTAGTTTATCTTCTTTTCCTTTCATCGTTGCCCTATATATTACTCAGTAAATAATGCATTTCCAATGGCCTTCTTATATAAATATCCCTTTGATCAATGTTGTATTCGTACCCCACACGGGATAGCTCAACTGGTAGACACTTTGGCTCAGGAACCATAGGTCCCAGGTTTGAGCCCCGTAGTAATCCGATGCCCATGGTTTGCGGAAGACTTTGTGCATCTGGAGTTTTACCCAATGCCCTCGTACTTGAGGACAGTTGGGGTCTTGGGGTTCTTCGTTGTTAAAAAAAAAAAAAACAATCAATGTTGCACTCATCAATCATATAAGACTTGATTTTCTAACTTTGTAGTTTGGACAGATCCCATGTCCAATATCCATTTTATACCCTTTGTTTTGCCCATAGCTGCAGCCATGTATCAAAATTTATTACAATGTTTTAGTAAGCCATTTTATTTTTAACCACGTCATTCTTCAAATCTTGCTGCTACCTGACTCATTATAATTTACATTGTATTTGCTTTCATTCTGCTGAGTTTTAACCCGTTTTCCTTGGAAGCGTTTTGCCACAATTCATTGAGATAGAATTCTAGCTTATTGTTTAGGATCCATTTTCCATCATGAGGAATTCATCTACCACTGAGAATCAGTGATCCCTATTTTCCAGAGTAATCAATATCCTATGGGAGAAGGTAGCAAAAAATGATAAAGAAAATCAATGTTATTATTTTTTATTTTTTGCATTTCCTTGTGCGATAGGTGGACTTTCCCCTCCTTTTTGGACTGTGAAACAGGGCACCGTCGGCTGATGAGGCAGAGTTTTGCTGCGGAATCTCTCTAGGGTGGGAAAAAGGCAAATGAAGCCTTAGTGTATGCTTGCCGATTTTTAATCTTCAGGTGAAGTAACTCACTGTCTTATCTCATCAAATGCCTTTTATTTTTAGTGAAATTGCATCTGAATGTGGGAATGCTAAATTTTTTGAGTGACAATGTTTTTTTAAAAGATGAGTGATAATGCTATTTACCACTAATTTTTGTATCTCATAATCTTTTTTTATCTGTTGTCAGTCTTATCTTGCCTTTGTCAACTTATCATTTACTGTTTAGACTACTTGACTGGTGAAGTTGTATATTTATCTGTTTTATTCTCTTATAATGCTGGTCCAGACTATTAGCATCATTTTAGACTAACGTTTGGGTTCACTCAAGTGTATATCCCAAGTTTATGAATTGTGCAACTAATTCAATTTGTTTTTAAGTACACATATATCAATCTCATTGTTTCACATTAGAATGGGTAATCTCATTTGGTGAACTGCAAAATATAAGCTATAAATTCAGAAGTTATATAGGATTTGCTTGCATTTGGGCCTTGAGAGGGTCCATTTAACACTGTTTGAAACAATAACCTAATTGATGATTGCTTTGATCTCCTATTCATTTGCCTTGGTTTTCTACAACTTGATTATAGATATCCCATATAGTTCCTTTGTGCATATTGTTTGTAGATGATGTGGTACCAATTAAGTAGAAAACACCATAGATAAGTGATAAGTAAAACCTTGGAGAAGGATTTCGAGTCAAATGCTATGAGAATTAGTAGAACAAAGATAGATATATGGAAAGCAATTTTTATGATTCTAAGAGCAAGATAATTTGTTCAAAATTTGAAACTACTTAGTGCCACAATATGAGGTTTTGATATTTCAGAGCAACTATGGAACAATAAAGGTGGATGGCGAGGACGTATGATGGGTAATAAATTGTACGCCCCAAAGTGGAGATAATCTAGTGCAATTGTATGAGACTATTAGTAATGTAGTGGAAGTGGGGAATAAAAATCAAATTAAGTCAATCCCGAAAATATCGAGTCACACACGTGAATTGTGTCGCATGTGTGAGGACTAACTTGAAAGACTGGCACGTGTGGCACGTGTTTGTAATGACTTAAGACTGGACTAGGGGAAATACGACTATGGAAAGAACGAAAAGGAAAAGACAGGGAGCGGAAGGTGGATGTGGTGACGGCGGAAGCTATGGCTGAGGGAAGAAGGAATCGAAGGAAAGGAAGAGGGTAAAGGAAGTAGAAGACTAGTTGGGAATTAAAGGGGAGGTAGTAGTAACGGCGAGAGAAGGGCAGCGAGATTGGGTTTGAATCAGCGAAGGTCTGGGATAAAGCCCAACTGCAGCGATGATTTCTTCTTGGGATTAAGCCCAGAAGCTTGAGAGCCAAGACTGGAATAAACCAGCGAATTCGAGCTTGCAAGAAAGGTAGAGGAGCAGCGTAGATAAAGAGGAATACTCTTCGAAACGATTCAATATTTGTGAAAATCAGGTGTGTCTTTCTTCACCCTTTCGAATCTTATTTATAACTCAAGCTACCGACTATCACAAGACTCCTAAACTGACTGAAATTCCACCTAAGGTGGACTTCTAACTCCAGACGTTTTCTATGACTTCCACATTAGATTCCTACTAAAACTAGAATTCCAAAATAGGATTAACATACTAAATAAAAGTAAAATAACAATTAAAATATTAGGACATGGACCAAATTTGAGATTAAGCTCGTGGGCCTAGCGTCTTGTCGACCCGTCGTGAGTACGTCTTCAAAAATTTATCGGCCACCTATTCTACATCAATTGGTGTTACTTCTGTTAAAGGAATATGTTGATAAGACAACATGTAGACATTGATTACTATTTTGAGCTAAATATTAGGCAACAAAAGAACCAAGAGAAGACAAAGTACATATGTCCAACATGTGTTTGCTTATGGGTGTATGTGATAACCAAAAAGAAAAAAGATTGAATTAGAAATGAGTTAAAAAAAAAAATGGAATTAGAAATGAGTACATAACGAAAAATTATCCATAATTTTCATGGAAGAGAAAATCAGCAACAATAGTTGTGTATAGAAATGAATAGTTGGAAGAACTTGGATTGGAATGGAGGATCAAAAAGGATTTGGAATTTAGTAGTTAGAAGTGACATGTTAGATTGCCAAGTAACAAATAAGTTAGCCATAATTAGGTATGAGTGATAGGTATAACTCACAAAGAGGATCCATACAGTTAAGTCTTCGATGAAGATGATGTCACACCCCTAACTCTGAATTTGCAGCTCAATGGTCAACATTCCTACTTTTCTTTTCCCCCCTTAATAATGACGGTGACTCTAATGTTTGGTAAGGGTCATAGCTCTTATCACTATTGGAAGGTCTTGAAAGTTGTAAGTACTAGGCTGCAAATTCAAGTTAGCTTATCTTTTAAGAAAGTCATGGCAATGTTTATCATCGAAGCATTATCACATTTGACTTGGGTCAGCTTGTTGAGTTTTTACTTTTCAACTCATCCTTGTTTAGTGCCAATTCTATACAACCTGACATCTCACTTCTAGCTACTTCATTCTACATCTGAATTGGCCTCCCTTTCTCCTAGTGCCTTCAAATAGAAAGCTTTTAGTTCTTCAATCAAGTGCTGCTTTGGCCATTTAGAGACATTCTCAAACCATCTTAGATGGAATTACTTAATTTCTCTTCTATTTTAGCCACTTGTAGATTACCACTTGTGTACTCATTCCTAATTCTTTCATTTCTTGTTACTTCACACTTCTATCTTAGCATATGCATCTTGGCTACATGTACTTTATCTTGTTGTTTCATGTTGCTCACCCTATAGGCCCATATAAGAATGATGTTTAATTAGCAGTTTATTAAATATCCCTTTAATAGAAGTGGCACTCAAGGATCATGTATACCCCATTTAGTTTCCACTCTTTAAGTATGGATGGTAAGAAATGATCCAAGTTATTCTCCTCTCATTCCTCCTTAAATCATTTCAGCCAATGGCTGTAATTGGTAGAGACCTATTATTGTTGAAATAAAAGATCTCTTAGTAAAAAGCTGAAGTTTTGGAATGGCACAAAAATGGCTGAAATAGGCGATTCCATATGAACCATACCAAAAGCTACAAAACACAACATTTTTAGAAAAGAGTTCTAGGTTAGCATCCATTCTCATTCGATACGTCCCATGCTAGCTACCAAACAATCCTGTATGATTCGGCTTCCTTGTCTCTACTTTCTTTAACTCCTCTAGTTCTATTTTTTTCTAATGTTATTAATATTCGCATTGAGTTCTTCCATTTTTTTCTATGGTTGCTTCTGAAAAATGAAACCAATGACATTGTTGGCACTAAGGTTGTGTTTTGATTATCTTTCCAAAAAAAAAACAAGAGAGAAAAAAAGTTCTGCTTGGATTGCTAGAAAATTTTGAGAAGAAAGAGATATTTTTAACTATCTGGACAATTGTAATCTAGTATAAGATTTTGGTAGGGAATAGTAGAGATTTTTTCTACCAAGGGGAGTGCAGATGGTATCATCATGGTGGAATTCTCTTAATCATTTGCCAGCCATTGACATGACCTACTTTTCCCTACTTTATCCCTATGAGGATGAGCCATAATTGACTTAGATTTTGACTTGATCATTCTTCCTACTATTGACCATGAAAACTCATAGTAGTCAAAGACACTGCTAGGTTTCGGGGACTCATTTGCGCTTTGATTCCCACTTCTGTGTTGAATAATGCTTGTGCTCTAAGTTGCATGAGTACGTGTACAAATGTTGGTGTTCAACTTGGGTATGAGGTGTTGGACATGGTGACCCCAGAAAAATAGGACATGGGGCATGACACCATATTAAAATAAAATAAAATTTGTTTATTTAAATGAAAATAAAGTGTGAAAATAACACCAATAACACTTAGGTGACAAAGATTTTAAGAGGGGAAATGTGTTGTAATATTTATTTTAGAAAACAATGTTAAAAAACACTAAAATAGTCCATGAAGAATGGGTACAGGTGGTTACAAGTGTCTGAAATGGGTGTTAGTGTCTACAAGTGTCTACATGGGTACGTCATACATTTGAAGTGTCTGTGCAACATAGCTTGTGTTCCATGTATTATGCTTTTGTTATGCTAATTATAAAATCATTCATCAAAAGCCTTTCTTCAAAGTTCTAGCTTATCTTTGCTTGCAATCTTCTTTCGCCAAGTAACACGAAGCCATCCATAAACATTAACAAAAGGACTTCATACTACATTTTTGTTTCCAAGTTGTACATAATCTAAGGGAACAAATAGAGTTTTAATGTTAGATCTGTGGCTTAATCTATCTGTAATCAAGAAATCGGTCTTCTCATACAAATGTACTTAAGCTCATCATTATTTCACATCACTTGTATAGTCTCCACTCTGAATACATACATTTGGAATTTTTTTTTTTTTGGCCTTTTGTGTGAGAGAAAGAGTATGCCATCATAAATCAAGAAAAGAGTCGAAGAGAGAACCCTCCAAGACTACGTTTCAGCAGTCACTCCCAATACACCATCAAGCATAGTTGTCCCACCAACTAATGCAGCCTTTGAACGCAAACCATGCCTATTACGTCTTCTATCCGCATTTCATGGACTTGATCATGAGGACCCTTACCTACGCGTCAAAGAATTTTTAGAAATCTGCGCCACCATCAGACTCCAAGGCATCACTGATGAATCCATCAAACTTCGGTTATTTCCTTTTTCTTTTAAAGAAAAAGTGAAATCTTGGCTAATTTCTCTATCTCCAAATTCCATCACAACTTGGGATTTGTTAGCCAACAAGTTTTTGAATAAATTCTTCCCTGTATCTAAAATTAACGCCCTCAAGATAGAAATTTCAAATTTTAATCAGAAAGAGGGTGAACAATTCTATGAATCATGGGAAAGATTCAAAGATACGTTGAATAAATGTCCCCACCACGGTTTTGAAACGAGAATACTCGTGCAATTCTTTTATGATGGTTTAACCATATCAAACCGCACAATGGTCGAATCTATGAAGGGTGCGGAATTTCTAATGCCAACTGCAACCAATGGATGAAATTTCTTAGAAACCTTGGCAGAAAGTCCTCAGCGTGGGACTTCTCCAAAAGAGAGAATTCAACACAAACCTCAAAGAGAGGAGGTTTATACGAAGTTAGTACTGACTTAGATGTTAAGCTTACAATTGCAAACTAAACAAAGAAAATCGATGCGTTAGCGATGACTCAGGCGATGAACCTAACATTAGGAATGAATGCAGAGGTTTGCGCGATGTGTTCTAACTTAGGACACACTGTCCAAAACTGTCCTTCCTTCGTACCTAACACCGAGTGTTCAACCGAACATGCCAATGCACTCAATAATTTTGGAGGACAGCAGGGAACTCCTTTCTGTGCCACATACAATCCTAATTGGAGGAATCATCCAAAATTTTCTTGGCACCAGAATCAACGTCCTCTAGGTCAAGGACCCCCTCAATATCAAGGTCCACCATACCAACCACCTCAGAACCAGCCACTCCACCCATCTCAAAATCATCCAGCGCAATCAAATTAGTCTTATCAATCCAGTCCATCTCAACAATGTAAGCCCTCTCTCGAGGATACGTTGCATCAATTCATGCAGTCTACACAGCAGGCTATGCACAAGCTTGAAACACAGCTTGAGCAATTAGCCACCGCAATAGGAGATAGGGAGAAAGGTAGATTTCCCAGTCAGCCTATCCCAAACCCCAAGGGCTAGAATGAAGTTTCATCGTCTAATCTAGAAGATGTACCAAGACTGATTTAAGGATCCATACCCATGCACTCACCTACCCATCTTCATCATTTCCATTACCCAAACCCACATATCCATCTGTCTATGTCTGAGTCCGTCTGAATCTTCAGTGTCTAGTTTAGGTTTTCATTGAGTCAGTCTAGGATTTCCTTATTTGGTCCATTTTGCACATCATGCATTCCTAGGTATGTCCGAACCCCGACTGTTCATTTTCTAAAATAATTCTTCTTTTACACTTGGCCAGTGTCAATTAGGGAACATTGAGGACAATGTTCAATTTAAGTTTGGGGGTACTGAGGTCATTTTATCATTTAAAAAAAAAAAAATCATCGTCTGTTTTGTCTTTGTGACCAGCAGACGTTAAAGAACTGGATAGGAGTCATGCACGTAGACGGTCGAGTTTTTGTCTTCGCTTTGTGTCTGTCTAGAACACAAGTTCCCCCAGACTTGTGTAGGAAAATCGTTTCCTTAGCTATGAAGGTGAGGAAGCTGGAAATCCAAGAGGAGCAACCCAGATCTCTTTGTGGTCGAAGCACTCTGGCTGCAAAGAGGAAAGCTAATAGGCTAGGAATACGTGGGAATTGTAATGGAATAATATCTGAGCAAGGAGTTCGTTGTGTGACAGCAACAAAACATAGACCTATTAGTAACAATAGACAGATTTATTTGGACTTAGTTAAAGGTAGAGTAAGTGTGGAAAGACTGAGACTCCTTGGTGTCCAAAGAACTATTGATTTTCGCTTAAGGGACTATAAACGTCTTGACGATCTGACGTTAAACGAGTCATAGTTTTCTTAGGCAGAGAGAGACAGACTTAATCTTTTAAGGGTAGAGTAGGCAAAAGCTGAGACACCTTGGTACTTAACAAGACTGTCACTTTAGGTCTAAGAAAATCATGCGTCTTGACGATCTGTCGTAAAAAGAGTCATATTTTTTTTAGCATTAAGACGTAAATAAAAATCTTTATATCATACTTTTCTGGAAAGATTTTTATAGGATTTATGCTCAGAAGTACATGTACACAGTCAAATTAAGGTTAGTCTGAAAAAGAAAAATTTTCATGAGTCGAGTGATCACCAGAGGAATACTAGTGGAGACTTAAACCCAGTGAGTTTTAGAGCCATTCTGTCCTTCTGAGGGTTATAAGTAAACTCTTATTTCTTTGATAAGCGCATCGAGTCGTTGAGTGATCTCATTATCATTGATTTGGTCATATTACTAAGAACGCCATCAAATTTGAGTTAGTACACTTGAAATTTTTCTGAATTTATTCAAAACAAAGAAATCATCTTATGAAGCTTAGGATAGGATATAAACCATTTTTGGACCGTTTGAGCCTTCAAGCCCACCTATTTTGGTCATTCCATCTTTATAGTTCCCCATTTGAGCCTAATATAGCCTTTTTTTTGTTGACTAGCCATATTTTCCATACCCAACTCCGGATATGGAGTTCGAGCCAAAATTTTATATCCATTACCTATCATCATATGAGAAAAGGTTAGGGAAGAATTTGGGATAGAATTCACTGAAAAATGAAAATAAAAGAGAAAATAAAATGGGAACATCCATACATCAAAGAGGGATGTTGAAAAAGAAAAGAAGAGAAGATTCTTAAAAAAAAAAATTTGCTGAAAAAAGACATCCATACGTCAAAATGGGATGTTAAAAAAAAAATTTTGAAAAATATTAGATGAAAAATATTTTGCTCATATTATGAAGACCTCTAACCTTTTCTTATGAAAATGTAAATTTTTAGAGTCTTTTATCCCTTCTTTGATATGACCCGGTCCTAAGCCTCGTTTCGTCCTATTAGAAAGTCCTATTGATCCGAAGTCTAAATAAGGTATTTAATGTAGAGAATAGAGGAGGAAAAATAAAGGTGTTTGACTCAACGTTCTTAGGAAAGTGGCATCTAATCATGAGATCAATTATTTTCTTCATCTATGCCGTCTTTGTTTAAAATATATGTGAGAACTTTGATTTGAAAACATAAACTCCGCTCACATATACCTTGAGAGAAAATAAACCCACCTTTGAGCGTTAGTCTTTCTGAGAGATATATCTGGTGAGGATTGAAGTCAAAGCGTATTTTCCAATGGTGATTATAAAACTTGTGTTAATTTGGAAAAAGAAGACTGTCTTAATATTGGCTATCACACACAATACTCCGAGTATAAGTCTTCTAAAATGAATTTTAGAGTTGGATGATATTTAGATTTTTGGCTATGTGTTTTTGTTGAAAAATTAAAAAAAAAATTAAAAAAATTGATGTTTGTTGGTGTCATCACTGGAAACCCTCACGAGACTATAACTCGTCCACTAGGGGTAACCTAGGGGTTTAAAGGTTTGTTGCATATGCTAAATGCAATCGAGAGGAGTAGCAAAATCTATGTTTGGGGGTATTTGATGAACACCGTAAAACAACAATTTTACCCTTTAATATTAGATTAATTAGTCTTTATTTTGTAAATATTAGGTATGTTTAATGTTGTTTTTAGTTTTACAATTTATTTTGAAAAATACAAGAGAGAAAATAAAAATAATGCAAAAGTGGCTAAGTCAGCACCAGAGACAACCTGTGAAGAACTGAAGACCAGCCATATGTTCCTGAAGCTTTTAGAAGCTGTGCTGAAGGCAGGAAACCAAAACAGAGCCATTTGATCAACCATTGCCAACCAGCAAAGTAGGCGCTCTCACTGCTTGCTGCGTGTTGCTATGAGAGGTGAGAGTTTGGTAAATGGCGAGAGAAGAAAGAGCTACCTTTGGCTGGTAGACTTGGCTGGAAGTCCCTGACAGCACTAGGGGATGTCATCTCTGCACTTGCATCTAAGAATCAACACATACCCTACAGGAATTCAAAGCTGACACATTTGTTGAAAAGCTCTTTTGGGGGAGATTGTAAAACTCTGATGTTTGTTCAAATCAGCTCATGTGCTGCAGACTTGAGAGAGACACTTTGCTCACTACCATCTTGATTCTTTCAAGTACAGACAGTTGGGGAGAAACGGTGGAGGAGTCTGAATAAGGAAGAGTTTGAACCGAGATCAGAGCAAGCCAGACAAATCCAGCTGAGAGACAAAGATAAGGATAAGAAGAAGTGGTTTTGCCGAGAGAGAGAGAAGGAAGAGATCAGAGAGGAGGGCCAAGTTTGAACTCAGCAGAAGATAGAAAAATCCAGCTGAGAGATAAAGATAAGGAGGAGGAAAGAGTTATCTGCCGAGAGAAGGGATAAGATAAGGAGAGATAAGGAAGATCAGAGGAAGAGAAGATAAGAAGGGGTTGTTAGCCGATCCAGATAGAGATGAGAAAAACAACCGATTATCAGAAGATAAAAAAGGAGAAAGGAATGAAGAAAGATAAGAAGAAAAGGAACAGAGATAGAAAGATAAGGAGTAGCCGATTCTAAGAGAGAAAAAAGGGGATAAGAAGATGGGTTTTGCTGACTGAGATAAGAAAGATAAATTTAAATCCAGCCGTGTAAGCATTGTCTTTCTTATCTCAGTAAGCAAAACCCATCTTCTTATCCCCTTTTTTCTCTCTCTTAGCATCGGCTACTCCTTATCTTTCTATCTCTGTTCCTTTTCTTATCATCTTTCTTCATTCCTTTCTCCTTTTTTATCTTTTGATAATCGGTTGTTTTTCTCATCTCTATCTGGATCGGCTAACAACCCCTTCGTATCTTCTCTTCCTTATCTCTCCTTATCTTATCCCTTCTCTCGGCAGGTAACTTTTTCCTCTTCCTTATCTTTATCTCTCAGCTAGATTTTTCTGTCTTCTGCTGAGTTCAAACTTGGCCCTCCTCTCTGATCTCTTCCTTCTATCTCTCTCGGCAAAACCACTTCTTCTTATCCTTATCTTTATCTCTCAGCTGGATTTGTCTGGCTTGCTCTGATCTCGGTTCAAACTCTTCCTTATCATCATCTATCTTCCTTTCTCAGACTCCTCCATCGTTTCTTCCCAACTGTCTGTACTTGAAAGAATCAAGATGGTAGTGAGCAAAGTGTCTCTCCCAAGTCTGCAGCACATGGGCTGATTTGAATAAACATCAGAGTTTTACAATCTCCCCTAAGAGAGCTTTGCAACAAATGTGTCAGTTTTGAATTCCTGTACGGTATGTGTTGATTCTTAGATGCAAGTGCAGAGATGACATCACCTAGTGCTGATAGGGACTTCCTGCTAAGTCTACCAGCCAAAGGTAGCTCTTTCTTCTCTCGCCTTTTACCAAACTCTCATCTCTCATAGCAACACGCAGCAAGCAGTGAGAGCGGCTACTTTGCTGGTTGGCAATGGTTGATCCAATGGCTCTGTTTTGGTTTTCTACCTTGAGCATAGCTTCTAAAAGCTTTAGGAACATACGGCTGGTCTTCAGTTCTTCACAGGCTGCCTCTGGTGCTGACTTAGCCACTTTTGCATTATTTTTATTTTTTCTCTTGTATTTTTCAAAATAAACTGTAAAACTAAAAAGCTGAAGTTTTGGAATGGCACAAAAATGGCTGAAATAGGCGATTCCATATGAACCATACCAAAAGCTACAAAACACAACATTTTTAGAAAAGAGTTCTAGGTTAGCATCCATTCTCATTCGATACGTCCCATACCAGCTACCAAACAATCCTGTAAGATTCGGCTTCCTTGTCTCTACTTTCTTTAACTCCTCTAGTTCTATTTTTTTCTAATGTTATTAATATTCGCATTGAGTTCTTCCATTTTTTTCTATGGTTGCTTCTGAAAAATGAAACCAATGACATTGTTGGCACTAAGGTTGTGTTTTGATTATCTTTCCAAAAAAAAAACAAGAGAGAAAAAAAGTTCTGTTTGGATTGCTAGAAAATTTTGAGAAGAAAGAGAGATATTTTTAACTATCTGGACAATTGTAATCTAGTATAAGATTTTGGTAGGGAATGGTAGAGATTTTTTCTACCAAGGGGAGTGCAGATGGTATCATCATGGTGGAATTCTCTTAATCATTTGCCAGCCATTGACATGACCTACTTTTCCCTACTTTATCCCTATGAGGATGAGCCATAATTGACTTAGATTTTGACTTGATCATTCTTCCTACTATTGACCATGAAAACTCATAGT
This sequence comes from Chimonanthus salicifolius, assembly GCA_013350335.1. Lineage (NCBI taxonomy): Eukaryota > Viridiplantae > Streptophyta > Magnoliopsida > Laurales > Calycanthaceae > Chimonanthus > Chimonanthus salicifolius. The sequence continues at coordinate 24,788,450 of CM023534.1, forward strand.
AGTCAAAGACACTGCTAGGTTTCGGGGACCCATTTGCGCTTTGATTCCCACTTCTGTGTTGAATAATGCTTGTGCTCTAAGTTGCATGAGTACGTGTACAAATGTTGGTGTTCAACTTGGGTATGAGGTGTTGGACATGGTGACCCCAGAAAAATAGGACATGGGGCATGACACCATATTAAAATAAAATAAAATTTGTTTATTTAAATGAACATAAAGTGTGAAAATAACACCAATAACACTTAGGTGACAAAGATTTTAAGAGGGGAAATGTGTTGTAATATTTATTTTAGAAAACAATGTTAAAAAACACTAAAATAGTCCATGAAGAATGGGTACAGGTGGTTACAAGTGTCTGAAATGGGTGCTAGTGTCTACAAGTGTCTACATGGGTACGTCATACATTTGAAGTGTCTGTGCAACATAGCTTGTGTTCCATGTATTATGCTTTTGTTATGCTAATTATAAAATCATTCATCAAAAGCCTTTCTTCAAAGTTCTAGCTTATCTTTGCTTGCAATCTTCTTTCGCCAAGTAACACGAAGCCATCCATAAACATTAACAAAAGGACTTCATACTACATTTTTGTTTCCAAGTTGTACATAATCTAAGGGAACAAATAGAGTTTTAATGTTAGATCTGTGGCTTAATCTATCTGTAATCAAGAAATCGGTCTTCTCATACAAATGTACTTAAGCTCATCATTATTTCACATCACTTGTATAGTCTCCACTCTGAATACATACATTTGGGATTTTTTTTTTTTTGGCCTTTTGTGTGAGAGAAAGAGTATGCCATCATAAATCAAGAAAAGAGTCGAAGAGAGAACCCTCCAAGACTACGTTTCAGCAGTCACTCCCAATACACCATCAAGCATAGTTGTCCCACCAACTAATGCAGCCTTTGAACGCAAACCATGCCTATTACGTCTTCTATCCGCATTTCATGGACTTGATCATGAGGACCCTTACCTACGCGTCAAAGAATTTTTAGAAATCTGTGCCACCATCAGACTCCAAGGCATCACTGATGAATCCATCAAACTTCGGTTATTTCCTTTTTCTTTTAAAGAAAAAGTGAAATCTTGGCTAATTTCTCTATCTCCAAATTCCATCACAACTTGGGATTTGTTAGCCAACAAGTTTTTGAATAAATTCTTCCCTGTATCTAAAATTAACGCCCTCAAGATAGAAATTTCAAATTTTAATCAGAAAGAGGGTGAACAATTCTATGAATCATGGGAAAGATTCAAAGATACGTTGAATAAATGTCCCCACCACGGTTTTGAAACGAGAATACTCGTGCAATTCTTTTATGATGGTTTAACCATATCAAACCGCACAATGGTCGAATCTATGAAGGGTGCGGAATTTCTAATGCCAACTGCAACCAATGGATGAAATTTCTTAGAAACCTTGGCAGAAAGTCCTCAGCGTGGGACTTCTCCAAAAGAGAGAATTCAACACAAACCTCAAAGAGAGGAGGTTTATACGAAGTTAGTACTGACTTAGATGTTAAGCTTACAATTGCAAACTAAACAAAGAAAATCGATGCGTTAGCGATGACTCAGGCGATGAACCTAACATTAGGAATGAATGCAGAGGTTTGCGCGATGTGTTCTAACTTAGGACACACTGTCCAAAACTGTCCTTCCTTCGTACCTAACACCGAGTGTTCAACCGAACATGCCAATGCACTCAATAATTTTGGAGGACAGCAGGGAACTCCTTTCTGTGCCACATACAATCCTAATTGGAGGAATCATCCAAATTTTTCTTGGCACCAGAATCAACGTCCTCTAGGTCAAGGACCCCCTCAATATCAAGGTCCACCATACCAACCACCTCAGAACCAGCCACTCCACCCATCTCAAAATCATCCAGCGCAATCAAATTAGTCTTATCAATCCAGTCCATCTCAACAATGTAAGCCCTCTCTCGAGGATACGTTGCATCAATTCATGCAGTCTACACAGCAGGCTATGCACAAGCTTGAAACACAGCTTGAGCAATTAGCCACCGCAATAGGAGATAGGGAGAAAGGTAGATTTCCCAGTCAGCCTATCCCAAACCCCAAGGGCTAGAATGAAGTTTCATCGTCTAATCTAGAAGATGTACCAAGACTGATTTAAGGATCCATACCCATGCACTCACCTACCCATCTTCATCATTTCCATTACCCAAACCCACATATCCATCTGTCTATGTCTGAGTCCGTCTGAATCTTCAGTGTCTAGTTTAGGTTTTCATTGAGTCAGTCTAGGATTTCCTTATTTGGTCCATTTTGCACATCATGCATTCCTAGGTATGTCCGAACCCCGACTGTTCATTTTCTAAAATAATTCTTCTTTTACACTTGGCCAGTGTCAATTAGGGAACATTGAGGACAATGTTCAATTTAAGTTTGGGGGTACTGAGGTCATTTTATCATTTAAAAAAAAAAAAAATCGTCGTCTGTTTTGTCTTTGTGACCAGCAGACGTTAAAGAACTGGATAGGAGTCATGCACGTAGACGGTCGAGTTTTTGTCTTCGCTTTGTGTCTGTCTAGAACACAAGTTCCCCCAGACTTGTGTAGGAAAATCGTTTCCTTAGCTATGAAGGTGAGGAAGCTGGAAATCCAAGAGGAGCAACCCAGATCTCTTTGTGGTCGAAGCACTCTGGCTGCAAAGAGGAAAGCTAATAGGCTAGGAATACGTGGGAATTGTAATGGAATAATATCTGAGCAAGGAGTTCGTTGTGTGACAGCAACAAAACATAGACCTATTAGTGACAATAGACAGATTTATTTGGACTTAGTTAAAGGTAGAGTAAGTGTGGAAAGACTGAGACTCCTTGGTGTCCAAAGAACTATTGATTTTCGCTTAAGGGACTATAAACGTCTTGACGATCTGACGTTAAACGAGTCATAGTTTTCTTAGGCAGAGAGAGACAGACTTAATCTTTTAAGGGTAGAGTAGGCAAAAGCTGAGACACCTTGGTACTTAACAAGACTGTCACTTTAGGTCTAAGAAAATCATGCGTCTTGACGATCTGTCGTAAAAAGAGTCATATTTTTTTTAGCATTAAGACGTAAATAAAAATCTTTATATCATACTTTTCTGGAAAGATTTTTATAGGATTTATGCTCAGAAGTACATGTACACAGTCAAATTAAGGTTAGTCTGAAAAAGAAAAATTTTCATGAGTCGAGTGATCACCAGAGGAATACTAGTGGAGACTTAAACCCAGTGAGTTTTAGAGCCATTCTGTCCTTCTGAGGGTTATAAGTAAACTCTTATTTCTTTGATAAGCGCATCGAGTCGTTGAGTGATCTCATTATCATTGATTTGGTCATATTACTAAGAACGCCATCAAATTTGAGTTAGTACACTTGAAATTTTTCTGAATTTATTCAAAACAAAGAAATCATCTTATGAAGCTTAGGATAGGATATAAACCATTTTTGGACCGTTTGAGCCTTCAAGCCCACCTATTTTGGTCATTCCATCTTTATAGTTCCCCATTTGAGCCTAATATAGCCTTTTTTTTGTTGACTAGCCATATTTTCCATACCCAACTCCGGATATGGAGTTCGAGCCAAAATTTTATATCCATTACCTATCATCATATGAGAAAAGGTTAGGGAAGAATTTGGGATAGAATTCACTGAAAAATGAAAATAAAAGAGAAAATAAAATGGGAACATCCATACATCAAAGAGGGATGTTGAAAAAGAAAAGAAGAGAAGATTCTTAAAAAAAAAAATTTGCTGAAAAAAGACATCCATACGTCAAAATGGGATGTTAAAAAAAAAATTTTGAAAAATATTAGATGAAAAATATTTTGCTCATATTATGAAGACCTCTAACCTTTTCTTATGAAAATGTAAATTTTTAGAGTCTTTTATCCCTTCTTTGATATGACCCGGTCCTAAGCCTCGTTTCGTCCTATTAGAAAGTCCTATTGATCCGAAGTCTAAATAAGGTATTTAATGTAGAGAATAGAGGAGGAAAAATAAAGGTGTTTGACTCAACGTTCTTAGGAAAGTGGCATCTAATCATGAGATCAATTATTTTCTTCATCTATGCCGTCTTTGTTTAAAATATATGTGAGAACTTTGATTTGAAAACATAAACTCCGCTCACATATACCTTGAGAGAAAATAAACCCACCTTTGAGCGTTAGTCTTTCTGAGAGATATATCTGGTGAGGATTGAAGTCAAAGCGTATTTTCCAATGGTGATTATAAAACTTGTGTTAATTTGGAAAAAGAAGACTGTCTTAATATTGGCTATCACACACAATACTCCGAGTATAAGTCTTCTAAAATGAATTTTAGAGTTGGATGATATTTAGATTTTTGGCTATGTGTTTTCGTTGAAAAATTAAAAAAAAAATAAAAAAAATTTGATGTTTGTTGGTGTCATCACTGGAAACCCTCACGAGACTATAACTCGTCCACTAGGGGTAACCTAGGGGTTTAAAGGTTTGTTGCATATGCTAAATGCAATCGAGAGTGCTAGCGAAAGTGGTGTAATTTAGGATTTTAATTTTCCGTTTTTAGTTTTTAGTTTTAGTTTTGCTCGAGGACTAGCAAAATCTATGTTTGGGGGTATTTGATGAACACCGTAAAACAACAATTTTACCCTTTAATATTAGATTAATTAGTCTTTATTTTGTAAATATTAGGTATGTTTAATGTTGTTTTTAGTTTTACAATTTATTTTGAAAAATACAAGAGAGAAAATAAAAATAATGCAAAAGTGGCTAAGTCAGCACCAGAGACAACCTGTGAAGAACTGAAGACCAGCCGTATGTTCCTGAAGCTTTTAGAAGCTGTGCTGAAGGCAGGAAACCAAAACAGAGCCATTTGATCAACCATTGCCAACCAGCAAAGTAGGCGCTCTCACTGCTTGCTGCGTGTTGCTATGAGAGGTGAGAGTTTGGTAAATGGCGAGAGAAGAAAGAGCTACCTTTGGCTGGTAGACTTGGCTGGAAGTCCCTGTCAGCACTAGGGGATGTCATCTCTGCACTTGCATCTAAGAATCAATACATACCATACAGGAATTCAAAGCTGACACATTTGTTGCAAAGCTCTTTTGGGGGAGATTGTAAAACTCTGATGTTTGTTCAAATCAGCCCATGTGCTGCAGACTTGGGAGAGACACTTTGCTCACTACCATCTTGATTCTTTCAAGTACAGACAGTTGGGGAGAAACGGTGGAGGAGTCTGAATAAGGAAGAGTTTGAACCGAGATTAGAGCAAGCCAGACAAATCCAGCTGAGAGACAAAGATAAGGATAAGAAGAAGTGGTTTTGCCGAGAGAGAGAGAAGGAAGAGATCAGAGAGGAGGGCCAAGTTTGAACTCAGCAGAAGATAGAAAAATCCAGCTGAGAGATAAAGATAAGGAGGAGGAAAGAGTTATCTGCCGAGAGAAGGGATAAGATAAGGAGAGATAAGGAAGATCAGAGGAAGAGAAGATAAGAAGGGGTTGTTAGCCGATCCAGATAGAGATGAGAAAAACAACCGATTATCAGAAGATAAAAAAGGAGAAAGGAATGAAGAAAGATAAGAAGAAAAGGAACAGAGATAGAAAGATAAGGAGTAGCCGATTCTAAGAGAGAGAAAAAAGGGGATAAGAAGATGGGTTTTGCTGACTGAGATAAGAAAGACAAATTTAAATCCAGCCGTGTAAGCATTGTCTTTCTTATCTCAGTAAGCAAAACCCATCTTCTTATCCCCTTTTTTCTCTCTCTTAGCATCGGCTACTCCTTATCTTTCTATCTCTGTTCCTTTTCTTATCATCTTTCTTCATTCCTTTCTCCTTTTTTATCTTTTGATAATCGGTTGTTTTTCTCATCTCTATCTGGATCGGCTAACAACCCCTTCGTATCTTCTCTTCCTTATCTCTCCTTATCTTATCCCTTCTCTCGGCAGATAACTTTTTCCTCTTCCTTATCTTTATCTCTCAGCTAGATTTTTCTGTCTTCTGCTGAGTTCAAACTTGGCCCTCCTCTCTGATCTCTTCCTTCTATCTCTCTCGGCAAAACCACTTCTTCTTATCCTTATCTTTATCTCTCAGTTGGATTTGTCTGGCTTGCTCTGATCTCGGTTCAAACTCTTCCTTGTCATTATCTATCTTCCTTTCTCAGACTCCTCCATCGTTTCTTCCCAACTGTCTGTACTTGAAAGAATCAAGATGGTAGTGAGCAAAGTGTCTCTCCCAAGTCTGCAGCACATGGGCTGATTTGAATAAACATCAGAGTTTTACAATCTCCCCCAAGAGAGCTTTGCAACAAATGTGTCAGTTTTGAATTCCTGTAGGGTATGTGTTGATTCTTAGATGCAAGTGCAGAGATGACATCACCTAGTGCTGATAGGGACTTCCTGCCAAGTCTACCAGCCAAAGGTAGCTCTTTCTTCTCTCGCCATTTACCAAACTCTCATCTCTCATAGCAACACGCAGCAAGCAGTGAGAGCGGCTACTTTGCTGGTTGGCAATGGTTGATCCAATGGCTTTGTTTTGGTTTCCTACCTTGAGCATAGCTTCTAAAAGCTTTAGGAACATACGGCTGGTCTTCAGTTCTTCACAGGCTGCCTCTGGTGCTGACTTAGCCACTTTTGCATTATTTTTATTTTTTCTCTTGTATTTTTTGAAATAAACTGTAAAACTAAAAACAACATTAAACATACCTAATATTTACAAAATAAAGACTAATTAATCTAATATTAAAGGGTAAAATTGTTGTTTTATGGTGTTCATCACTCATCATTATTTCACATATCACTTGTATAGTCTCAACTCTGAATACATGCATTTGGATTTTTTTTTGGCCTTATGTGTGTGAGAGAAAGGGTATGCCATCATAAATCAAGAAAAGCTAATCCGTTCAGAAACCTTCCCCCTTCCATTTTAACTTCTGCATGATTTGCAGGAGATGAAGTTACTTCTGTTGTTGTACCGGACATGAACTTGATTTTATTTCACAAAATACTAGATGTTTTTCTTAGGTGTTGCTCTATTAGACTATTACTTTTTCCCAAATTTCATCGAATGACTCATTAGTTTGATGGCTCATGTTTTAACACTATCTTGATTATATCCCATATTCTTATAACAAGCATAACAATTGCGTTAAATAGCTCTCTGTTTAACATGATTTTGATTATCACCCTTATTTCTATAAAAAGTAGCATGATGCCTTTTATCTCTTCTTTGGACAAGTTCAATTTTATCTGAGTAATTTGGTCAGCGTTAGTCCAATACACCCATATTTTTGGAGATATGTCACATGATAACTTCCTCCCCTTCACATTTGCTATGGTTATCGTAGCTTCTACTTGATAACAACACCAGTGCCGAGGCTGAATATCGAGCCCTTGCGGTCACTTGTGCTAATACCGTTTGGATACATCACCTTCTGCGCGAACTTGGTTTTCCCATTCGCTTGCTGTTTATACTTCTTTATGATAATATCAGTGCCACGTATATGGCAGCCAATCCTGTCTTCCATGCCAGAACAAAACACATTGAGCTTGACTACCACTTCATACGGGAACGTGTCACAGCTGGCTCTCATCGGATTCAGTTTGTATCTTCTTCCGACCAGCTCTCGAATATCTTCACTAAAGGGCTAACGAAGCAACACTTCTCCTTGCTTAGTTCCAAACTCGTCGTTTTTCCACCGTTGAGTTTGCGGGGGAGTATTAACGGCAACACACCATCCAATTCAAATTTGAACTCTTCAAATTTGAACCTTAACGGCATCACAACATCCAATTCAAATTTGAACTCTTCAAATTTGAAATCTCTCTTATCCTAATTCTTTTGTGTTAATCTTCAAAGAGGTTGTATTGTAATCCTATTTATCATATAGTATCAACTCCAAATAAATGAAATAAATGGCTTTCATGATGATGGTGATCTTTAAAACTAAGAAAATCCAAAATATGGGATTTTAATGTTCATATTCAATGTTTGAATAGAGCATGTTGATGGGCTTTGTGTTGCTACTTACATAGTTTAGATGTTATATGTGTATTGCCACGTCATCCATTGGATTGATGACGTGGCTGCCGTTGGATGTATCATCGACTAGATGATAATATCACCCAAAAGACATACTTGTAGCACATTTTATAAGTGCTTAATGTGCAGCCTTCAAGGTTGTGACTTCAAGTTACCATGTGAATTAGTAGTGGTAATAGGATTGATGACACGATTGCTTTAGTTAGATGTATCATAGGTTTGATGATAGTATCACCCAAAAGAGACAAACTTGTAGCACGTTTGTCAGTGCTTAAGGGAAGGTTTTAAGTTCAATTAAAAAGAGACAACCTTGTAGCTGTCGCAGCAGTAGTAAGGACTTGAGGGATCGGAAGAATTACATTGTTTTTTGAAATTATTTGTTTTCTTGGATTTGTAGTTTTTCCTTTTTTTCTCTAATTGTGATGGTTCCTCCCTTATCTTTTTGTATCTCTCCTGTTTTTGAGGACTTATTTTACCCTTAATGAAGTTATCATTTCAGAAGAAGAAGAAGAGAAGCAGCCCTGTCCTTAAATGCAAATGGTCAAGGGTATTTGCCATGTTGTATAGGGGTGAACAAAAAGGAGAAGGTGCCTCTATCATTAGCCTCATAAAATAACAACAATAATCAATAATAATAGTAGTAATAATATATAGTATCACCTAAAAAATGTAGTCTCATAATCGCAATAGCAACAACAACAATGGCAACAATGATATCGCCTGAAAGATTTAGGATTCATAATTAATAATTGAGTTCAAATTATTGGGATCCAATCAATCGCTTCTAATTATAATCATGCAAATTTGACAATTCAATGTGTTACTACATGTGCAACAAAGATGATGTGAGGTTGGGTCTCATTGTACTTTGTATTTTTACTTTCAAAACAATCTTTCTCATCAATCATCTTTCAACACTATTAGTATATTCTGTATAGAAGGTATGTAGTTTTCAAGCATCAACCCTTTCATGTCATATGAGGACAAAACATGGAAAGCATAGGATGACTGGTTGTTTACGTGCGCTATCACGAGGAATATTCACATTCCATGATGCCCATGAGCCAAACCATGGGAAGAAATGTGCAAATCTAAATCAAAGTAAGAATTTGATCATACCATGAAAAAAAGAGAAAAAACTATGGGTACGGCACCATTCAAAGACAGTAGAGATTGCCCTTCGTTATAGTGAGGACTGAGGAATCAGTCAGTTGTCTACTTCATTGGCCATTTGTATCTTCCATTTTGTCCTTCCTCTTCCTTTTCTTCTTAGTGGGCCTTCCTGCCCCTTTTCATTGAAGGGTGGGGATCGGGGGTTGTCTCATTCACTCGTTACAGAAATTGGTACCTTCAGCCATTGCATGGTTTGTGTGGGGAGAACAGAATGGATGATTTGTTAAAGAAACAGCATCTTCCAATTCATCATTGAAAGGGTTAAGCTTGAAATTTTAGTGGGTTCTAGTATCAAAGGAGTTTGCAGAATGCTTGGAAAATCACTTTAGAGGAAATTGGTTTTCATTTCCTACTGTCATTTTCAGTTGGTATATGATTTTCTGTTTCTATTAGGTGGCTTGTGATACCTGCCGAATCTCTCTTTAAGTTTATACATTCTTTTTTATCTTTTCATCATCATCATTATGGCTCAAATCTCATCTATCTGGGGTCGACTTTTTGAGTTCTTTTTATCCTTCCATGAATTATATTTTTTCCTATTAATGAGAATGTCGAATGTCATTTGACATCTCAGTAGTGGCCATGGGTTTCTCTGCCTCCTTCAAATGGGCTTTTGGGCTTATTGTGTGACCTTCCTCTATATAGACCATAAATGTTTAGTTCACTCTAGATAAAAGTACCATGTATGGGTTTCTTCACAACCTCTGAATGAGATGAAGCCGATGCTACAAGTTGATAGTCAAGGTCAGGTGTGTGGTGCAGATGCAAAGGATTCTGGCTTGGCTAGAGTTGGGAGTGCTGCAAATTGGTCTGCACACTACTGGTCTTTATCTTTATCTGGATTTTACTGGTCTTTTTTCTTTGCCATTTCTTTTTCAATATTGCTTTTGATGCTTACATGTTACTCGGATGTTTTTTTCTCAACTTCTTTAGCACATTCAAGACCTTCTACTGTAAGAAGCTCTAGTGATTTATACTCCAGGTGTTATTGGTTTTTAAAATTTCCCAGTAAGAAAAAGGTTTTTCTTTGACTCAGGCTACACAACTGAAGTGTAGATCTTTTGTCATGCAGAAGCGAAGTTGCGGTTTTTACAATGTTGAAATTGAAAAGCTGATTGACTATTTTTTCCCTAAACCATTGAACAATTTTATTTGAAAATAATAATGCCATGAACAACAATTTTGTGGCCTTGCAATACTAGGAAACGGAGAAGCCATATGTAGTTCTACCTGTGACTGATGATCCTATCATTTTGATTCAGTGAAGGGATGAACACTGACCTCGTGTTTTCATTGTGTTCAATCATTTATTTAGGGGATCAAGTGTTTGTTTACTATTGAGGGACTTTGTCGCCGGTTGTCATTATGATTGAGAAAGTGATGGGACATTAAGCTCATGATTTATTTTTAAACAGAATTTATTTGATTGCTACTGAGTAAGATAAGAGTTGGATATTGAGCTCGTGATCCTTCCAAGGTGGAGCAAGCCCTACTTTTATACGCCTATCCGTTGCTCAAAAATAAAATGATTTTGTTGTCGATGAGAGTCAAATGAGAATTTAATATTTTTTTCCTTGTTCGATCATGAAATCCTTTTAAAACGTTGGGCATATGCTTGATTGGATGTTGATAATCTTGTAATGAATTCACCACTGTGGTAGCATGCAGTTCAATTGTCCAGTAGATGCTATCACACATTGGTTGTCAATAGAGCGTGGGTCATAGTTTAATTTAGATTCGACTTGAAATCCTATTGAGTTGAATAGGTTGGGTGAGTTTGTCAGTACAACATGGAATCGGGCATTTCTCATCATTTTTTGACCTGAATGAAATTTATGATTTGGACTTATTATTATCATTATTATTTTGACAAATATGTTTAAGAAATTACAATAAGATCCTAAATATTGGTTATCAAAAACTCATCAGATTTTCAAAATTTGAATTAGATTTATAAAAAAGACGGGGAGGTTAGGTCTAAGTTCATTTGCTTTAAATTTATAAGAATAGATTAAAGGTCTTAGATTTAACTTTTACTAGACTTACTTTTTATACAAATTTGCATGTGTTTTTAATATATGGGATAGTCTCACCCCTTCTATAGTGTAGGGATACTCATGTTATCAAAAATATAAAAAATGGGATAATATTTAAATTATCATCGGACTTGAGAGATGTAACTATTACCAGAATCATTGGAGACCACTGAATAATCCGTAAATAACTTGGTGGTTTCAAAAACTAAGTTAATATCAGACAATTTTTAAAGCCATGAACTGTTGAAAACTTTGAAATGATAGAAGCAAATTTGATTCTCATTTTGTAAAAATTAGTGCAGTCGTGGGTGTGAACCTGAAAATTTGAAAGTTAAAGAGAGTAGTGATGCGAATTTTACTGGCTAAATTCGGGATACCTCCTTACATCTTACTTCCGCGGATTAATGGAGAAATTGGTACAGGCCAATAGGAGAGGAAAAGAATGCTCCAGTCCTTAGTATCTGCAATGCCTCCTGCAGTTATCTAAAAGACGTGTTTTAGTCAAGGAACACGTGCGCATATGCACAGAGTGAAAGACTTTACATAGTTTTCTCAAGCTGTCAGAGTTGGTTTCGTCATTTCCTTGCCAGCAATTCAAATGGGGAAAGAAACTCGGGTTATTCCGACTGGTTTGGAGCCCATAGGGTTTCTTCTCCATCCAAGAATTCGACATGTGTGTGTAGAGTGGTGTGTATGCGTTTTGAAAGACTAGTTGTTGAATGAGACACCTAGACACCTTCAATCATAAAAACACAATTTAAATGAAGATATAGAGAATGAGAAATTCACAAGTGATTTCAACAGATGGGCTTTGTGTGTATAAGTGAATTTTTGTGAAAAAGTAAAGTCCCATGACTGCAGTGCAGGGCAATTGAATCATAATAAGGTAACAGAAATCTGTCACAGTAAAAGAAATTATATATTATAAGTTGATATATATATATATATAAAAGATTCCGGCACAAGGTCTCATCATATTAAAATATAATTATAAAATAGTACAAATTAAAAATTAAGATTACATAAGAGGTGATAAAAGTGAAGAAATTAAATGGGGTTAGATAGAACAATTAATTTATAAAAATAATTTGTTAAGTTTAAATTAAAAATTAGTTTTATATTAATAAAATAAATTAATAATAACTAATAAGAAGCGTTTAGTTAAGCTAGAGAGAGGATATAGCTTCGGCTAGGTTGGGAGCATCGATGACCTTGCAGACACGTTGCTCGCCTTTGCCTTTCCTAAACATCAGCCTAATGGTAGAAGCGTGGGCTAACATGTGTACTCCCGCCGGTTTCTTTGGATCAGATATGAAAACTCCACCACCGGGGGTCGGCGATAACTGCAGTCATGCATACTCATAATTAAAAGATGAATAAAGATCCTGTGTCAATCACTCCACTTCCAGTCTCAACTCAACAAAATCATAGACTAAAAATTGTTCAAATGAAAAAGTATTTTCATTTTACATTCTCATTTTTTTTAATTTACATGTGGAAAAATGTGAAAAACTCAGTGTAAAATCTCCACGGGTGATACAGACTGCCTTTAAGGTACACCAAATTAGACCATGAGCGTTCAAACTTGACACATTTTGCTTTTTGAAATGAAAGATTAACCACTTAAACTATACCCATTTTAAATTTTGTGATTGATATGTAAATAATTATTATAAAAAGCGTTTCACATGTGGCTTTGATGGGCTTTATCAATTACTCTCGTATCTGCCTTTCTAATGGTGAGCACATACATACTCACCTTTAAAGTAAGCCATACAGCGACTATTACAAATATTTCACTAATTTATTTAAAAATAGAGGAAGAAATTTCCTACTTAGCACTAAACAAGCACACAACATTCGATGATTGATGAGGCCAGCTTACCTTGATTGGTCATGTAGACTGCCACGTTGAATTCTTCCGCGATCTTAGTTATACGGGAGAGCATTTGAGCCAACTTTTGCTGCAGATGTTCATGTCAGTTAGGCCGCCCCCGATAGGAGATGGACAACAATGAAATAAATTGGATCAAACGAATATTTATGTATATCTTCAATATTATTAAATATTGATAAAGTTAGGTTCTTTCATACGCGTTGCATGTGTCAGGTGAGGGGTAATGATTCTTCCACCATAAGTTTTCATCATGATATACCACTTTTGAAAGGAAAATACAATTTTATTGTTATTTTTCTTATTTTCTCTCTTCTGTCTTTCAAAAAGAGGGTAAAATGGTCTTTTCATTTTAAGGGTAGTGCACCATGATAAAAAACTCATGGTGCACGGATCATTATCCTCCAGGTGAGCCTTATGTATTATTTGAATATTAACAAAGTTAGTTCCATGTTACGCATGCACGATAATGTGTCGGTAGGCTCACTTTCTTTTGAAAGTTATTTTTTAATTATGTTTTTCAAAAACAGTTAGATTTATTAAATTTTAAAATTCAAAATTTTTAGAAATCTAAAAGTCTATAATAAAAATGAAGGTAGTTTTGTATAAATTTCAATTAATAATTAAATAAGAATTAACTTATATTGAATAGAGAGACCCAATTCACATGGTATAGTATATTACGGAAGAAAGGTTTCAAATGTGGCACAGATGAGCACCACGTTAGGGTAAATTTTTTTATGATGGGCATCCAAATAATTATGAATGAAAGAAAAATAAGATAAGGTATACAGTACAAACAAAAAATAAATAGGAAATGAATAAACGACGGAACTTGAATTTACCTGCCGTTCTGCAAGCTCACCTCTTCCCGTGAAATCCACTCGAAAGAGAGCAATCACCGAATCCACAATCTATGATCCATGGTCCATACAGGGTTATTTCTTTTCTTCTTTTGAATATTAATTTACATATGATTTTTAAAAATGATAGAAATAATGTTACATTTTATCATTGGTAAACATTTTTATATGGAAGAATTCTTTTACTTTTTTTTTTTTTTTAAATTTCTATTTTACCCTTCCACTGTATTGGTTAAAAGGGTAAAATTAGAATTTAAAAAAAAATTGAATTCACGAGATGAAAAACTTCTCCAATGTGAGAATGTGTACACTTTTATCATTTAGTAAAAATAAATAAAAAATTAAAATTTTCCGTTACCCCTCATCGTGATGAGATTCGGCAAATCAGCCACCATTTAATGTTTTAGGAGTTGAGATGACTACCACAAAATTAAATAAAGATGACTCACCAGAAGTCTGAAGGGTTCTTCAGACATTTTGGCAGCTAGGCCGAGGAGCAAGTTGTATTGGTGCTCGTAAGTGTAGGCCCGTGCGTAGATGATCTTCTCATCCATGATAATAAAAAATAGGCAACCATCATTAAACATTTCATGCAAGTATAAAATTTACATGATGACCGCCAAAGTTGTACAAATCCAGTAATTCAGTCGTTTATGGCACTTTCCCACTCATGATGTTGATTTAATTTTGGTGTGTGCTACTAGTAATGAAATCACCCGTGAAGATTTTACATTGAATATTCTGCGGTTTCTCATACGTAAATTCAAAAAAAAAACTTCAAAATTTTTAATTTGTATAAAATATTTCATTTTATTTGATAGTGGGAATTTATAGATTTAGATTAATGTAAAATTAGATAGGAATATATCTAATGAGTCTACTGAGGACCATGCAAACCAAAGTTTCCACTGAACCAAACTCGTTTTTAAGTTATACTTTTGATGAGTTTATCCATGTGGAATTTATTTATATTGATGGTAATCAATTCATTGGAAAGGACAAACTTTTTGTCTTAAATTTGTAGTCCATTAAAAATTATATAAATTAGATATATGTAAAGGTTATTATAAAATCCATAAAAAATTAGGGAGTAATTTTTTTTGAGAATTTGAAAAACATGATTTAATTTTCCATCCAAGGTGATTGTTATGAGCTACAAATTCAAAGATAGATCTTTCTAACGAATCTATCATTAACATTAGTGCGCTGCATATATGTGAGATTATAAAGAGTAATGTTGAAGAAAGAGTGCAGTGGATCACGAAGAGTCTTGTAGATGTTTAGGCTGAAGTGTTCTATTAGGCTCTATTAGATAGTGGGCTCCAGCCTGTGATAAAAGAATTATATGAACAGATAAATTATCATAGGGTCTATTATATTGTCAACAAATAAGAATAATTGGATCAGGGGTGCAAATATCGGCCGATACATATCGTATCGGCCGATATGTATCGGTTTTGAAGGAGTGAATATCAGCCGATATTCACCTTCTTGGTCGATATATCGGCCGTATCATATCGGCCGATATCGCTGGAGAGAGAAAAATATCGGCCGATATATCGGTCGATATATCGTGTCGGCCGATATATCAGCCGATAATGGTATTTAAACCCCTGAATTGGATTATATTAGCCCATAGTTTTTTAAGATTAAAAATAATCATTAGATAAAAATTTGACACGTCATGATTAATCCAACGGTGATGACGCATCAAACAAAAATTATAAATGGTTGGAACTAAGTTTTTTAAAAAAAAATTTAATACATTATATTTAACAAAATTGGGTCCCACATAAGATCCTTGTGCCTGGGCACAAAAATGCCCAGTTGTCGAACCCCAACACATATGCCAATTAATCTATGTGTAGTCAACACTTCATTCCACGTGATACATAATGACAAAAAATTGAGAAGTTATCTTGAAAAATAGAATAACACCATGTGATATGAATGATATGAACACCTATCATTAATAAAAAAAATAGAATGTAAATTTTTCTACTATACCTGTGTTATAGTATATATATATGTAAAATAGAATTAAAGTTATTTGATTATGCCCCATATATATATATATATATATATATATATATATATATATATATATATATATATATATATATATATATATATATATATATATAGTTTGAACATTTAAGAATTTAAATTTAAAATAAATGAATTTCAATACAAATTTTAGATTCATTTAAAAATTTGAATATGAATTATATTGAAATTCAATCAAGCCCAGTTGTTGGAGTCTATCTCAGAATGTTGGGTCCATTTAGGCCCACCTATGAGTTTGTTTACTTGTTGAACATAAAGGCTTTGTATATATGGCACAACTACAACATATTGAACTTAATCTTATGATGGTCCATTTTATAAAAGTGCTCATTGTACGTTAGACATTCTTATTATGTTTGTTCAAATTGTTTACTTTTGATTCAATTCAGTGAATTGATCATCGTATCAAGATCAAGATCAAATTTGTGATCATATGTGGATAAACAATTGATATTTCTTATCCAACAATCTGATACATGTGTAGGTGTCTAACTGGTCCATAGTACAATAGTTTGAACCTATCATTTATCTTCATTCCATTAAATATTTAAATTGAATGCTCTAACATTTCCTTTGGAGCAACGGTTCAAAAAAAGGAATGCATACTGTCAGCTGGCACATTGTCTGTCTCCCCAAAGCTAAAGGTCGCCTGGGCCTGCGTAACATTTGTGACATCAACGCTGCGTTCCTCATGAAACAAGCTTGGAGTATTATTCGGAAAAAGGATAGCTTATGGATCAGATGGGCTGAAGCTAAGTATCTTCGGGGCAAATGCTTCTGGGGAGTTAAAATCTGCAGAAATGCTTCGTGGGGATGGAGATCTATGCTTAAGGTCAGGGACCAAATGAAGCCTCTGATTTACAATGCCATTGGTGATGGGAGAAACACCTTCTTTTGGTTTGATCCTTGGATTCGCCCAGGCCTCATCTTGGCTGAACATTTTGGTGTTAATGCTATACTTACTTTAGGTATGAGCAAGCTTATCAAAGTTGCAACCTTTATCAACAATGGCTGTTGGTGTCTCCCCGATTCTTCCTCTCCCATTATTAACACAATCTGGCAGCTTGTTCGGGGAATTGCTTTGCCAAGAGCTCCATCCACCGATCAGGTATGTTGGACTTTCAATCCTGATGGTCTGTTCTCTTTGGCTTCTTTCCTTCTTGCTCGGTCTGCAAATATTCCTTCTCCCAATTGGCTGCACCTTGTCTGATTCTCTGGCTGCCTTAACAAGCACTCCTCCTTCGCCTGGCTTTACTTCCATAAGGGTCTTAAAACCAAGGTTTTTTTGGCCAGTTGAGGCATCCGATCTGATCTTCTTTGTCCCCTTTGCTCCACTGCACCCGAGACAAGTAACCATCTCTTGATTTGCAACTTCACCTTTGAAGCCTGGTCTCTCCTTCTCCGGAAGTTCAGTCACCCTCTAACTGCCCTTCTTTCTCCTAATTCCTTACCCACTCTGGCGGTGTCTATCTCCTATCTTGAGAGGCTTGCTGCTGCCCTCTCTGTTCTGGAGATGATTTGGCATTGCTGGATCGAGAGAAACAGCAGGGTCTTCACCCACTGCTCGCGTAGCCCAGAGCAAATTTGCTATTCAGTTGCTTTGGATATTCGGTCCCGTATCCTTTTCTTGCTTTCTAATCAGCATCTGAAACAAGTCTCTTCCTTCTTCTCTGCTGTTTGGGACCTTCCTCCTTACCAGGAACCTCCGCCTAAACCCCCTGATCAACCAATTCCCCCTCTTCACCCAAACCACTCTTCTAGTCTACTCATACACTCCTTCAGCTCATCTGGGAATTCCTGGGTTTGTGCTATTTTCTTTGGCTGTGAGAGTGAGACCCTTGGTACCATGGCTCAAAGAATTTGTAACTCTCAGTCGGGCTACCTGCCTATCTTGTTGTTCATTGCAGATTGTCTTTCTGCTGTCATCAACTCAAACCTTCATCTGGACAAAATCTTCATCAATGATCACAAACTCACGGTCATGCTAAGGAACTAAAAACCTGGGTGGCATTTGCTGATTCACATTATTTCCATCCTCTCTCTCCTCGGCTTTTTACACCGCGACATCGACTCCATTAAGGAAACCCCTACGAGTTTACTTCACATTGCTGAGAACACCTGCTCTCAGTTAATTAATTAGTCTCCTTCCCATGCTTTGGCTACTGGATTTTTTTGTATTTAGCCTGAGGATCTATCAGGCCTTGTTTTGACATTTTGTAGCCCACTTTGTGGGCCAGTTTGTTCTTTGGCTCTCTTGGTCCATTTTTTTGTTCTATACTTTTTTGCCTGACCCGGGCTGTGGGTTATACTGTACATTTTGGGCTCTCTCTTGAATGAAAATTACTAACCATCATTCAAAAAAAAAAAAAAAGAAGTAGAAAGTTGCCTTACATTGTCAAGAACTGCTCCCGCGTCCATCCCAAAACGTTCGGCGATTGGAATAATTCGATCTGGTCGGCTGCAATTGTGCCGGGTTGAGGAAGTAACAATAAAACATGACAAGTGGCATTTTTTGTGAAGATATATGCAATTGGAAGAACCCATATCCTACCCTAGTTGGCTTATCAGTTGGCATCAGGGCCCACTTAAGATGACCAGATATTGCACGTTGATGCCATTGAAGCCTTTAGGCTGGTGGATAAACGGTACGGTGCCAATTGCCAAAGATACCCATCTCAACACCAACCAACATGGGTTAAAGCAACAGAGCCTTGGATTGGACTAGGGTAGCATTAAGTGGGGGTGAATGTTACCTATAAGTATTCATATCTAACTTGGATTTGGGCTACTGGGCTAGTCAAATTTATACATGTGAGGCTATTTCTTATCATAGTAAAATGATTATGAGGGAAAGTTGGGTGAGGAAACTTGAGATTTCCTAGGGAATTCATACCCCCCTTTTTCATGGGTTTAGAGGAGACAATGGGTTCACAATAAACCAACTAATTAGAAACAAGGTGACTTGTATTTCTTATTACAGACACAGAAATCAATTGCAACTATAAGATCCCTCCCCGTGTTCTCTTCGAGAATGTTATCTTCACCATCCAATATTGCCGAAGGGTGATTTAAAAAAAAAAAAACTGAGTGAAAAAAACTATTCCATACTAGAGGAACCATTGTCTCAACTCTCAAATTCCCTCCGCCAAACACAATCCCACAAGTTAAAGAACCAAGAGTCTAAAATAGGAGTGGCATACTGGCATTCATATTAGTTTGGCAAGAACATGCAACAACCCACTGACACAACAAAATTTCACTCCTATTGTACAAGGATTTGAAAGGGCACGTCTC
The DNA here is from genome assembly GCA_013350335.1 of Chimonanthus salicifolius. Lineage (NCBI taxonomy): Eukaryota > Viridiplantae > Streptophyta > Magnoliopsida > Laurales > Calycanthaceae > Chimonanthus > Chimonanthus salicifolius. The sequence continues at coordinate 24,807,786 of CM023534.1, forward strand.
TAAGAAGATTATCTGCCAAAAGGCGAAGTGATAAAATGCCAAAAACTAACCACAGCCGAATCCAAGAGTACGAGATCTATGCTTATGGTCTAAATATTTAAGTTTAAATATCCATTCCATAGTTTTAAACCTGATAACCAGAGTACATTGGTTGGCTGGCTTTTGGTGGATTGCTAACCGATAATCCAGTCTCCCACAATATGGCAGGTGAGGGCAGTGGACCCGACGAAGTAAATTTGAAACTTTCACAAGTAAACACGGTAGTACCATCTTGCATAAGCTTGTAGTATGACATGCAGCAAGTGCTTAGATTGCTATAAGTGTGTAAAGAAGATAAAAAGGATACAACGTCCCCTCGGTGTCTATGTAGGTGACTTTCCCATTCCCACCGTGCATAGTAACCGGAAGCTACAAAAATGCATTGGAAAAATCAGCTACAAAGGACTTTTACCAATCATCATGTTCAGTTTAATATTGGATAAATACTCATAATTTAAAATATGTACATCTTAAAAAATTTATATTAAGAATTTTAGCGCATGACTTACTTTCAATATTTTTTTGTAACGAAAGGTAAGTATTCATTCAAGCGGGGAAGAAACCTTCCCAAAATTATATAGAAAAGCAAAATTCCCGTAGGAGGTGCAAAGAAAGATCAAAAAATTGCCCACAGATCGGGCCAAGCCATTACAAAAGGTAACGCAGAGGTTACAAGAAAGAGGGAAACAAAAGTTTAGAAGTCAGAAAAAACTCCAGCACTGCAGCTATCAGCTATCTTGAGCACTAGTAGTGTTGAGCCTTATCCAATTCATAGAGGTGCACCAGAGAAGATCATTGTTATTTGTGGAAAGTATCTCTCATATTGAGTTTTTGGAAGACTAAGATTTTTGCATCGGACTTACTTTCAATTCTACTGTGAGAAAGTGTCTTCTTGTTTTCTTAACTAACGAATTTATAAAATGACAAATGAGCACACTATGCATCTCCTTTTGGTGTCCATCCTAGGTATGGACCTCTCTCTTATTTATGTTTAAATTCGAGAATATAAAAATATGATCTAATTAATTATGTTTAAAGTTTAAACACAGAAACATAAAATTATATTAGTTAAACTAATTAAATCATATTTTCATAATAAATGAACGTGAATGAAAATAAAAAAGAAAGTAAAACCTGAGTCGAAACACAGAGTGTGTGTGCCAGCTGCGTCTTCCCCGACCTGATAGTTCATATGCAGATGTGAAATAAAAATGAGAGAAGAGAATATTATTAATGTGAAAACAATAATAACAACAGGTTTCTTACCGGAATTCTCCAAAAGCTTCCGTAATAGAAAGAGTCTCGATCCCGCCTTTTTTAAATTCAAAATGCATTTCAAAAAACTTCTCTGAAGAAAGTGAAAAAAAAAAGAAGGCAAAATTCTACACGCTGATGAAGTTACCACCTAAAAGCTCGTCTAAGGCTTGGCTTCCTGTTGTAATTCTAATTACCGATTTCCTCTGAAAAAAGAAGAGGGAAAAAATAGGCCTTCTTAATTTTTTTTGTGGAAGCATGAATCTCAGAATAATCTTTTTATCATATTATTGAAATTATTTTTTACCTTGAGCAGAACCTCACTTCCTGTTATATAACCATAGTTCTAAATAGAGAAAAAAAGGAGAAGAACAATAGCAGAGATTTCAGATATCATGATATCAAATGACATGCAAACCATAATTCGGCAGTTAAGAAATATCAGAGTGCTTACAACGAGCTATTCCGAAGCTTCACAGATCTTATCCACCTTTGCCTCTGACAGTCCTTTTATCCCTGTCAAACTCTAATGAACAGAGGAAGAATCCGATCAGAAGCTGTGAAAAATCAATCATCGGATCAACAACTGCAAATGGCCCTACCTTCTTCGTATGCATCATCAGTCCATTGCAGGTGTATATCCCTGCATCTTGAAGCTTCTTGACGTCTCCAGCATTGATCCCCTGAGAAATTACTGCGGAGAAGAGCGAGTATAGAATGAGATTAAGTGACTTTCGTCTATACCAAGCGAAATAAGTGGAATCTCAGCAGCAGAACATGAAATTGAAATGATTACACATTGTATTCTCTTTCATCAGATTGAAATGAAGTCATGCATTTGAAGAATATGAAGCGAGCTGTGTGGAATCCAAAAAATGTGAAGCGAAATTCGGCCACAGAGATGAAATTCAATGAGAATGGAGTTATATATTTATGATTGAAATCAATGTTACAATACAGAAATTAAAAAACAGAGATCAGATGGATTTCGAACTACAGGAATCAATAAAGTAAGAAAGAAACGTGGAAATCGATCGAGATAGAATCCGATCCGAAAGACAGCATGAAATGAAATGCAAATCAAGTTCTTAGTTGATCGATCGATGTTCTAAATCAAGCGAAAGAAATTTAAGTACAAAAATCAAGCGCTTCAACAGTGGATTCGCAATGTAGAGAAATTAGAAGTACATGTCTACAATTAGGAAGAAATTTCTATATACGGATAAAAAAGAGAAAAGAAAGAAAGAAGAAACGTAAAAAAGAGTTACGTTTGTCAATCGATTCGAAGTATTCTTCTTCTTCCTCAAGATCATCTCGTTCGACTAACTGGAGCTGGGCGCTTTCTTCAGATCTGAGCTCAGGCATTTGGAGCGATTCAGATCTCTCCTTTGCCTCAGTCTACTGGAGAGAGAGAGAGAGCTAATGAAGTGGAGTAGTAGAGAGAGAGGATGAGGTATTTATAGATTGGCAACCGCGGAGGCCATCAGTCGTCTCTTTCCAACTCCCCGCTCTTCGCTCCGTTCCGTTTTTTAGTGGAACATGAGTACATGACCACGGCCATGCTTAAACCTGTTCACGGGCCGAGATGAAAAAAAGCCCGAGCCCATCTAAACTCCATTGGGCTTCTAAAGGCCAAAGCCTGCCCGATTAAAATATATGACACTTGTTTAAAGCCCTCTTAATTTATAACTCATTTAAAAAAAAAAAAAATTAGACCATTTAGGTCGGTGAGCTTAGACACTAATGAAATGGAGTCTCAATTAGAAGTCCAGATCCAAAATCCAAATTGACCAAAATATTCGAGTTCATTCCGTTATTTTTTAAGACAAGACATTTTATGACTTTTATTTGTCAATACTTTTTGGGAGCACTTACACACACCCGGAAATCCTGCCTCTACACACCCGAAACTGGATTTTCGTGGCAAATTACCATTTTACCCATGTATTTTCAATCATTCGAATGAATGCCCAATTCATTTTGGCATTCATTCGAATGACTGAGTTGAACAGTAACATAGAATACTGTTCAGCCCATTCATTCGAATGAACATTCATTCGTATACGTTGATGGATTCATTCGAATGAATGCCAAAACGAACTGGGCATTCATTCGAATGATTGGGCTGAACAATAACACGGAATGCTGTTCAGCCCATTCATTCGATTCATTCATATACACCTGATTCATTCGAATGAATGCCTTCAAACGTGCATTCATTCGAATGAATCAGCTGATTCATTCGAATGAATGTATCAGAGAGAAACTGGGAATGACAGTCCCTCTGGTTCTAATGAATCAGTTGATTCATTCGAATGAATGCACGTTTGAAGGCATTTATTCAAATGAATCAGCTGATTCATTCGAATGAATGTATCAGAGACAACCTGAGAATGACAGTCCCGTCATTCATTCGAATGAATCAACCCATTTATTCGAATGAATGCACGTTTTCAAGGCATTCATTCGAATGAATGGGTTGATTCATTCGAATGAATGACGAGATTGTCATTCTCAGGTTGTCTCTGATACATTCATTCGAATGAATCAACTGATTCATTTGAATGAATGGAACTTATATATAAGCATACATTTGATCGATCCACGAAATTCCACTCGTTTCATTCCATTCAAAACCCTAAACCGTCGTTTCCCTCTCCCTCTCCCTTCTCCCTTAAAAGTTAAACCCCATTTTCAACACCGTTTTTTCACCCTTAACCCCTTTTGCAAAGACTTCTCCCTACAACATCATTTTCAACCCCCTTTTCAACTCTCTTTTCAATCCCAAATCCTTGAATCTCATTTTAATCTCAAACCCTTATACCCCATTTTGAATCACCTTTTTCAAAGACTTATCCCTAAAACCCCATTTTCAACCTCCTTTTAAATCCCAAACCCTTAAACCACTCAATCCCATTTTTAAATCCCATTTTCAACACACTCTCTGAATCTCTTACCTCGGGTCGAAGTTATTTCTCTCAAGCTGATGTCTGGATCTCATATCTCGAATCTAAGGTAACTCCTATCTCATTTTTTTTTTGTAGAAATCATTATTATTAGTGTTTTAGAGGTAGGTTTAAATCCTCAAGTAGCATGGAGTTTGTTGAGGGATGTTTTGAAAGTCATGAGGAACTTATAAATTATGTTAAGAATATAGCTCTTGAACAATGATTTGTATATACGATAAAGAGGTCATGTAATAAGGAAAATAAATTAGTCATTGGCTGCGATAGAGGAGGTAAATACCGCAACATGGTTAGCTTGGATGACGATGACAGAAAGAGGAAAGCATACTCTCACCAATGTAATTGTCCTTCTGAAGTTAAAGGAAAACAGATTGTTGATGGGTCATGGAAGTTGACCATAAAGAATTTGGAGCACAATCATGATATATCAGATGTATTATTAGATCATCCAAGTATAAGATGTTTTTTAGATTCTGAGAAAAGAATAATCATTGAAATGAGGAGTAGCAATATACCACCACGGCAAATTTTGACGACCCTTAGAAATCAAAATTCAGATATTGGAATATCAGTGGCTGATTTGTACAACTTTTGTTCTGCGCTTCGGAAAGAGCAACTAAGGGGTCGAATTACAATTGAATCTTTGATAGAAGATCTTTAAGAAGGTGGTTATCAATACTTTCTTGACTATGATAGTGATGGTCATCTATCACATCTTTTTTTGGCACATTCGAAGTCAATTTTTCTTACCGAGAGCTACCATAATGTGTTTCTGATGGATTGCAAGTACAAAACCAACAGATATCATATGCCATTGCTTCATATCGTTGGTGTGACAAGTTTCAATAAGAATTTCTGCTCATGCTTTTCATTTTTAAGAAATGAGAAATTTGAAGATTATGTATGGGCATTACAGATGTTTAAAAAGGTCTTCGAAGTGCAGCATGATCGACAAGTTCTTTTGACTGATAGGGAATTGGCGTTAAAGAATGCTATTGATTTGGAGTTCCCTACTGATATATATATTTTGTGTTCTTGGCATATCAATAAGAATATTGTTGCTTGTTGTAAACCTTTGTTTAAGAAAATCGAAAACTGGAATGCATTTTTTACTGAATGGAATAATTTGATTGAGTCCTCAACTGAAAAAACATTCAATACAGCGTTAGAGACATTCAAACAAAATTTTAGAGATGATTCGCAGGCAGTGAACTACTTAACAAGGATGTGGATCCCACATAGAAAACAATTTGTCAAGGCATGGGTCGGATGGATTTTACATTTTAAGAATCGAGCTACTTTAAGGGTTGAGGGTGCACATGCTATTCTGAAGTTATATATCTACATCTACAGGTGATCTAGATTTTGTCTGAAGAAAGATAGCCCATGTCATTGAAAATCAATTTGAAGAATTCAATATTCAATTTGATGATGAGAAGATTCGGTTTGCATGTGATGTGTCTATTCCTTTTTTTGATGAATTGAATGACAAAGTTTCTCATTTCGCAATGAATGAGGTTTACAACCAATATGATATGTTTATGAACCGATCATTTTCACCCATTTGTACGGAAGAGTTTACAGCTTGAATGGGCCTACCGTGTGCGCACAAAATGCAATGGATGGACAAATTACAATTGGATGACATACGCCCACAATGGAGAATCGACTTAATCTCATTGAACGACTTGAGGATTGAAAGGAGTAGCCTTGGGGATGTATTAGATGTACACTTTGAAGGTATTAAGAACAAATATGGACATTTGTCTTCGTATGATCAAGAGATGCTCCTAAATCATCTTCAAAATCTTGCCATCTATGATAAGCCAGTCAGTCACCCTATTATGCAATATTCTAGAGGACGTCATCTAGGTTCAAGGAATTCATCACAGGGCCAAACATCTACACGTCGAGATCCTTCTGCATTTGAGATGTAGAGAATCAACTGAATGGAAGAAGATGAACAGTTTGCAAAAATACTAGTCATAATTCTAGTACATGTTCAAATAGAATTACTCCTTCTGCATCTGTATCTTCGAGTGTAGATTTAAATGCTGCTCCAAATCAACATGAATTCCATGAATCACAAACAACGAGTATCTCTCAACTTGACCAAGTAAGTGCATATTCATATCTTTTTTACAGTCATAATAAGGTAATAAAGACTAACAACTCAAAATGTTTTTCCACAGTATAGTGGATCTTACAACTTTGGTAACGAATCGACATATAACTCTGTCATGTCTCAAGTAAGTTCTTTCCTTGATTGATATAGATATGTATTGACCAATCGACATATAACTCTTTCATATGTTCTAATGTGATTTTCTTAAATGTTATGCAGTGGTCTGGTAATCTTAGAGATAATGCCGATTTCCAAGAATGGTGGAATCAATGAAGTAAAGATAGGAGTGGAAATTTATTTTGACATTTAAGTTAGGAATGCTCTTAAATGGCCTCCGATTGGAGTATATTTTTTCTGATATTTAAGTTAGGAATGCTCTTAAATGGCCTCCGATTAGAGTAAATTTATTTCGATATTTAAGTTAGGAATGCACTTGAATGGCCTCCGATTGGAGTATATTTTTTCTGATATTTAAATTAGGAATGCTCCTGAATGGCCTCCGATTGGAGTATATTTATTCTGATATTTAAGTTAAGAATGCATATAGGTGAAATTAAGTAGTAATACAGATAAAAGGTAGCACAATTCCTTCCTCAAATCAATTCACAATGACAATCTCATAAATAGAACATGTTCATTCAAAATATAAAATTTACAACATCTCTTTTACATGTCAATATATAAAAAAAGAGTACATCAAATAGAAGAGTTATCCGGAGCAGATATAGAAGGTGCAGCGACAGGTGCGGTGGCAGGTGCAGAAGCAGAAACAGGAGGTGCAACATGTGCATCAACTGGTGTAACAGTCGGAGGAGTAGAGGCAGGTGCAAAGGCAGGTGCATGAACAGGTGCAACAGGTGGACGAGTGGAGGCAGGTGCATGAACTGGAGGTACATATGGAATAAGTGCAGTATGACGAGGACGGGAGCGAGAAACTGCTGGTGCTCGACTCAGAACAGAATGGGGGCCAGTAGCAGCTGCAACTCCAGTCGGATGAATACGGGGGCCAGAAGCTGCTGCTAATCCAGTCTGACGAGCAGAGTGGCCAGAAGCTACTAATCCACTCGGCCGAACCGGGGGGCCTGAAACTACTCCAAATGGATGACCAGGGGTGCCATATCCTGCTCCTAAAGTTGAAGCATCTGCTCCAGATGTAGGAGCATGGGTATCAGATCCTACTCCTGATGCTAAAGCACCTGCTCCAGATGGACGAGTAGGGGTGCTAGATCCTGCTCCTGAAGCTGAAGCAGCTGATCCAGATGGACGAGCAGGAGTGCCAGATGCTGCTACTGAAGGTGAAGCTGCTGATCGAAATGGACGAGCAGGGGTGCCAGATGTTGTTCCTAAAGCTGAAGCTGCCGATCCAAATGGACGAACATGGGCAAAAGCGGCTCCTGCATATTCTTTAGATACCCTTTCTTGTAAACTCCCGTCTGCTTCTGCTCCTAATGCTGCTGTTATCCCCCTCTCTTGTGCTATAAGCACTGCCAACCTCAAAGTATCTATAATCTGATTTGCATCACATCCAACCTTATAGAAACCTGATCATATTTCTGATCCATCTTCTCTTCCAAATAAGAAATGCTATCAAGAATATGTTACGTGTTGATTCCAGTTGATCCTTATTGAGGAGGAGTCCCTGCCTCGCGTGGTTCGTGTGCCTCACGCACCTCAGATACCTCAGATGGCTCAGGTGGTGCAGGTACCTCAAGTTGAAGTGCCTCGACAACTTTGGGTAGCCATTTCTTACTCACTGTGTCTAGTTGGAATCTCATCTTCTTCAAAGTTGAATCATTAAAATAATTAAATCGGTCTAAACAAACTTTATCATCGGGGGGAAAAGGGATTCCGCCTTCTTAAAAAAATGAACATAAAAAAAGACCGTAAGGAAGACTACATCTTCTGGTCTTCCGGCAGACGCGCATGTGACTGATGATGATATGGGAGAGGGAGATTTGTTTCCCATTCATGATGCACCAAATCAAAAAGACATCGAACCATGTCACAGTAGTATGCCCTTTTCTAGGGCAAAGATAGTTGACAACTATGTGGTGGATGATTCGTGCTTCTAATGTTAAGTTTGTCAGGGGGGTCTTCTTCTCTGTAATATCTGTCATCCCACAGATTTCGTTCAGGGCTACCAAAACATCAGTGGGCCATGTACGACCGTCGTACTTTCTAATGTCATCTTTTGAGAAATTATATATGAAGGCTAACCTTTCCCATATAATGACAATTTCTTTCCCTCGGACAAATGTTTTAATCGAGTCATCATCAATTCTTTCTACATTGTTATAAAATTCTTTAATTAATATAGCATTCATATCACATTTTAATGCCAAGAAAGACCCCCAACCCATTTTTTCAAAATAAGATTCAACTTTCAAGACAAATTGTGTGAAAAACGAAAGGTCCACGATTTTACCAAATATAAAGGACCGTGTGGAGAAATCCTCTCTGTACATGGTCGCGGCTTCCGAAGATAAGAAATAGTTGGGGTCGAATGTCGTGTCCTTCTTTTATTTTTTCCTTCCCCTTGTTGAGGTTGCTTTCCTTTTCGACGATGCCATGGGTTAAAGGGTGGTTTTTTCGAAAGAAAGGAAGAAAAAGGGAGAATGGGGTGTGATTCGAATGAAAGGGGGGTGATTCGAATGAAAGGGGGTGTGATTCGAATGAAAGGGGGTGTGATTCGAATGAATGAGGGACGGGCTCGGGAGAGGACGTGCGAATGAGGGACGGGCGAGCTTAAATGAGGAAAGGGAGAGCTGAGAATGAGGGAGACACAGTCGGAACCGGAGCCGGAGCCGGAGCAGGAGAGTGAAAGGGAGGGAGCTTCGATTTAGGGTTTCCAAACGAGCGACGGCGATGACGGAAGAAGGTTAGGGTTCGGTATTCGATCGAATGAATCGCCGGTGAATCTATATTATTGCATTCATTCGAATGAATACGTTTTCAAAGCATTCAATCGAATGATGGGTTGATTCATTCGAATGAATGACGGGACTGTCATTCTCAGTTGTCTCTGATACATTCATTCAAATGAATCATCTGATTCATTCGAATGAATGCCTTCAAACGTGCATTCATTCGAATGAATCAACTGATTCATTCGAATGAATCAGTTGAACTAGAGGACTGTCATTCCCAGTTTCTCTCTGATATATTCATTCGAATGAATTGCTGATTCATCGAATGAATGCACGTTTGAAGGCTTCATTCGAATGAATCAGGTGTACAAATGAATCGAATGAAT